>NDFG01000044.1:5371372-5753872 GCA_002167245.1 Sporophila hypoxantha | reverse complement strand
CCTTTTCTCCAGGCTTCCTGGTTATTCAGGTTTTAGCCATTCCCAAACAACCCCAGCTTTGGACTGGGGGTCATTCAGATCCACTCAGGGTTGAATTTCCAGCTGTGCACAAAAGGTTTGGTTGCTGCTGCAGTCCTGGGGCTGGGGAGAGTTTTTTGTGGGTGACAAGGACCATGGYAATCCCTCAGCCCCATCTCCTGCCTGCTGCTAATCACCTGCTCATGGTTGTGCCTTGCTCCCACCTTTCAGCTTTTYACATGTGGATTCTTTCCTGGTGGTTGGATCACAGGAATGAAGCAAGAAAATCGGAAATGGCTCATCCTCCTATCAAGGTCAGTATTGTCTTCATTGATATATTTTCCAGTTTTTTAAGGGTTAAAATTAATTAAGACACAAATCTTCTTTTCCTTCTCTYATGAGGTTTTTCCAGATGATTCCAGGACACTTTCACTGAAAAGTAGCCTTACTTCTTTCTGCTTGAGCTGCATCCAAATGAAAACTTTGTTCTTCCTTCTTTCGCAAGCCCATTTTTCAAACATTTAGAATGCACGTTTTCAGCCTCCTGCAGTCATCACTAAACCAAATTGTGTGTATTTTGCTCTTCATGGATCAGTCCTCAAGGAACAAATCATTTTTGTCACTCTTCTCTGAACTGCCTCCAGTTTGTCACTATCTTTGTAAAAGCAGCGTGCCCAGAGCTGAGCACACATTGTCGGCTCATGCTCACCATTCTCTTCCCCTCTGAATGAGCAAATTGATCTTTTTGTGAGTGCATGGAGATGACAAAGTGCATCAACAATCGAAAAAWTTTTAAAATGGGTTTGCAAAGCTGATTTGGATGTGGGGAGGTTGCTGGCCTTCGTGGCCTGTCCTTGTAGGAGCAGATAACGGCAGCTTACAGAGCAACATCCTGCTTTGTGATGTGCCATTATCAGCTGCTATTTCCCAGGGGGTACTGATGGGATCATGATTATTATTTTTTTTTTTACTGGATGATGGAACATGAAAGAGTCTTGACCCTCTTCATAGATTCAGTTTGTTGGGTGAATAATTCTTCTTGGCTCCAATTAATTTTGACACYGGAGTAAATCTGTCAACAGTGGAAAACATCTGCAGGAGCTCTGATGGAGCCAGCTTTTCAAATGAAGGGGACACCTGCAAGAGGTCCCTGTTGCCTTCAGGATTCCTTTCCCTGTATGGATGAGCCATGAAATGGGCTGTATGTCCATAGTAATTCATGGAAATAAATCCATAATCTGGAGTCAAGAAAGTGGTGCATTTAATGTCTACTTCCCACATGGTGGAAATTAGGGTTTCCTTTCAGCTTTTTGCTCTTATTTGGGCACAATTCCTCTTCTCCTCTTCCCCACTGACTTTCTATTTCATGGGCATTGTGGTACTGGTTAAAAGGTTGGACTTTATAATCCTGGAGGTCTTTCTAACCCTAAGGATTCCATGATTCTACAGTTGTTCTGAAAGCCTCCACCCACAATGAGGAGATCTTTCATGTATTTTGGGGACTTGAGGGCCCTGCCTTGATCCCACTGGTGTCAGTGAATACCTTGGCACTGGAACACGGGTTTGTGCTTCACTTTCACTCATCTGCAACCCCCAAAAGCAGAAAGTGGAGCTCTGCAATGACTTTCTTGGTTGGTTACACRCCAGGTGAAGGTGGGTTTGAGTATCTCAGCTGAGACTTCATGTTTACCATCATGGAGGCGTAGACCAAAAGTGGATCCACCCTAATCCCACCCTTAGGTGATATCAGAGTCTTTTACATCCCCCTGGCTTGTGTTGGCTTTGAAGACACCAGATTCCCTTTTGCTGGTGGTATCCAGACATGGGACCACCAGAACTCTGTCCTGTCCATGGCACCCCATAGGTTTCTGTCCCTGAAACTGACTCAGGGTTTGTGCCCTTGTGCAGACATTGTGTTATGGCASGGTGTCCTTTGTGCACAACCCCATCAATGGCAGCAATTTCAGAGCTCTAATCCCAATAAGTTTTTATGCTCAGCACTGGCTTGATATTTCCTTTGGTCATCCTTGTARAATTACTTTCCCCAAACTGTTGTCAACTTGGGTCATTTTGTGTTACTTGTTTGAGCTTGTCAAATTTCATTTCAGACATGGGTAGTACTTGACTCATATTTACTTCAAACTCCTCTTCCTGCAGTTCATTGCTTTCATTATTTATAGGTGTTCTTGAAAGCATATCTGCTAAGCTCCTTACTGGGCCTGTATTTCACGTTTAATGAGTACTTTTGCAATTTCATTACATTTTTTTTTCTGAAGTCCAGGTGGCTCATTGTACAATGGATTTTTCTCTGTGGCTCCTGGTGCTTTATGGTCTCTTTCAACCTTGATTGAATTCTTCCCATAAACATATTCATGAAAATACTCATGACCTAAAACAATTGCCAGGATGCCAAGTGCAAGCTGAGCTTTTGGTGGGTTTTAGCCCATGGCTCAGATTGTCATTCTGCCAGAGGGCCAGAGCCAAAGATATCTTGCATCACTTTGGGTCTTACACTCCCAGATAACTTGAGGATGTTCCAGTGTTGATGCTGCTGTGAGAGCTCTGCTTTACACCAAACCTTATTCTATTTGCAATTATCCTRGAGTTGTTCTGCACCATCTGTGAGATCCAAGCAGCCAAGGGAAGGGACCTGGGGGTGCTGGCGACAGCAGCCCGACACGAGCCCAGGTGTGCCCAGGTGGGCAAGAGGCCAATGGCCCCTGGGCTGTCCCAGCCATGGTGTGTCCAGCAGGCCCAGGGCAGTGACTGCCCCTCTGTGCTGGGACCTGTGAGGCACCTCCAGCCCTGGGGACAGTTCTGGGCCCAGCAATTCAGGAAGGACAGCGAGGGGCTGGAGCGTGTCCAGGGAAGGGAACAGAGCTGGGGAAGGGAATGGAGCCCCAGGAGAGGCTGAGGGAGCTGGGAAGGGGCTCAGCCTGGAGAAAAGGAGGCTCAGGGGGACCTTGTGGCTCCGCACAGCTCCTGCCAGGAGGGGACAGCTGGGGGTGGTCGGGCTCTGCTCCCAGGGAACAGGGACAGCACAAGGGGAAACAGCTTCAAGTTGTGCCTGGGGGAAATCAGGCTGGACATCAGGAGGAATTTCTCCATGGAAAGAGTTGCAGCACATCTTGCACAAGTAWGTCTTGGTCAGGGAGTATCCCTCTGTCATTGCAATATTATTAGCAGGAAAAACAGCGCTTGTGCTCTCATGCATTCCCAAAAAACTTCCTGGACAGAGGTTACATAATCCACCTGCCCTCACTTGGCTAACTGCAAAGCTCTGCTAAAGAACATAAACATTTCTGTGTTCTCAGTGCCCRTGGTTATCCTAAACATAAGGTTTAGGATATGCTGCTGCTTCAGTCTCATGGTAATCCTCTGAGATCTGGGCACGATATGTTAGTGCTGAGATTACCCTAAAGAGGTGTTTGCTTGCATCTCCTAAAAGAATTTCTGAGCAGAAGCAGGAATCTTTTCCATCAGCCTTACCCAGCTTCCTAATACAAAAATCCTCTGGAGTTTGGAAGTCTAGACTTGCACACATCAGACATGCCTGCAGGCTTCCTTCAGATGTTTAGTTGTGTTTTTTTTTATTTGTTGAAATCCTTATTTTGCTTGTTTTAATGAAAGTGACTATTTTCTGTCAGATATGCTGATTGGTTTCTGTACGCACTCGGTGTGTCCTGGTTTGTCACCCACTCAGGTTCAGCTGTTTTGCCTTTTGGTGTCTGTGTGACTTCATGGGGGTGATTTGGAGAAAAGGAGGCTCAGGGAGGACCTTCTCACACTCTCCACAAGTCCCTGACAGGAGGGTGCAGCAAGGTGGGGGTCRGGCTCTGCTCCCAGGGAACGGGGACAGCATGAGAGGAAATGGCCTCAGGCTGTGCCAGRRGACCTTCAGGTTGGACATCAGGAGGGCTTTCTTCCTGGAAAGAGTGGTCAGGCATTGGAAGGGGCTGCCCAGGGAGGTTTGGAGTCCCCACCCCTTGAGTTGTCCAAGGAATGCCTGGRCATGGCACTCAGWGCTCTGGGCTGGTGACAAGGTGGGGATSRGTCAMAGRTTGGAYTKGATGGTCTTGGAGGGCTTTTCCAAACTGTGATCCTGTGTTGTGGTGAATAATTCCTATGGAACTACACCTGTAGTTGTCAATGTTATGGCTGACAGCATGACTTGGGTCTCTCTTTGGGTCTCCATTTGCATTGAGACCCACTGCTACAGCGCTGGGTACTTGTCAGTCTGCTTTGGTTGCTCCACCATGCTGGTCTCTGTGTGTCCATCAGTCCATTCCTGCTCAAATCAGTCCCAGTCTGCAGCATTTTTGTTGGCCTGTGRAGCCACATGTTTCAGGGATTCAGAAAGTCTGGTTTTGTACCTGATTTAACTTTGAGGTGAGAATGTGTCCCCAAGGGAGGGTCTCTGGGAAGTCACACATGCCAGAGCTGTAGAGGTGACACAGTGGCTCTTGCCCAACCTCCACCTTGAACTTCCATGGYTGCTCCTGAGGGGGGACAGGACAAGGGAGGGGTCTGCAGGACTGGAGCAGCTGGATCTGTGATTTGACCTTGGAGAGGGCAGGAGGAGTTTGCCTGAGTTCTCAGAGTAGTCTGGAGCCTGGGCTGACACCAGAACACCTGGAGCCTCTGGAGCTGGATAAATTCTCCCACTTTGGGAGAATTTCTTTGGGGCAGCTCTTCACACCACATGGATTTGTTTGTCCATTGCTTCCCTTCCCTATGACCACATATGCAAGGAAGATTTTTCCAGGTCTCCCTCCCTCAAAATCTGTGTCACCCTCCCATGCCAACCTCTACCAARGAGAAAAGCAGAGCCACCAAAACAAAAGTAAACCAGTTTGATGAAGATTTCTCCAGCAGGCAGCCTCCTCCCCCAAAATCAGGGTGCACCAAATAATGGAGCAAACAAATACTTAAAAAAAAAGTTCCTATGTGTATCCTGAGCATTTAAAATGGCTGGGAAATTCTTGCTTTTTGGGAGTGACCAGTTCATTGCTTTGCTAAGTATCTTTCTAAGCCACCTCTTGTCAGAAGAAGAGAATAAATGAAAAGAGAGAAAGAGAGAGAGAGAGAAAAAGACCTTTGCATAGCTTGAGCCTTTGTGCCGTGCATTCAGACTGATTTGTACCCTTTGTAGTCTTAATTATTTGTGAGAGCAGGATAACAGGAGTACCAAGCTCACCCATTATTTCCTGCATAAAAAAAGGCACACAGAAGCCGCTGATCGGTTTTGAATTAGCAAACATAAAAAAAAAAAAAAAAAAAATACGCGGGGGGGGTGGGGTGGAGGAGAGAGAGAGTGCATAAAAAAAATTCATTAATATCATCAGGGATTAGGAGGCTGATTAAAGTGTAGCTGTTAGCGTATGCAAATGAGCGATAGGCATTTATCAGAGCCTGTGCAAGCTGTCTCAGAGCTGTAAAGCCCACGTATGTTTTTCAGCTGATTAAAACAGTTTTAAGTTCTGGAGGATTTTTTTTTTTTTTTTTTTTTTTTTTTGGAGAGAATAAAAAAAAAAATTAAAAAAGCCACCATCATCTATCCTTTTCCTTTTGGCTAAATTCCTCTAAGTGCACTCCAACCATTTCCACTTGAATGCACTCACTCTCTTTCTCTTTCGGGTAATGAGAGTTTGGGAAGGAAATGAATGCAAACGAAGCACGAGGCTTGCAACAGCCTCYTTGGCTTCCAAGGAACTTCCAGAATGAGGCCATTGGAGGCTGCACCCYGGGAACATCTCTGGAATATGGACATGGTGCAGCCTGGCCAGGCTCAGCCCCTGGGGGGAAGAAATGGGCTGGTGGCTCTTCCTCCTCAGCTTCATGGTGCTTGGGGGTCGTGTTTGGGGACCTGCCTCACTCTGGAGTGGAACTGGGGTCTCCATCCTGGCTCCCTGTTACAAAGGATCTGTTATTTCCACCCAGGCAATAGYTCTTCCTTGTTTTGGTTGGTAATGAATGGAATAGCAATGGATAACCAGGCATCTGCAGGGGAAATGTGGGATGGGACCCACGACCTGCTGAAGCACAAACCCTGTTCCAAACCCCAGTCCAAAGCTTCGAGGAGGGACATGTAAACCACAGCAGAGGAGGAATCTCAGGGAGAGCTGCAGCTCTTCCATTCAGGCATGTCCAGATTTCTGTTTCTGCACCCCACACCCAACTGGGTCTGCTTGGCCTGGCCAAGGTTTGTTGAAGAGACTGGGCTTGGCTTTATTYTGGAGTCCCCAGGTGAAATCCCCAGAGGGGAATTTTCAGAAAACATCTAAAATTTTCTGGTGATGCTTTCCAGAAAGGGTTGTTTAACACAGACACCCAAATCTGTGCTTTCCACTGGTCYAGTCCATCTGCATCTCCAGCACTTCCAAGGAGAAGTCATAGTAAAATACATGGAAATGTCYTTCTGTTATCACCAATATCAGGATTTCATGCACCTATTCATCAACACTACATTAAATTTCCCTTCCTTGGAGTATTGTCCATAATCAAAGCATTCTCTTTTTTTGCTGTTATTTATCAGAGATACTTTAAAGCCTCTGAGCTCTTGTTACTTCTCTACATGTGGCTCAGTTGGGAAAGGTACTTCAGAGCCTTGGGACTCAACAAAAGTGGTTTTGGCAGACTGAAAGGAGGTGACTGGCTGAGGGGAGTGAGCTCCTGGAGGAAATTCTGGAATTGTTCTAGATCTGGGGAAATCATGGAGCAAGTGGATAAGGGTGGTTTTGTGTGCTTTATCACATGAACCCAAAATTTATCACATGGCTATTGATYTTATCCCATATGTGGAGTAAGCATCATGGCAAGCTTCATTCTTTGGAAGAGCACTCTCAGCTATGAGCTTGCCAGGTTTTCCATTATAAACCAACAATGGAATTTAAAGTGTTTATAACTTCGCTGTAAAATTTTGCTCTGTTGAAACTTGGCAAACGAGGGCCCTGCCCAACAGCAATTTTTTTTTGTTGGTGTTACGTATTTGGAAGTAAATCAGCTTGGCCGTTTATGTTTTAAAAGATTATTTCTTTTGAGCCCCAGTCTCTCATTTCTCAGGCTGGCAAAGGCTCCCGGCGCTGCAGGGAAAATGCATCCAGCGTAGAGGACGGGCTTTGTGCCTGTCATTGAACAGAGACCTCTTCCAATAATTGGGGAAGCACTCTGGCAGGCCCTGGACTGCATCCCATCCCATTTCCYCCCTGCAGAAGCGTGGATATTCACTGCTATTTCATACCATTCATTACCAGCCCTTCCAAGGCCAGGCAGAAATATCGTGTCTGGGTGAAAAATCGAAGAAGAGTGGAATGGAGCCAGGTTGGGAACAGCCTGTGAGTGACTCGGGAAACCATGGTGCTGGGAACACTGGGACACTGGGAACACTGGGAACACTGGGAACACTGGGCTTGGGACAACTGGTGGGACATCAGCGATGGTGGGTTCTTGTGGCAGCAGCTGAGGGAACATGGCAGAGCCCAGCAGCAGGGACACAGGGATGTTTGTATGGCAGGATGGGCACAGCTGCATCCAGCCCTGGGATCCTCAGCACGGGAAGGGCATCAACCTGCTGGAGGGAATCCAGAGCAGACCATGGAGGTGCTCCAAGGGCTGGAGCCCCTCTGCCCTGGAGCCAGGCTGGGAACGTTCAGCTGGAGAAGAGAAGGTATCTTGGTTTGGAAAGACAAGAGTCTGCTAAGGAAGGCAGGAGCCTCCCCTGAAATGGAGAATGTAAACCCTCCCACCCCTCTAAATTGCTATAAATTTTAAATTAAGGGGCTCTCAGGCAAAATATATGGGAGCAGGAAATAACAGTTCTTTAATAGGGAAGAAAATAAAGGATAAAATAAACAATGCAGTCACTAGAACAACATGCAGAGTCAGAACCCAGCCTGACACCCTGTGGGTCAGGGTGCTGCAGCAGTCCCATTGGAATTGTGGCTCAGCCTCCTGCAGTGTCAGGGTGGTCTGCTGGAGCAGGGATCCTGGAGAAGGATGGAGTCTTCTCTGGAGATCAGTGAAGAGGCAGGCGTGCTGTTCCTTGGAAATCAGCGGAGAAGCCGGCTGGGTGTTCCAGAATCTCCAGATTATATCCAGGTAGCAATGCTTGGCTGGTGTTCCAGAATCTCCAGATTATATCCAGGTAGGAATGCTTGGCTGGTGTTCCAGAATCTCCAGATTATATCCAGGTAGGAATGCTTGGCTCCTCCCTCTGGGCTCACATCTCCCAATGGGATGCTGTAGTTCTTATCAGTCATCCAGTGACATTCAATAGCTGTTATCAGCAGATGTCCCCCTGAGAGAGGAGTGATTGTGGAAGAGATAAGGMAAACTGCCCACTTGACAAAAGACAACTGCCATACAGATGGTAATTGAATACATCCTGCCTTGCAACCTGGAACAGAAGGCTCCAGGGAGACCTTAGAGCCCCTTCAATGCCTAAAGGGGCTCCAGGAGAGCTGGAGAGGGACCCTTGAACAAGATATGGATGGAGAGAATAAGGGTGAATGGCTTTRATTTGAAAGAGAGTAGGTTTAAATGGGATATTTGGAAGGAATTGTTCCCTGTGAGGGTGGTGAGACCCTGGCACAGGGTGCCCAGAGAAGCTGTGGCTGGCCCTGGATCCCTGGAAGTGTCCAAGGCCAGGCTGGATGGAGCTTGGAGCAACCTGGGACAGTGGGAGGTGTCCCTGCACATGGCAGGGGTTCTAATCTGGTTGGATTTTTATGGTCCCTTCCAATCCAGGCCATTCTATTGGCTCTTTGCTTCATTCACTGTTCCTTTTCCAATAACAAAAAGGAACAACAAGTGATGACTTGTTTAAACAGATAATTGATGCCCAAGCTGCCATTTCCATGGCCAAGTGTGGGCTCYCACCTTGAAGCTGGAGAGAAGTTCTGGTTGTGCCACATCCAAAATTAAACAAGGAAACAAAAAAGGCTTAGAGATKATACAAAGACTTCCAAGTGTGGCTGGAGTGACAATATTGTCTGTTTTTTCCCAGGAAAGAATGACTAGAAAATTAAATGACTGCAATAAACGGTATAAAGGAGGTCAAGCAGGCAGTCAAATTTATTTTTTAGACAATTACAACAGTGTCTCATTCAAAGGGACGCTGAATAAACTTGAAAGGCAGCAGAACTGAGAACTGATAAAAAGACACTTTTGTGARCAATTCATCTGTAGCCTCAGGCATTCATTGCCCCAAGACATTGCTGTAGCCAAGTCCTCCTGTTATACTACCCAGGAAAAAAGCTGTCAGAAAAGATAGGAACTGTCACATTCCAGGACTTACAGGAGGTTGTTCCACAGCAGCCTGTCCTGGGATTTTCCTCATCTCCTCCTGGCACTGCTGGGGGTGCAATGACACTGGTGTTGGACACTGGTGTTGTTCTGAGCAGATCCAGCTGTTCGTGTCCCCCAACATCTGGAGATTTCCATGTTGCACCTGCCCCCTTGAGAGATGCTGCTCTGGTGGGGCTGGCAGGAGAAGAAGGTTTTGTATAAATGAGAAAACTGGGAGTGTTGATTTCCCCCGAGGATGGACGCACATTTCAGGACAGTGTGCTCCCAGTGGCTGTTCCCACGCTGGGAAAGGAGGAGCACTGGGAGGTGACCTGTGAAGCAGAGTTGGAGACAGGAAAATCCATGATTCTTCCCTTCTCTGGGAAGCTGTGGACAGACAGGACACACCTCTCCAAATGGGTGCCACAGCCAAACAGAGAACTTGGGCTGTTCTAGCTTTTCTTTCAAATTAAAGTAGGTGAAGCCTCAACTCAGTGCCAAGGAATGGAGAATCCCACAGAGGGGCTCATGGAATGCCCTGCTCCGTGTAGCCAACTCAAATCCATGAGGAGTGGTCTCCAGGCTGAAGTGGAGGTATTTCTGCATTGGGAATGAGCTGCAAAGAGGAGGAGCACACCAGCTGAAAACACCTTGCTGCTCCCAACCCAGCCATCCCAAGTGCTGAGTGAAGCAGGGAAAATACCATGGAAATAGGGTGTYACCAGGGTCATGGGATCATGAGGTCTCCATTTAGGTTGGRAAAGCCTTCTAAGGTCATTGAGTCCTTCCAGCATTGCCAGGGCCACTGCTAATCCTGTCCCAAAATGCCACCATCTAGGGATTTGGAATCCTGTGTCCTTCTCTCCAGGCTCGAGAAAACAAACGCTCTGATAATGGCATTTAACGACTCCTTGGTCTTTCACCTTATGATATTTAATTTTTTTGGGTCTCTACCTACATGGAGTCTTCAGGTGAGAAATCATTTGCAAATAGATTTATAATTCTCTGCAAAAGATTGCCTCCCCCTGGCTACATCTATGAAATTTCTGTGGTTTTACTCGAGACAAAAAGTTATAAAGCTGCTTTTTTCTTAAATAACATAAATCAATCTATTCTGAAATGTGTCATTCCATGGAGCCTTTCAACAGGGAAGTCATGATCCAGCCAGGTGAAGATTTCACCGTCTATTTACTGAGGTAGATTCCTGAATTTCAGGAGGAGCTTTGGGGCAAATTTTCTYCTGCTGCTCTCCTTGACAAGGCAGTTTGGAGACATGAGCAGCTGCCGAGACAGAGGAGCTGTACAAGAAGAAATACAGCCCGACTCCTAAGCATTTTTGGACCTCTCCAAAGGCTGGCTGCAGCCTCGTGGAGCTGGCAGATGAAATTGGAGTCCAAGATGTATTGCAGTAATTCTGCCAAGGAAGTGCTAACAACAGGAAACACAATGCAAATATAATCGAGGTCATCAGCCCCTTTTCCTTGCATAAGTACTTAAATATGTGCTGGTATTGCAGTTACTTAACTGTAATTGCTCAGGGCTTCACGGTCGCTGAGCTTGTATTCTTCCCTCAGGTGATGTATTGGTTTCTGACCCTCCTTGGGCACGCCCTGTAAATATTTACACACCTCCAGTCAACGGCTCTGTGAGTTTATTCAAAGAGGGGACAATTAACACGAAGAGGGAAGGAGTTTTCCASGCTCCTTACAGACCTGGTGTCACTGGTGTAGGGGACAATGATGGATGTGAGAAGTGCATCCAAAACGTCTCGGTTTTGGAGGGGTCCAGAGCGACTTTTTTCCCTGCTTCAGGTGGGGAAAACCTTTGAGCAAATGCTGGAAGTGATGCTTGAATTACCACCATTTAAAAAACTCAGACTTGTCACAGACATCTTTTATGAAAAATCCTTTCCTTAGGATTTTTCCTCCTGAGAAGCTGAGAGGCCTCAGGAACAAAATGTAAACAATGGTTATCTGCTGCTGTGGAATGCAACAGGTGCATCTGTGATTGGTCTCATGTGGTTGTTTCTAATTAATGGCCAATCACAGCCCAGCTGGCTCGGACAGAGAGTCCGAGCCACAAGCCTTTGTTATCATTCTTTCTTATTCTATTCTTAGCCAGCCTTCTGATGAAATCCTTTCTTCTATTCTTTTAGTATAGTTTTAATGTAATATATATCATAAAATAATAAATCAAGCCTTCTGAAACATGGAGTCAGATCCTTGTCTCTTCCCTCATCCTGGGACCCCTGTGAACAGGGTCACACAGACTTCTCACAGATGCCACTAAACTTCCTCCCACACCACTGCCASAGGGTCTCCTTGGTCCCTCCAACCCCCCTGAGCTCTTTCAGCTGGCCAGGGAATGTCCATGTGTGGCACTGACAGAGTTAACCWGGATGAGGAGATCATTTTCACAGCTGACTGCTCTGCAATGGGACAACGGAGATGCTAAAGAATATTTACTAAAAGGCAGAACATTTGTGGGAAAAAAAAATATATATCCAAGCACACATAATTACCACAGCATATCATGCTTTCATTTTGCAGCTTTCTTGATAACTTCTGGCACAGCTCTCTGGCAGGGAGAGCGTGGGTTAGTGAACAAGCCATCCGTGCCTCCTTTCCCATCCTTGATGTGCCAAAGAATTGGATACAGCCCCAGCTGAAGCTTTRGTCTTGGTTTAATGTGCACTTCCAACTGGAGTATTCATGTTTTGCCATCCAGACCAGGATAGAGGGACCAGGTACTGGAGGACAAGGTGGAGGGCACCTCCTTGGAGGGGATTGTACCACTGCAAACCATGTTGTGCACCTTCCACCTCCCCTGCATGGGTCTTGCTGGGGAGAGTTGCTCACCAGAGAAGAAAATGATGCCTGGGACAGGTAAGAGACTCACTTTTCCAGCTCAGAGTGATGCACCTCAGCCAAAATGTTCCGAATGCTGCTAAATCCTTGTACTGCCTCCATTTCCTTTGCCTTTTCAAACAGGAGGTTTGTTGAGAGACATCCATGTCTCCTTCCCACAATTTCCTGAGTGGATTCTGCCTATGTGCCCTGGTGCAGGTGAGGAAATCCTATGGCCTGGGTCTGGGGCTGGACCACAGTGCACAAAGGGAGCACCCAGGTCTGGGATCTGCCTCCAGCACCCCCATTCCTTGCCTTTTTCACCTTTTTCTGGCACTATTTTGCTGTGCAGGGTGAGGTTGCAGGTGACAACCTGTCACCATGGGAGATCCCAGGGAGGGGACACTGGGTGCCTGAAAGATTTCCATGGTCCCAGACACTGCAGAAGGKCATCCTCAGGCTCCATGGTGGTCTGGGAGCAGATGGGGGTTGGATGGGATGTCCTCTGTGTCCARCGTCCCAGAGAGATCATCTGGGTTGTGGCTGCTGGGTCCCTGGTGTGGCAAATCCTGTTTCTCCAACTTGTTAGAGCACAGTTCATTGTGTTTGGAGATGTGTGTTCACTTTTTAGAGTGCAAAAGTATAAAATGAGCCTTCCATGAAGGATTTCTGATCCTGCCTTCAGCAGYCTCTCAGCACTGTGGCTGCCTSGAGAGTTTCTTTCAGAAAYGGGATCGTGTTCAGAAGTGTTTGCAGGATCTGTTCCCATTGATGCTTTGGTGGTAGGGCTGGGGGGTTGCAGGGGTGGCTTAACAAAGCTTTTCTACATTTTTGTCTGAGACTTTTGTAATATCCTCTCCCATCCTATCCTATCCTACCCTAATCATGTCATGTCATGTCATGTCATGTCATGTCATGTCATGTCATGTCATGTCATGTCAATCGTATCATATGAATTATGTTGGAAGAGACCTTAAATCTCATCTTGTTCCACCCTGTGCCATGGGCAGGGACAATTTCCACTGTCCCAGGTTGCTCCAAACCCTGTCCTGGAACACTTCCAGAGATGGGGCAGCCACAGCCTCTCTGGGCACCCTGTGCCAGGGCCTCACCACCCTCACAGGGAGGAATTCCTTCCCAATATCCAATCTAACCCTGCCCTGTGGCAGTGTGCATTCCCCCTCGTCTTGTCCCTCCATTAGGGAGTCTCTAGTCCATCCAAAGTCTCTCTCCAGCTCTCTTTGAGACCCTTTAGGCCCTGGAAGGTGCTCTAAGTTCTCCCTGGAGCCTTCTCCTCTCCAGGTGAACCCCCCAGCTCACCCAGCCTGTTTCCAGAGCAGAGGGGCTCTGTCACAGACATCCTTTTCACTAAAATCCTTTCTTTAGGATTTTTTCCTTCTGGGAAGCTGAGGCCCCAGAAACAAAAGGTAAACAATAATTATCTGCTGCTGTGGAATGTAACAGGTCTGCCTGGATTGGCCCAGTTTGGATGTTTGGAATTGGTGACCAATCCAGAACTGAGATCTCTCGGACACAGTCTGAGAGAGCGGGTTTGTGATCATTCTTTCTATTCTATTCTTAGGTAGTTAGCAGCTTCTGGAAACTCTCCTTTTCTTTTTCTTTTAGTATAGTTATAATGTAGTATAGATATATCATAACATAATAAATCAAGCCTTCTGATCATGGAGCCCATCTCGTCTCTTCCTTCACCCCAAAAACCTTGTGACAACCGTCAACAGGGCTCCAGCCCCTGGAGCACCTCAGTGTCCTGCTCTGGAATGGCTCCAACAGCTCCATGTCCTTCTCAATCCCATCACAGCAGAGGAAGTTGGATGTGATTGCCATCCTTGTGGGAGCCAACACAGCCCAGAAAAGCCTGGGAGAAGGGCCCGGCCTTCCYCCCATTCCCAGGCAGGCAGCACAGTCCCAAGGACATGGGATTTATCAAATCACTAGCTCRGGCTGATGAAGACTACTGCATTTTTAAAGGTTTTSTTTATGTATACATYRTAGCTGTGTGGTCTASCAAAACATTTTTTAAACTAAAAAGAAAGTACACAAAAATACAGAACTTGCAGAGGTTTTGTAGATGACATAGAACAAAACAGTTAAGTTGGGCAATACACAGATTGCAGCTTGAATGCTTGATATCTGTGACTTAAAACAGAAGGCAGTCAGGAAATGGAGCCTTCAAACAACAAGCCCTCAAATCCCAAGCTGTGGAATTCCYGACAGGAGAGGGGAATGGCAGCTCGGGAGCCTTCAGCACCTCTCCCAGCAGATGATCCTTTCTGCAGTGGAATGCCTCTCTCGCTAATGGATGTTACAAGTAGTTTAGCTCTAGTTTTGCTGTACGGCCTTTTGCAAATTCAATTACTGAGCCTCTTGTCTTGCCACAGTCGGAATTGTTCTCAGCCTAATATCGTGTTCGTCAGGCTTTTGTTTTGTTCTCCTTGCAGCCCCAGATGTCCTTGTTGTGAGCCCGAGCATCTCCTCCTCCTCACGGCCCTGCTACCTTTGCGTGCAACACTTCTGCTGCTCTAAAGATACCAAAAGGTTTTAATTACGATTAAGCCAAGTCATTTCTACACTTTCGAGCTGTAAATAAACAGCCTGTTTTGGATAATGGAGGTAATGGTTTGCATTTCAACTCTACTCCTAACCTCTGATTTCTGCTTGTAATATTTTATGTGGTTAAATCAATTTTTTCTGCCATTGAATGTAGCTTTTCTTTCCTTTTTTTTTTTTTCTCTTTTTAAACCCAGTTGTAAAGCGTGTGTTTCATCACATCCTTGTTACCCTAGGACATGCCTGCTGCAGTTAAACTTGCCTGTAGTCATGCTCCTTTTCAGAGGGGTCCGGAATGGAGAGGAGGAATTTTTGTTGTTTCCTCCTATGGCTGACAAAGGAAGCAAATGCTGTAGCTTATTAAAAATCAGGTAAAAATGCAGGCTTTGGGACGTGGATGTGTTTTCTGATTTCACAGTGTGGTTATTGTACAGGTGCTGCACACACCTGCTTTGGGATCACAACCCTTCTGCACAGCCTTAGCCAACCCCAGGTTGGAACCAAACTGTGACTGCGTGACYATTAAACACACTCTTCAATTTCCAGAGCTGCTCTAAACATGCTTTACGAGGGCAAAGTGACTTTTCCAGGCAGGGAATTAATGGTGATTATTTCAGGGGACAGGAAATATAATATGTATCATCAGTGCAAACTGACTTAAGCCAGCCAAGGAGTTATCGCTGGAGTATTTTCATCTAGGTCACTTAAAGCCTTCATTAATTAAATACTGCTGTGTGATTTCTTTCCAAAGTTTAATCTACAATCTGGATTTTTGATTAAAATATGTGCAATTTCAGCCAGCTCCTCTCAGTGACCATGCCGTGGTTTTACAGAGTCCTCAGATGTCACTGGATTCTTCTTCCTTGTGTGCTGCTGAAATTGCCCTTTGGATCCTGCCTCAGTCCTTTCCCCAGCACCCTGCACTGAATGTAAACCCTGTTTTTGCTGGTCCTCTCTGCTGCCACACCCTCCTGACTGGTGTTTTGTGCATGACAAAAGTCACATTTTGAGCCAGGGAAGAGGGGGGAGAAGGGGATGCTCTCCACCCAGTTTGGTGGTGGCATAGGAATTGCAGCCCAGAATTGCATTGTATAATTTCAGTATGTCTGTGTTGCTGGCAGGTCACAGAGTGCCAGGATGGTTTGGGTTGGAGGGATCTTAAATCTCATCCAGTTCCTGCCCCTGACATGGGCAGGGACAACTTCCACTATCCCAGCTTGCTCCAAATCCTGACCTTGGACACTTAGAGGGATGGGGCATCTCCTGTTCCTCAGACTTGTGTCTCTGCAGCTCCTTCAACTCCATAATGTTGGACCATCTTCTGGTAATCTCTGGTGACATTCAATTACTCCTGGGGCAGCTGGTGAAGCCTTTTTCCTCCCAGGCTGTCAGCTGCTTCACATGAAATGCAGCATTTGCTGCCCCATGAAATGCAGTTCCTTGGCCCCTGGGTGCTTCCCAAACACCATGGTGGTCAGTGGCCCTTTTCCTTTTCCTTCTGCAGAGCTTTGCTTGCAGAGTGTTGGTGTTACCTTCCAGCTGCCTGGACTGTCCTCCTGAGCAGGAGGGAATACGAGGAGCAAAGAGGAGCAGGGAATAAGAGACACAGAGAATTCCTAAACACGCTTTTCCAGTTAAAACAACAAATCCAGATTCTGTATGAGCATAAAGTATTGCATGTGTGCATCACTTTAAAGACCTGCCTAACCCCTTTCCTCAGACCACAACCATTAACTCTTTTTTTTAAAGCCAATAATCAATGTGGGTCTAATTTGTTACATTGACATTTTTGCTGGTTTCATCTGAAAGAAATAATTAACAGCAAAATGTTTCCTTTCCAGGTGTAAGAGTGGGGTGTCTCAGCAGTCAGATAAGTTTTGACCTTTGTTGAGGGAACATTTAAATGAGGTCAAGCCTCGGATCTCGTTGATTGAAGATCTGGTGTCTGCTCTGACAGATCTGGAAATACATTACCTGGGCCTTCCAGGCAGTGGTCCAGTGGTCTTGGCAGGACAACTGGGAAGTGGAGGATGTGAAAATAGAGAAAGCTCTGCCCTGAATCCTCTTTCCCAACTCCAAGGCATCTTTCTGTYTTAATCTCTGCAGCTGCATCTTGGCCAGGAGTCCCTGGGACCTGCACTCTGCTAATTGAAGTGCAGYTGGATCAAAGCTGTCTCAGCCTGAAGAGCAGCTTTTCTTTATGAAATATCCTCTCTAATGCACCTTGTGTTGATTCYAGGGGGTGATAGGGAGCTGGGGAGAAGGGGAGAGCAGGAATGTTATCCAGGTACACCTGGATGTACAGCACTTGTTTTAATTGCTTCTGGAGCTCTTCACCAGGGCCTCGTCAATAGGGCTAATACAGAGGAGGACTCAATTTATTTCCCACAAGAGATGGTCGAGTTGTTTTCTCTTTGTTATGAAGATTGATAAGAGCAATTGGATAAAGTCTGGGCTGCTACTTAACCACCTCTGATCTTCCTGGGCTTGGGTGGAGCCTGGCTGCCAAGCTGGGATGCTGGAGTGCATCCCAGGAGGGATACAAGGACCTGGGGCTTTTCCTCTYGTGCTGCAGTGGCAGCACTGGAAACTTTAATCAATAAAGTTAAGCTTTTAATGCTTAATTTGGAGAACATGCAGTGCAAAATATTTTACAGGTTAGGATGGGAGGATGATGCAGAGATCTGCTGACATTACAGTGAGTCAAAGTATCAAGGAGCAGGTGCAGGTGTCCCCTGTGCTGCAAGGTCCCCCTTCTTCTCATTTAGTCTATCACTGAACCAAGAGACACAAACCCTTGGATCAGTAAAACAACCTTTTTGGGCAGCTTTAGACCCCTGRCTGCCTGGCACAGCCCCTGACAGACTCCCCTGCAAGCACCACAATGCTCCATGACCAGACATGTCCCTGGTGCCAGCTCTCCTGTGGTGCCTCACTCATGSACCATCACATGGGGCTCAGGATCCAGCCCAGGTGTTGCTCCACATTGGCCTCTTTGCTGGGTTGTTTTCCAAGAGAGGTGTCTGGAGCACAGTAATGGCAATGTTTGGGAGGGCATTGGGATGCACATTGTCCATTTTGTGGGAGATCCTGCCTCTTCCTTGTTGTGTGCTCTTCTCTGTCCTCTGTCCTCTCCTGAAGCCCCAACTTGTGCAACCCCAGTGAAAATTAATAATGACATCCCTGAGAAAAAAATAAAATGGTATCCTGTTATCCATATTCTGCCATGGTTTGGAGTAAAGGRGTTTGGAAATAGCTGGAATAGCAAAGCCCATTGATTGTGTCCACCACAGGCGGGAGGAGTGACTTGGTGGATACCTCACACCCCAGATTCTGCCCTGGCAATTAGCAGGGAAGAGACAGAACCCATCTGAGTTTCAAAATTTAAATTTAAATGTGTCTGTTAAAGATAATTCATGCAGGGAATGCAGTGGTTGCCAGATGCTGTGGCTGGTCAGGAGCTCTGGCAGAGGATGGCACTGCTCCCCAGGGGCTGATCCCTGGTTTGGGGCAGTCCTGTCCTCCCTCTGGAGGGAGCCACAGCTCTGACCTCATGCCTTGATCACTTGAGGGACATTTTTTGAGGTGTCCCCTGGTGCTGTTCCCCATGAGGTGTTTGAGAGGACAGGTTACTGTCCCAAGGGATGACTTGCGAGTAAGCACATCCCCTCAGCACTCCTGGGAAGTGTGGAAGCCCACACCTCTCTGGGAATGCTGGAGCTTCCAAATCAGCTTGAGGTGCCCCATTCCCAGTGGCTTCAGCATGAAGGCAGCCAGAAGTGCAAGGCTCTGCAGGTGCCACATCACCACATCCACAGCAGAAGCCACTCCAGCTGTGACCACAGAGCTGGGCTCTGTCCCACACTCTCCAGCCAACCTCTCCTCTGAGTGAAACCCAGTCTGTCCCACCTCAGTGTCCCCAGAGAGCTGTGTCCCCATTTGGCACAGCCTGGTGCCACCACCATTGCTATAAATGTGCCTCTCCACATCATGGGCTGTGGTCCCTGGGTGGCACAACCTCTCCATCGTTGTCCTTGGGGTTTATCCTTGTGCCCATGGATTAGAACAGCTGGGAAAGCTTTTTTTTATGCCTTCATCCTCATCTCCTGCCAGGCATTTCTGGTGTGCCTGCTTTTAAGTGTCGTGCACTGGTATACAGCTATTTACAGTGCCTGTTCCTGCTCTCCCAACAGTGTAAATCAAGATTAATTCCACTGAAGTTTATGGAGTTACGCCAGTGTAAAACTGACTGATAAGAGATTCAGGCCATTTTCATCGGGTTTGTTCGCTTGTTTGTTTGAAATTATATGTGTTGCTGTGGAATGATAAAATGTGGGGATTCAAAGGCAGGTTCACTGCAAAATACGATTCAAAAGGTTTTTGACTTCACATAATACAGCAAAACAATCACTTACAGCAGTTGTATTTTATTGTGGAGTGTGATCACGGAGTTTGGAGGAGGAGAGGATGAAAATGAGGCAGGGAAGGAGGAGGGGGAGAATGGAAGTTTCCCAACACARCATCAAAGGCGCCAGTGGAAAATTGGGGTGCTGCCACAGAATTTYACATAGATGGTAATTTAAGCAGGTATCCATGAGAATGAGGCTGGGTGGCTCCCAAAATCCCTTCAGTGGGGGTCACACCAGCTCAGACCCCAAGTGGACARTGCAATTCCCTATTTTTTACAAATYCATCTTGCAAAAGAGCCCCGCTGCAGATGGGGGCAGTAAAGCCTCTCCAAAAGAGCTGCTGTGTCACCTGTCCTTGTGTTTACCCACAGATCCCCATCTCTGTTAACACACTGGAAGGTGGAGCAGTGCCCTGTGACAGAATCCACCRTGTCCTGGGGCACGTGGCATGGAAAACCCATTGTTTTTTCTCCTCTRTGTTCTACAGAGCTAGTGGCCAGTGGATAAATAATTCAGGTTTCTTTCCATGCWGTTCCTACAGAGATTTTTCCCTTCTTTGTGAGAATTGTAGTTCCTGTTCTCTCCCCTCTGGTATGACACAGATTCACCCTGATGAGCTCCTCTCCCTCTTGCCAGGTGTCTGCTTGGAACAACCTGTCCTGCAGCATCTGCTGGCTTTCCCAGCAGCTTYTCCCAGCTCCCTCAAGCTATCACAGTGCTTTTGGTTCCTTGGATGCRGAGATACTCCTGAAGAATTCCAAGCTCCAGGTGGGTTTGCTCTGGCACAAGTATTTTTCAGATCAAAATAGTGGGACTCAGGTTCCTGTGGCTGTTAATAAATGAATTCACTCCTTACATGCACSTGTTCACTGCTTTAGTAATTTATGCTCATTTCAGAGGACTAATATATTACTCTCTGTGTTTCTGTTGGACAGTGTTGCTTTGCAAAGCTGAGGGAAGGAGAGATTTTGGGATTGGTTGTGGTTTCTTTCTTGTGTGTAAGATCATGACAGAGGGTTTGATTATACAACTGTAGTGCTTTATTTCTTTGGCTGGGCAAGTGGGAGGTGCTGAGGTAACAAACTCATGGTCTGAGGTTTCCCTCATCCTCCAGTGTGTGGCTCCAGGAGTGTGTCCAGAGAAGGGAATGGAGCTGGGGAAGGGAATGGAGCACCAGGAGCAGCTGAGGGAGCTGGAAAGGGGCTCAGCCTGGAGAAAAGGAGGCTCAGGGGGACCTTGGGGCTCTGCACAACTCCTGACAGGAGGGGACAGCTGGGGATGGTTGGGCTCTGCTCCCAGGGAACAGGGACAGGACAGGGGGACATGGCCTCAAGTTGCTCCAGGGAGGTTCAGGTTGGACATCATGAGGAATTTCTCCATGGAAAGGGTGGCCAGGTCTTGTCAGGGGCTGCCCAGGGAGGTTTGGAGTCCATCCCCATCCCTGCAGGTGTCCAAGGAACACCTGGACATGGCACTCAGTGCTCTGGGCTGGGTGACAAGGTGGGGATTGGGCACAGGTTGGACCTGATGGTCTTGGAGGGCTGTTCCAACCTTAATAATTCCATGATGTGCTCAGTCTGGAGAAAAGGATGCTCAGGGGGGTCTCTCCCCACCAAAGCTGTGTGCTGGGTGCTGGGTGCTGGCTGAAGGAGCCCTCACAGGCCTGTCCTAAGCAGAGYCAGAAGGATGGAGCTGTGCCCAAGGCAGGATCCCTGTGGTGGCAGGTCCACATCCAAGGGCTGAGCTCTCTGGCGTGGTCCTTGCCTGGCAGAGGGAAATGAGCCACACTTCCCACAGGCACAGACAAAGCCAACACCAGGCCTTTGTGAGCTCCAGGATGGATTTGTCCCAGTGTGCTCCCAAATAACCTTCAGCTGGGGTGACATTTCCCTCCCTGGCTCCCAGCACATGCCACCTTTGTCCTCAAGCCCCACACCCAGCCCCATGGAGCATCCTCTGCGTGCTGAGGAGAGGCTCCTGCAGCATTCCAGAGCCTCCCCCCCTCAGAGCTTGCCTATGTAATGTTCTTCCCTTACAAATTTCATCTTGCTGCTCTGTGCATCCAAACGATCCGGTGATGGAGCGCACAGGGAAAAAAAATTATAATGCCATTAAAAGTTATCATAAATTTCAGATCAGCATCACTTTTAATCCGATACACAATTTTACTGCCTCTATAAAGTAGGTGATTTGCAGTGGTCTGAGGCGTCTCCTGGCGCGTTTTACTTCTTTTTAAATTAAACACACCAACTTTGTGCTGAATTCAGAGTGCGGACATAAAAAAGGGGGTAAAAAGGAGAGGGAAGGGACATCAGATGGGAATTGCAATTGAATCTTTATATATGCCATCTTGGTACTGTGGTACTAAATATAGTACCAGGTAAATAGATGTGCTGAAATATTCAGAATAAAAAACAAATGTTCCAATAGCAGGGAAACTGAGCATGGAAAAYGTTTCCCTCGCTGCTGTGCTTTAGAGGCTAAAATGCTGTTGTTTAAAACACTCTCTGCTGGAAGATCTTATGTATCTCATGCATTAAATTATACACTGTGCACAAACATGGATTTTATATTTTAGATTGTATATTATGGGGTTTCTCACCCTCCCCCCTGCCAATGGAGCGAGCAGTAAACCAAGAATATCCAATTAATATAAATATAACATTATGCCATTCGCTGATACGAAATTTTTAGGGCTGGGAATGGAAACAGACAACGTTTCATGGAGAAATATTTGAAATTAAGATCAGAGATAAGGTAATTATGCAYCAGTGATCAAGATTTCACCTGCTTGTAAGCCCAGAGGTGTCAGAGCCTGACAAAACCACCATGACCACCTGAAGGTCCCTCCCTCCACCTTTCTGCCCCAGTGGCCCCCCCTTTTTGGGCCAAGACTTTGTWACTGATCTCATCAATATCCTCTGGTTGTACCTCCAGTCTTTGCTCCAGACCTTAAGGAGATCAAGAACTAACTGGTGGCTTTGCTGAGCTGCTCTCTGCCTTCCAAAAAGGCAAAATATTTCCCCAAAGTAATTCCAAAAAGGTTCATCCCTGTTGTGTCTCACTTGAGTTTTATTAAAGGACAAAAAAGAATTAGAGTCCGGTTCTAAAAATCCTTTTCCCAGTCAGTCATGGTTTTATTGACTGTTAAAGAGGATTCATGAGGTTCTGGAGGTCTGTAAGGTCAAAAAAATAACCTAAAGGAAAAGCTTGTACTGTCCCAGCCTCTTCCTCTCCTTCTCCCAGACTGGGAGATTTTGGTTTGAATAAATTAACTTTTGCCAGTGATAGCAAGAAACCAAAGCAGCCACATTTCAGTGAAGGTCTGGCCCAGCAGCTCTCCTTTCCAGGTGCCCACGGGGGTGACCAGTGAAAGAACCATTTTCCATGTGGTTTGGATGGATCAGTCATAAAATGAAGTGAATGGAGAGATCCAGCTCTAAATTCCTAAAAAGTAAAAGGTAAAGAAAGTGAAAACCTATCCCTGAGGACGTGGCTGCAGGAAGGAAGCAAGCAGTTAAAAAGATTTTTTAAAAAAGCATAATAATTTATTTTTTGTTTCAATTTCCAGGCTAACAGTTTTCCTTGCTAGCCCCATGCAGGACCGTGGATATTTGGGCTGTCTCCCTCCCTTGCAGCAGCAGCTGTCAGGTGTTTTCCAGCCATTCCTACCTTGGAACACAGTGGGATCCTTGGGGTGTCCTGTGCAGGGACAGGAGTTGGACTTGATGATCCGTTTGGGGGTAGTCTGTGATTTCCTAACTATTTGCTTGTGGGTTTGGTTTTTTTTTTTTTTTTTTTTTTTTTTTTTTTTTTTGTTTTGTTTGTTTGTTTGTTTGTTTTTTGTTTTTTGTTTTTTTCTTTTTTTGAGCTGAGACAATTTGTTTCCTGGCTCTGAGCTCCATCAGCAGCTCCCGATTCCCTCCCGACTTCCAGGCGTGGGTTTGATCATTCAGCTTTTCCTTCCTCCCCTCAGCTGCGCAGCGCAAGGAGCTGCCTCTTCCCCAACCCTCTCTGCCTCCCAGAGCTTTCCTATCAGGCACAACACTCTGCCGTGGGCCCGAGGGCGTGATATTTTATTTATTTTGATTTCTATAATTAAGGGGATGTCTGTCCCCGAGTGGAGCCAGCCTGGCGCTGATGATGTGGTGAAACGCCRCTGGCGTGAGAATGATGGTTTATTCTAACCGGGACTCAGCCGCTGACACCATTTAGCAGCTTGTCGTCGTTGCTGGCAGGGAAAACATCTCCAGATCTCACAGAAATGGCAGTTTTGTCGGGAGAACTGTCTGGGGTGGGAGGGAAGAAGTTCCCTGCGTGGTCGCAGGCTCCCAGCTCTGGGCTGTGCTCGGCTGGGAAGGGAGGAGGTGCSCAGGAGCATCCCCAAAAATCCCCTCCTGGGCCTGGCATCAGCCGTTTCCCGCTCCCTGCTGGGTCTGTAGGCACAGTTAGGGAGCTGAGGACGATTTGGGAAGATGTGCACCCCTCCATCCTTCCCTGCGGCCGATCCCTGCTCCATTTGCATTTTCAGGGTTGCAATGAGATGAGCTTTAATGTCCCTTCCGACCCGAACCACCCTGTGGCTCTGCAATCCCACGACTCCACGATTCCCTTCTGTATTGCGGAAACCCTTCAGCCCCACCCCGTGTCACCGTGCCCTTGGTGCCCAGGACGTGTCAGAAACCCCAATTTTCGCCGGGATTCCCTTCTGTACTGTGGAAACCCCTCAGCCCCACCCCGTGTCACCGTGCCCTTGGTGCCCAGGACGTGTCAGAAACCCCAATTTTCGCCGGGAGGAGCTGCTCCCTGAAGGAGGAGCCGGCAGAGCATCACCCGGCGCTGTGCTGGGGGGCTGCTCCCCGTGAGACACCCGCAGGCACGGCCAGTGGCAAAACAAGACTTTCTCAGCTTTCTGAGCATTGCATTCTATTAATAACCCCCCAAACCACCCCCTGGTCCCCCTCCCCAAATCCTGGGAGCCGGCAGCTCGGCTGGAGCATCTCCTGGCGGACTGGCGCACCCCTCATGCTGCCCGCGGGGCGCCCGCTCCTGGATGGCCGTGTACCTCCCTCTCTGTCTYTCTTTATTGCTCCCGATTCAAATTCAAGGCTTGTTTAATCAGCAGACATTAGCGACTCGACAGAAGTCTGGCTGCAAGGGAAAGAAGGGGGTGGGCAGGCAGCGGGACTTGGGAATGCGCTGCTCTGGAGAGCAGGGGATGCTTCTCCCGCCTTGGATTCACTGCCCAGGCGGGCAAGGGAGGAACYGGGGGTGCCATGGGAGTGGGACGCAGGAAATCAGCCAGGGAGAGGCGCTGGGAAGGGCACAGGRTGCCGGTGATTGTGCTGTGGGAGCAGCTCTGCTCCTCTGGGCGTTCATGGTGTGGGTTGCTGGGAGACTGGGGGGAAAGATTTTCCCTTTTAGTTGCAAGATGTTGGTTTTCCCAGGTCGGTTTTTGTTCTCCTAGCAATGATTCCCACATCCATGGAGGATTCACATCCCTGGAGGACTTCTCTCCATCCATCCATCCATCCATCCATCCATCCATCCATCCATCCATCCATCCATCCATCCATCCACCTCCAAATCCCTGCTCAGCCTTCCAGCCCCGCTTTGCTGTGTGCACTGCCCTCTGGGGTGGAATATCCTGGGAAACAGGGGCTGGTTTTCCATAGGAGACCTGTTGGCATGGTGAGATTGTGTGGGTCAGTGAGGCACCCCCACATTCCATGGGGTGCTGCTGTGGGGGGCAGCCACCACCCATCCCTGGAGCACCACTGCCTTCTGTCACTTGCARTTGCTCACTGGTAGGACATGGGATCAACTGGGAATGTGTTTGGAAGCAAAYATCCTACAGCTAACTCCCCAGGTTCCTCTGTCAAGCAAAAATTCTGCATGAATTTGCAACATATAAACCATCAAGAGGGCTGTTTGCAGCTCARAGGTGTCCCAGCAAAAGGGCAATTCCTGTTTAAAACCATCTGTTTTCTCTCCAAACCCCATTGCTGAAGGCTCTGTATCCATCCCATTGCATCCATCCCATTGCTCTGGAAATGGGAGTCCTCCTGGAGCCCCCCAGTGACAACCTGGCCCCATCCCATGGGATTCCCACATGGGMAGTGGCCCTCAGGGACACACAGCTCCATTTTCTGTCCCTCCTTAGCAGCCTAATTAGGAGGTTCTTTATGCCTTTCACATTCWGTGCTTGCAGCAGAGCCATCTTCCTATTGATTGAGCCACAAAAGTGGATAAAACCCCCATAGTTCTGAAGGCAATGGCCAAATATTGATACTGAGAGAGAGCTGATGCCTTATAAATAGTGAATTATGCTTCTAATTAAGTAGGCACTCCTTTTCTGGTGTTGTAGGTGATTCCCTTCAACATCCCAGCTCAGATCTTCAGCTGGAATTTATTTTAAGATGGAAAACAAAGCCAAAAAACCCACTTAGAACAAACCTAAAGAAATATTTTTTTAAAAAGTTCTTTTAAGAATGGGAGTCCTATGRGTGGGATTCATGGTGACCCCCAGGTCCTCTAGCACAGCTTGTCCAGAGGAGCTGAGGCTGCTCCATCCCTGGAAGTGTTCCAGGTTGGAGCAACCTGGACTAGTGGAAGAGTGAAACGAGATGCTCTTTAAGATTCCTTCCAAGCCAAACTATTCCATGATTCYRTGATKCTCCACTGCTCTCCTGCTGGTGGACAAGCCCAGGAGAGGGGGCCAGGCAGGGCTCACCCAATGGTGTCYACCAGCACAGGAAAATCCCCATTTCTTAGTCAATAAACACCTGCTTAATTTTAATTTTCTTCTGATTCTCAGGGCTCAGGGAATGCAATGGAGACCCAGGATCTGTTCCCATTTGGGGCTCAGTTTTCCATCTCTCTTGATTTGGTTTCAGCACTGTATTCTGCTGTATTAAAAAATGCCCACAAAAATAGTTTGATACTCCTGAATTATTTTAATGATAGTTTGACTTACTGGCAACATCTTCTCCCCACCACATCAAAGAATCTTTGTTAATGATGACTTCAGTTGCACAAAACCACTAAAYCCACGAAGAGATCTTGCAGCAAACTGGAAGCAAAGTGATGGGTTTGAGTCAAACTAGGACTAATTTATTTGGGGATTGGCCAGCAATAATCTCCCTTTAGCACTCCCACCATAAACAAACAGCATCCTTGCAGTGGGTTTGCAATGGGAGAAGCTGGAGATGCCTGGKTGGACCATCAGAGGTGGTGGTGCCTCCTGGGCAGGGGGATGAGAACAAACCAGCCCAGGATGTGCAAACCACCTGAGTCAAACACCTTCCTCCTCTCTGATGCTTTTCATTTCTTTGTTCAGCTCTTAGAGGCTTGTCCCCACTTTGCTGAGCTTTTYCAAAGTGATTTTGCACAAGTTCCAGATGTTCTCAAAGGCCTAAATTGGTTCTGATTCTRCCTTAGAGCTTCAAGTGGAGAAAAAACATCCCCAATTGGCTCCTGATATCTCCAGTGGCTTGTTGGCCAGTGAGCCTGTGCCCAGGATAAACTGGGATTTTGGATAAAAGCCAGAGTTTGGAAGGGATGGCCATGGTGGTGTGGGTGGTGGGAGTGATGCCTATGGAAATGCTTCCTGATTTGTGGCTGCATGGACACAGCTGCTGTTGTCCAAGCCCTTGATTTGAGTTTTATTTCTTTCTTGGCTGTTGTTTTGGTAGCAGGTGGTGCCACCCTGTCCTTGCTGTGACCAAGGACCAGCATCTCACTCCTGGCAGGGAGGAGGATGCCATGGTCTGATGGGSAAGGGCTGAGTGCCTCTTCCCAAACCACCAGCTCCAAACTGCTGCTGCTCCTGGATTTTAGAGTAACACAGACTCAACTGGCAGGTCTGAGCCCCCCAGACTCCTGAGGAATGAGCTGGGCCAGGCAGGACACGAGCTTTGTGGAGGGAGGTGACCTCAGGAGCTCCATCTTTTCAGCATCCTCTGACCACAGCCACAAGTGGGACCCTGAAATCCCAGGTAAGCTGTGCCCTGAGGGTGCTCAAGGCGTGGTGAGGATGAGATTCATCAGGAACTGGAGTGACAGGACAAGGGGGATGGCTTCAGACTGACAGACAGCAGGGTTGGACTGGATATCAGGGAGAAATCCTTCCCTCTGAGGGTGGTTAGGCCTRGCACAGGGTGCCCAGAGCAGCTGTGGCTGYCCCATCCCTGGAAATGTTCCAGGCCAGGTTGGACAGGGCTTAGAGCMACCTGGGRYAGTGGAAGAAGGTGTCCCTGCCCATGGCARGGGTGGATGAGATGAKCTTTAAGGCCCCTTCCATCAGTCACCCTTCCATGGCTCTCTGTAGGAGTACATGGGAAGGAAAATGGAAGCACATTAAAATAGTTTGGGGGATCCAGGATCCCACGTGGATGGTGAAGCATGACCTGCACTGACCTACCTGAGCCCTCTGAGATCCTCAGCCCTGGSACTGCAGATGTGAGGGACAGACCCCCAGATGGCATCAGGGGRTGAGGACATCTGCCCACATCTGGAGCAGGCAGGGGAGTCTGGCCACATCCCAGCTGGCTGCAGCAGGCAGAGCCAGCACAGGAACCAGTCAGCACCCAGCAATCCCTGCCTCCCTGGGTGCTTTGGAGGCTCTCCACATCTGGAGCACACCCAGAAAGGGGGTGACACCCCCTCTTCCCCCTGTGTTGCCAAGTGGCCCCAAACAATCCTTTGGGACCTGCAGGCAGCCCTGTAGGGCTGGCAGGGCAGAGGACCTSGGGGATGGGACCCCAGGACCCCTTTCCCTCCTCAGCTGGGAGCTGTGAGCTCTGCTCTGAGCCGTGCCTGGGTTTCCTTGTGGGTGCGTGGGTTTAAATCAGGCCCTTAATGTTATTTGAGCATGGATTTGTTCTTTATTTTTTTCCATCCCTCCCCCCTCTTTTTTTTCCTTTTTTTTTTTTTTTGTGGTTTAGTTTCTCTCTTAACAGGAAAAAATGATCAAAAATAAGAAAACAATCACTGTTTGAAAGTGAATGAAGGGCGCTTTCTCCCCTTCCCCCATGCTTTTTTCCTACTTTGACATCTCAGTGGTTTTTTTTTCTTTTAGCCGCGGTTTCTGGGATAGGTGATAACTGCCAGTAATAGGATTAGCATTGATTTCTTTAGCAAGAACAGAGATGTGGCAGTTCCAGCCATTTACTGAACTGCCAGCTTTGAAATATCAAAAAAAAGAAARAAAAAGAAATCTGCAGAAAAAAAGCTTCTTGCAGCATTTTAAAGAAAGGAAAGCCTATGTGAATTAAAATACACACATACACACACACATGCACACACACACTCACAGCCCAGCACATGGGGTGTATAAATATATATATATTATATGTATATTATATATATGGATCTCACTCGGTGCTTTTTTTGTTATGGTGTGATAAAGGATCAAAAGAGCTGTCTCTGTTCTAAGCTTCAAGAAAGCCTTTTTTAAATTCATTTGGCTTTCTTTAGCTTTCACTTGCTAACATATTTTAGGAGCTAATCTTACATATTTACTATTGTATCCTGACTTTTTTTAACCTTGAAATTCAAGCAAAGACAGAATGAGAAAAGGGGGGGAAAAAATAAAGGATTCCAAAGAGAAAGAAGGAGGGATGAGCTCATGGAAGGCTGTACTGTCTCCTCTGCCTGGAGGCATGATGTGAAACCCACCCAGTGATAACTTTGGTGTGGCACATTTTCTCCTTGCTGCTAGCTGGGGGTCCTGGGAGGGATGTGGATTTGAGGTGCACCCAGCAAAGGTTGGGTTTACCCCAAATCTGTTGTGAATCCCYACCTTGGCCTGACTGTCTTTGCTAAGAGCATTTCTCAAGGGTCAGCTCAGATTGGGCCAAATCTGCAGCAGCTTAAAAGCCAGAGTTGTAGGAGACTGGAATGGTATTCCCTGTCCTTCCCAGGATGGGAATCAGGAGGATATCAGGTGTCAGGTGTTCAGTATTTACTGGTTCTGCTCTTTGGCTTGCATTCAGAGAGAGGAGAAGGTCCAATGGCAAGGTCTGAGCAGAAGGGGAAGGTCCTGGGCAAGGACCAGGTGCTGGTTGGGAAGGTGTCTGCAGATTCCACCTCAGGGTGGTTCTGAGCATAGTCCAGGCCTGAGGAGAGACCCTTTCCCCACAGAATCCTCAACAATCCAAAGGCTGGGCCATTCAGGAGAGGACTGAAATSCTGTTATGGAAGTGTTYGTCTGTCTCATCGAGTGGAGCTGAGGAACCACKTTCATGAGAGCTCATGCTCGTGCAAAGGATGTCTGCAGTGACTCATTGTTCCTCTCAGAGCTCAGAGCAGGATGGAATCAGAGCTCCTTTTTCAGCCTGGAAACCCAAAACAGCAGAGCAACACAAATCAGCAAGAAGRAACCCCTCACTGCAGGAGGAACCTGTGTGTGACTTCCAGCTCGGCYTTCTCCTCCATCAGTGACTCAGCTCCATAAAGAGTTTGGGATGGATTCCTGTGCAAAAGCCAAGTAAGAAGCAGAGGAAGGAGGCAATCAATCTGTTATTTGTAGTTACAGCAAGGACTCATTAAATTACATACAAATTGCTAGTTGTCACATGCAAGGGGATCTCTCAGTGGATCTACACACAGTGGCCAAGTGCTTCCAAAGAGGATATTCATGGACCCAGCCAAACTTAGATTGGGTCACTTCCCTTTATCTTTGTGCATGAAGAGACCCTTGGTTTGCTCCTGTGAGGGACCTCTTTCTGTCCACCAGGTGGAGATGAGACCTCTGTGCTGGAACAAGCATCACCAGCCCCGTGCCTTTTCCCATCCTGGTGTGCCTCTCCCAGAGTCTGCTTGGAGCCACACGTGGATTTGTAGGCACACGGGCTGGTGGCTCACCAGCTCTGGGAGATTTGCATTTCTGTGTTCTTATTAACAATCGCCCAAAGATCCGTGATGCTCATTTCACAGCCTCACCTTCATTGTGCCCTCTAATCCACGTCCCCGGGGTCTACTTCTGACATTCAAGCTTCAGAGCAGCTTACAAGCCTCTATTTTTTTTTAACATCAAACTGCTCAAGGAATTATTGTTCCCTTTTCTTCTGCAAACACGGACCTCCTTTCTCCACCACCCCCCTCCTTAAAATGCTTAAAGACTTGCCATGATTACACCACGGGAATGCTGGGGCTGGTGGGGTGGATGTGCTCCAAACCTTAAAGTGTTGAGGCTTTGGGGATGGCTCCTGTCAAAACCAGTAGGCAAACCTCCCACATGCCCTGCAGAGGGATGGAGGAGGGAAGGGGTTATTGATGTAGTGGTCAAAAGCATGGAAATACACTCATCCTGTGTTCTTGGATGACATGGAAGAGCCAGGAAAGGAGCTGCTCAGCTGTGGAAGCTGAAAGCACAGTTATCATCTCATCTTTTGAGAAGTTTGGTGGTAAATCATAGAATCATGGAGTTGCCTGGTTTGGAAGGGATCTTAAAGATCATCTTCTGCCAGGAGCAGGGACACCTTCCACTATCCCAGGTTGCTCCAAGTCCTGTCCAACCTGGCCTGAACACTTCCAGGGATCCAGGGGCAGCCACAGCTTCTCTGGGCACCCTGTGCCWGGCCTAACCACCCTCACAGGGTAGAATTTCTTCCCAATATATCTTGTAGGAAGAATGTTTCCAAAATGCTGGAAAGAGGAGTTTCAAGGGTCTGCTTGGACTAATGAAAGAGTTGTTAGAAAAGTTACAAAGACCAGGTATTTTTGTGGAGCCTGGTTGGTTTGTTGGATGGTGTGACCAACATGGTCATAATTCTACATWTTTATGTCCTTGAGCATCCAGTGTGACTGTATGGATACCTGTTCCAGGCCTGATGGCATTTGGACTTGCTCAGCTCTTCCTGGCAGCAGACTCTCCTGGATGGAGCTCCTGGCCTGGGACATTTGCTGTGGGTTAAGGACAAGCTCTATTCTGCCACAGCCTCCCATTGCTGTCACTCCAACCTAGACCACATTAAATTTATTTTCTGCTATTCTACAAATACTTAATGCCTCAAAAATATATTCCAAAGGAATAGGTTATAATTAGCCTTTTCCTGCCTCATAGGAAAAGCWTTTCCATTCCAGTCCCCCTTTCTGTGGGTCTAATTGCAGTGGTGGCACTGCAGAACATCCWCAGTCTTTCCCAGAACTCTCTCAGCTCAGGGATCTCTTTCTATCTCTTTCTCCTTAATTTCCTGTMATTAGCAATGCCATAACTTCTGTGCACAGCAGGGAGACTTGGAGAGGGAGCAGAGCCAAACTCCCTGAAGGATCCCACCTTCCTTCTCTCCCTGTGCCAGGGCTCAGGGCTCTCCTGGGGAGGGTTTGCCTGGAACGCCGCTCCCGGCAGCTTTTGGCTCCATGGATCCTGCTGGTGTTCAGTGCCTGGGTCTTTCATGTTCTTGATAATGTTTTTATAGAAACCTGCTCCTCAGCACTTCTTCCCACAGGCACAGTGCCTGGCACAGCAGCTCTGCTTGAGGGAGACTTGGAGACCAAGCAGATCTTCTGAGATGTTCCTCCCTGGATCCACCAAACCCCACAGTGCTCGAGAAGCGCTGCAGCATCCAAARACACTTTAACTGGCAGACTGGGGGGTGCTAGGACAGCAGGGTCAGTGAAATCCTGGGAAAAGGGAGCTGGAAGGGACATTGGGATGACCTTTGCAGCRGCACCAGCTGGATCAGGCAGCTCCAGGTGGGTGAAAAGAGCCCTCCATCAAYGCAGGCACAACCTGCGCGCCCAGAGCCTGGCCCTGCACTTCAGCAGCTCGGCCCCAGCCTCAGCCTCTCCTGCTGTGTTTTAAGCTCACTACTTATCTTACCTACCAGGAAGAAAAGCTATCCCTTCCTCTTTCCATAAGCCTCCTCTGAACTCAGAGATTAGAGCAATGTCCCACCTCTCCTCCAGCTGAGCAACCCAAACTTCTTCAATCTTTCCTCAGAGGCATTGTTTTCTGCTCTTAAGATATTTCCCATCTCTATTCCGGGGACTTGCTGCTAAAAAAACATAATGTATGGAAAAATGTAGAGTCAAATGTAGCAAAATAATTGTGTGAATTTGTTATGATTTCAGGAAAGGGCTTCATTTCTGAATCTAATGGAATTGGAGTGTATGTTTGCATACTTTAAAAACGCAGTGCTTTGATTCTACCAGATGAAATGRTGATTCACTAAAAAGAGTACAGCATTTTTTTTTTTTTCTTTTTAAGCTGTTACCTCTTTGGAGGTAAGATATCCCACTCACAAAAAGCAGGAGACCTGGAGGAGGACCAGGGTGGCTCCTGAGCATTTTGGTCTCACCCACTGGTATTGCAAAGCAATATGAACAAATAAATCAAAAAGCAAAGCAAATCACCCAAAATGCCATTCAGAAGTTTCACAGGGACCCTGGAAAAACCCATCCAGACTGTTGGATTGCTCCAGATGATGGTWACCCTAATAAYTAAAGCCTTACTGTGAACTTCCTCYCTTGCTTCAAGGAAAACCTTGGGTTTGGAAACAAGAGTTGGCTCTGAAARGGATTTGTGGTTTGGCAGAGATTTTGCTTTTCCCCCTCCTAGATGGGGACATTTATCTGGGACCTTGGAGTGACAAGGTGTGGGGCTTCCCTTTCCAGCCTGACCTGGTGCCTCCGTGGCCAGGTGTGACCCAGGTGCACCAGGGAGTTAAATCCAGAGGGRTGACAAAAGGCCAGAAATGCTGGAATAGTCTCACAGAGTGGGACACGCCACAGTTCCTGTGGAAATAAATGGAAGGACAAGTAGCATCCAATGTGGCATAACAAAGCACCAGGGAAAGATAGGAAGGTAAAGAAAGAACCTATAGTGCAAACTGGAGAAAGGGAAGAGAACTAAACAAGAATATACAGTCAGTTAAGGCTTGCAGGGAAAAGATAAGGCCAGCTCAGAGAGCAGAAAGGCTTAAGGGGAATAAAGAGAGCTTTTACAATTATATCAGGGAAAAGGGAATACTAGAGAGAAAGTAGTTCCATTAATAAATGAAGAGGGAGACAAAATCAATGGTGTTGCTAAAATGGTAGAGCTACTGAACTCCTTTGCTCCAGCAGTATTTAACAAGGTGAGAAGAGAAGAGGGGCAGAGAAGTTATAAAATAATGAGGGTTTGACTGGGTGATTCTTCAGGGGAAAGTGGTTTGAGGGAGAAGGTGCCTTGGARGGGCCAGGATGTGGCACCACAAATAGCTGGGCACACCCACGCCTTTGGAGAATGGCTCCACTAAATCCTGGGCAATTGCTTCTGGAGAATAATAGGAAAACAGGTAAGGATGGCCAAGTGTGATATGGATGTTTTTCATTTTCAATGACCAGCCTTGGRAAATAAGCCTATCCACTGAGTTGATTATTCCACTCAGCAGTGGAACCATTCCCATGTAAAATATGTTAATATTTAACAGTGGAAAATGGTGGAGCCTTGAGGAGAAAATCGCAGTGCTATGGCCACCAGTGGGAGTTTGCCATGGCTTAGTTTGCAGGCAGCAAAGAGCTGTGAATTAGCATTGTTGCTTCCTTAATATCCCATTCCTGGGAGTGAAGYAGCAAGGAGGGGCTGGGGCTGGCTGCAGGATGGAGCTCAAGGTACCTCATGGACTGGCAAATGCCACAACATGTGGCTTTGGGATGAGAAACTCCCACTAACWCCCATTGCGTAAAGAGTGACAAGAGATTAGCTGGAAATTCAGGAGGGGATGGGGCAMCCAAAGGGAATAAAGGAAAAAGTTAATRTGTGAGATGTCTCAGAGAACAGGGAAATGCTAAAACCAAGCAGTGGTGGCCAAACTCTGCTGGTCATGACCAGCTGTGGAGCCTTCCAGGGAATTTAGTGAGAAGGAAACAAAGTCCTGCAAAAAGCTTCTGAGAATTCCATTTCTGAGGAAGAAAACCACATTATTTGGGTTTTTTTCCTCTGCTTGCCAGGAAGWCTGAAAATTGAAAAACATGTGAAGAATGGTGCTTACAAAAAATCAGGTTGTTTTTTTCCCTTAACAGAATATGGGTATTAAATRGCTATTTTTAACTATGGTAATTTATTCAATTTATATTCCAAATGTACCAATCCTTGTGGTTTGTCATTTAGCCACCTCCTGCAGAAATGCATCGTGATAGTGGTGAAATTAGAAAATGGTGCTCAGATAAAATGCAGCCAGGAGTGACTGGCAGGTGTAGGGGAAAGCRGCTGAGCTGCTTTAGTTCCACATGCCAAAAAAATTGGAGACATTCTTCCCATCAAGTGGTCGGCCAGAGGCAGCTTTCCCAGAAGTCTGAGGCATTTCAGCTGATAAATTCAGCTGATAAATGCAGCATTTCAGCGGGTAAATTTGGGAAAGACAATCTTATAATGCAAGGCTTGTGTTCTGCTGTCTGCAAGTGCCTGCCAGTCATTCCCATCTGAGGGACTGGGACTCCAGACCATGGCATGCTCAGCTGGTCACTCCTGGAGCAACATTCCTGGCCAGAGTCATGGCTTGGTTGATTATCTGGGGCCACCAGGCTGATTTTTCCCCATTCTCCATCTCTGTTTGTTTATTTTTGCAATTATATTCCTTCCCATGGGGACAGGGGGAGGTTGCAGGCTCCCCATCCCTGGCAGTGTCCAAGGCCTGGTTGGATGTGGCATGGASCAACCTGGGACAGTGAAAGGTGTCCTTGCCCATGGCAGGGGGTGGGACTGGATGACCTTTAAGGTCCCATCCAACCCAAATAATTCCCTGATTCTGTGGTTCTTAGGGATCCTGGATGGGAATGGTGGTGGTCAGCACTTCCCTCAAACTTGMCTTCACACGAAGTCCATCCCAGTGAAATGTGACCCTTTTTGCAGCCAGATGTTTTTGGACTGAAGCGGCTCCCCATCACAAAAAGGCTTCTTGCCAAAAATCAACATTTTCTGTGGGAAGATTGATTTTCATGGAATTTCTTTCCAGGGAAATGAAATGAAATGCTTTCCCCGGTGACGRAGTCTATCTCTGTATCTGTCTGTCTCACGGGCTTCCCAGGAAGCCTGTGCAGTAGTTCAGTGGAATATGTCCATCCCAGTGCAAACTGGGTGGGATTTTTCAGTCATCCCCATTGAAGAAGACCAGGTGGGTTGAGATGGAGAGAATCATGGAATCATAGAATCATGGAATGGTGTGGATTTGAAGGGGCTTTAAAGCCCATCCCATTCCACCCCCTGCCATGGGCAGGGACAMCTTCCACTGCCCCAGGTTGCTCCAAGCCCCCTCCAACCTGTCCTTGGACACTTCCAGGGATCCAGGGGCAGCCACAGCTTCTCTGGGCAGCTGTGCCAAGGCCTCASCACCCTCACAGGGAAGGATTCCTTTCATATATCTGACYTAARTATCCMACTGAACCCATTGCCACTTTTCCTRTCCTTCCAGTTCCTGATGAAGGTCAGCTGGAATTGCCCCCAGACATCATTCTGAAGTGCTATGTCCTGCTCAGGATGTTTTTCTCAACTTTATCTTCCAAAGAAAGGCTTCAGGATTTTGCCAYTYGGCCTGGCCTTACCATAAACCAGACTTGAACTGTTGGATCTCCCTTCTGGATGAAGATCTGTGCTTTTTTGTCATCTCTATTTGCAACAACCTTCCCTAAGAGGAGGTAAATGAAAGGGTTTTCCTGCCAGCAGTCCCATAGGATTAGTAAAACCAACAGGAACATGGTGGAGAACCTTTCTGCTGTCTTTTACGGAGGCTGTGGGATGCTGAGCCTCAGGTGTGGTGTTRGGAAGCTTTTTGGCCACAGCCCAATTTKTGTGCTGGAGGACCTTGGGGGAGCWCTCCCCAAGCCAAGAGGAGYGATGRAAATCAGGAAGGACCAATAAATCAGGAATGAGCATCAACTCCAAGTGCCYGTGGTGGCTGAGGAGCAAGGGGGATATTTCCTCCAGCTGTAYCTGTGTCATCCCCAAAATAAGGCTTATCTAGGCCTCACTTCCCCTCTGGGTACCCWTCTGTCAGAGACAGGAGGTCAGGCAGCATTCCTGCTGATGCTCTGCTTGGCATTCCCTTCTTCTCCCCCGTTTAATTCTCCTTGCACAAGATCTGTGCAGCAAGGGATGAATTTCAGCCGTAAAGAYTTCCAGACAGCTCCCGACTCTCACACCACGGGGAAGGGAGCAGCCTCCCGAAATGCTGTTCCAGGGTGCTGCAATCTCTCACCCCACACACCCCAAACACCCCCGACCCCCTAAAACAATGGCAGCCTGCCCCTKCCAGGTCGTGCTCAGCGATAAAAAGCCCTGCCTGGTGCTGTCATTAAACTATTCCAGCAATGCCAGGGCTCCCACTCAGCTGCCTCAACGCACAAACCATATTTCCCATTTATTTGTTCCGTTTGTTTATTTTACTGGACCACCCCATGAACCTGGGAGAAATACGCTGGAAAAAAAAATTATAGCAACGCCAACTATTCTGGGAGATACACGAGCCCCTCCATGTTTATCAGGTTGAGGGCACTGTATTTTGATGTCAATAAGCAATTTTTCCAGCCCGGTCTCCTGCCCGACCCTTTTAATCCATCAATATATTATTAGAGATAAAGTTGGTGGAAGCCTGCTGCAGTTAGAAGATAAATGACATCTCTGAAGTCAGGCATTAAAGACTAGATTAAGGCCTTGTGACACCGTTTTCAGTGCTCATCTGTGCACTTCTGTTCAACCTATCACACTGAGTGACAAGAAAGAAAAATAATGAACTGGGCCAAGGAAAGAAGAAGGGAAAAAAAAGGCAGAAAGAGAGAGAGATTTTTTTCCCCCCTAACACACAAACTACATCAGTTCACACTCAGGATTAGACTGTATTTAAAAAAAGGGGAAGGGGGAGGCTGGAACTGGATGGTACTATACAGATTAAAATAGGAGAAAAGGGAATCTGAATGAGGAATTTCAGTTTGGTTTTGTCCTGGGTYTATTTTATTTTATTTTTACATTTTATTTCATTTCCCTTCATTTCATCCTTTTAATATAATTTTGTTTTTMATTTCRRCCTTTAATTTCCTTTCCTTTCTTTCTTTCATTTTATTTTTTTTTCCTTGCAGGACTGACCTAGTTGAGTTTACAGGATCCTGAGGGTTTTGTCTGGAGCTAAAGCAAATCCCATTTAGGACCAAGGAAATACATCCTTTCCAGAGACCAAGTAAAAACGTCCACAGACAGAGACCTCCCCTCCCTCTCTGCATTACATCCTTTGTCTTGGTGCAGTCCTGGTGYTGTTTCATTGGAGTGGGTCAGTGCTGATTTTAGAGCCATGTGTGCACACCCAGGTTTTGTGTTTCACAGTTGGTAACCCCACCCTTTCCTTCACGGGCACGGCCCCTCAGACAAAAATATTCCCAATGATTTTTCTAGAGCAGCCAAACGCTGCCGAAGATGGGTGCAGCTCTTCTGTGGCCTGACCCATTCCCTTTGTCCTCCCAAACCCAGGCTCCTTCCAGCTGTCCCAGGTTTGACAGCAGTGATGCCTTGGCTGAGACCCCTCAGCACTGGTTTCCACCACCACGCGGTGGTGGGGAGCTCTTTGTCCTGTCTGTGTTGGACAGAAGATGACAAGCCAACCCAAGCATCGTTCTCTGCACTGGACCAAGGCTGTTTCCATGCTTTGAAAGGAGTTGATGATCACACTTGGTGTCCCAAAGCTGCCTTGAGAAGGGCTGCTGTTTTTTGGGGTGCTCCTGCCCATTGCTGTCCCAGGCTGTGCAGCAGTGATGCCTTGGCTGAGCACCCTCAGCACTGTTTCCACCACCACACGCTGTGGTTGGAGCTCTTTGTCCTGTCCATGTTGGACAGAAGATGACAAGTCAACCCAAGCATCCTTCTCTGCACTGGTCCAAGGCTGTTCCAGGCTCTGAAAGGAGTTGATGATCACACTTGGTGTCCCAAAGCTGCCTTGAGAAGGGCTGCTGTTGTTGTTTGGGGTGTGCCTGCCCCTTGCTGTGCCATTGTGGTGACAGAGACCTGGCTGKGGAGGTACAGCTGGTCAGGAAGGTTCTGAGAGATCTACAGAAAACAGGGCTGTGAGGTCAAGGATGGAGGGGAGCAGAGCTGTGTCTAACCTCTCCCTGGAKTGGAAGGGAAGGGGAAAATGCAGCTGTGTGTGGGAATGGGCATGGGCATGGGCCCCTCTGTGGATCTCTTCACCCCAACCCAASCCATCGAATTGCCCTCTTCTGCTGAGACACCCAGCCTTTGGCAGAACGGGCAGTTTGGGTGGGCTGTCACACCCAAATTGGGGAGACACACCTTGCAAGGGGTCTTGTCCCACCATTTGGGACAGCTACCCCGTGGCAGACCCTCAGTGGTGGCAGGGCAGAGCAGCCAGTGCTGGATCTCTCCTGGGATCTCTCCCGCCCCGCCAGGGTCTCCATTCCCTACAGTCTGTACATTGCAGCCGTCTTCTCCTTTTGAAGATATTTTTTAATGTCTTAAAAAAAAAAAGATTACTTTGTTACAATCATTCAGCAAAGGGTTTCTGTGCCTGTAGAAAATATTAATAGACTATTATGAGGTCCTACAACTAATTTTTCCACACATATCATCTGTCTTTGCATGGTTATTAAACTCCAACAATATTTCATGCAATGCTTTCCTGCTAAATTAATTTGGTTTCTTCTTCTCCTGCTTCTTTTTTTTTCCTCCTTCCACAACCTTTAAAATTAAATTGAATCTTCATAATTATGGCTTTTTTTTGTTGTTCCTCATATCTTTTTCTTTTCAATTTTCCTATCAAAGTGTCTATACAGTTTAATAAAGATGTAAAGAAACAGAAATGAAAGTGTAAGGGACAGGAAGGGCTGTGTTGGGATCAGAGACAGGGGGCTCTGGGAGAGCTGGGGAATTCTGGAAAGGGTGGGATGGAGGTGRGCAGGGAGCTGAACAGCACCTTTCTGGGCTGGCTCCAGCCTTTTTGGAAAATGATATGGGAAAAGGCATTGCTAGGAATGACTCATCAGATGGGAACATGGAGAAAGTGTGTTCCCAGCAGGACTCATCCTGATTCATCCATGAATTTGAGGCAACCTGGGKTCATGTGCTGCTCCTTGGAGGCCGAGGTGGGAGCGGGAGGCATCCTTAGGGCAATGCCCCTGCACCGCATGAGGGAACACCCTGTGTGCCTGCAGATCCTGTAGGATCACTGGGTGCAGGGCTCTGGGGCTCCTCCAGAGTTAYCCAGGCCACAAATTCTCCCTCTGRTCTCCCTCTCCTGCCACCACTTCCCAAAAGTCTGGTGACAGCCTCAGCAAGGAGAACAGAGMTGAGGAAACAAATGCTTTGCCTGAACTGGRGGAGGATCTGGGACAGGAGCCTGGCCCAGGGATTGCTGATGTGCTTGGATATCCTGCTGGAATCTGACTTYTAATCTTTTCCAAGTCTAAACTGAGCAGAGAAGTTCTGTGTGCCTGTGGACAGTCTCCTGCCTGGCAAAGTTTGGTGAGACTCCAGCTGAGTTCCATTCTCTTTCCCAAGGATGCCCAATGGATCTCCTGGGAGATGCTCTCCAGGGAGATAAAGTGGTCCATCTGCATTATTTATTAATCTTCATAAATCAGGGATTTTCCCCCCCTTTTTTTTTGTTCCTTCCTTATGCCTGAGAAGACTCATTAAGGAAGACCTGGTTAATGGAGAAAGAGAATAGAGTTATTATTGCTAATGGATAACTGTTCAACTGGAACATCAAAATAAATCACATAAACCAGGATTTTTCCCATCTCCTGAAAGTAACATTAGCAAACTCCCCCTGGGATCTTCCCCCATGGATGGATACCCAGCACTAAGAACATCACACTGATGCTTTGGTGGCCAAATCACTGCGTCACACATACATGGAACCAAGGAAAGTTTCTGTGAAGGTCAGATCCACCTAGGATTGGGCAGACTCCAAGGGGCACCACACCCTTTTTGGGAGAGACCACTGATCTTTCCCAGAGGACAGAAATGGTGCCAGGCTAAGCAGAATGCAGCTGTRGGGTTTTCTACTCAGCTGCACCAAGAGGTTTGACTGAAGGTTCTCAGGAACTAAACTTGGTGGAAAATGGTCAGTGGGGATGAGACCAAAGGAGRCCAAAGGACTTTGTTCTCTGCCTGCCCCAGATGGTGCCTATGTCATCACCACAGCTGGCCATCTTTRGTAAGAGACCCATGTCCCTGTCACRGCTCCTCCAAGGAAATGACAATTTCCATGGAATGACATGTGCACTTACCAATAGGTGGCACCAATGGAACAGAAATGGGAAACCCTATGCAGATTTTTCTGGAGCAGGGGGTGCTGGGAATTCTCTCTTACATGGCTGTAGACTTTTCTACAAAGGAGGTATTGATTCCATCCTGCTATCACAGTTGTGGCCTGCTGGAATCTGGGAGGATGTGCAGCRAAATGGGACAGTGGGAACCAACCCAAACTGCTGGTGATGCTGCTAAATCTCTGGAATTTAGAGTCATGTGCACACAGAAGTGATGAATATTTAACGTTTAATAATCGCTCAATCGTTAAATGATCGATTCCTATTCATAACTCAGAGGTAAGTGTTATTCAGATATGGTTCCCATGACCATAGAAAGGAGTAGTCTGTTTTCCAGAGGAATTTCTGGAATCTCTAGGCACTGGATACCCGGTAGAGATGTGGTCCCATTCAGGAGGGACTGAACCTCTTGTTCCAAATGACTCCAGACAGAGCAGGAAGAACCAAATGTGAGGGAGATGACTTAAGAGAACTCTGTTTTTGCCTCATGGCCTAATCCCACCACCACATTCCAGCTCTCTTCCCMAAATTGTTTGCATCTATAATATTTTGAAACTTCTGTTCAGAAAGGGCAGGATTGTGGGTCAAACCCCCCCTAGATTGCATTGCACCATCACTCCAGGCCATTCCAATCACCACTGTGATCCTGCCTGRATATTAACATTTGGTTTATGCCATGAAATTTTTACAATTTAAAAGCAGTAGACTCGTTTCTTAATGTTTTAAAGATGATGAACATTATCCTTCATATCCCTCTGCTCATCAGCCATGTGTTTATGTACCAAGCATCTGGCTACATTATTATTTATATTGCAGGAGACTGCACCAAAAAATCCCTCAACAACCTCCAAGGAAATCAAAACACATTTGGGCCAAACTGAAGTAAAATGCTAATTTTTCCCCTATGAACCATTGCCACGGCAAAATATTTACTGTTTATGATTATTCAGGCTTCTCTTGCTGAGATTTTACAGTGAGATTTACAGGCATGTTTGCATTTATAATGTGTCAAAAATTCCTCAAATTGTGACAATAGTCCATTAAGGAATAATTTAGTGGTGAGAGACGAAAAACATGGAAAACTAAGAGCTTTGGTAGTTTAAGGCTTGTAAAGCAATGCCAAAATGAATTAATGAATTGATTGTTCCCTTTTTTCCCACTGCTGCTACCAGTGCCTGTGTTGCAAGGTGCAGGGTGGATGGGATRGGAGCAGGGGGGTGGTTTCCTTAAGTTAGATCAGGCTACTCTAAATTACAAGTRGACTTGAACATCTGCAGGTATTGTCTGAGGAGGTGAGGGAGGAAATCCTGTTTGCCATTTTGGGGAGAAGGTGGTGTCCTCCTGGATCCAGCTGGTCCATCGGTGTGGAGGTGGCACAGAACACAGCCCAGACCTTGAGGATGGACAGGTCCTCATGGCTGGTCCTGGAGCAGGCAGAGCTCAGGTACTGCCACTTTCCTTGCAGTTTTCCTCTCTCCTGGTTGCAGGTCTTAGCCAAGGTMATTTTGTTTGTCTCAACCCTGTCCAGCCAGGCATGGAATCCTGGATGCTCCTGTGGTGCAACCCTTCGCTTGTGCAAAATTCCCTCCTGATCATGCTGAATTTAGCCCTGGGCTTGAAAGACTTTTCTTAAAGAAACCATGGAAATTAAACACATATTCAGAAACCTCTTTTTTCCTTTTGGTGTGTGGATCCCTCCTGCACCCCAGCAAGGTCTCACCCCTTCCCACAGCACCAGGATGTGCTGTGCTTCCCTCTGGCCAACACCCATCCCATTCTGCYGACAGCCCACAGGCACCATGTGAGAGAGAGCCCTCTGAACAAAATGTCATCAGGAAAACAAAACACATCATCAACTTCTGCAAAAGCTGGTCCATCACAGAGAGAAAAAATAGTGGCTCTCTTCAAACATAATACAGAATCCTGGGAAAGAGCCTGGWGTGTCTGCTGAGGGGGAAGAGCGAGGTGGGGTTGGAATGTTTGCAATCAGGTTCTCATCAGGCTTAGGATCTAGCTCCATTTTCTCCTCAGCATTTAACAAATCAGGGAAGAAATGCCCCTGCCTGGGGTCAGAGATAAATCTTGTACCCTGGACAAAGGGTAGATCTCCTTGTCAGTGCACTGATTTATTGTGACCTTATAGTCAGACTCTCTAATTTCTGCAGGTGGCTATAGGTGCCACCGGTGATTTGTTTCCTCTCTCTATACTCTCCAACTGCTCAGCACAGGGGACCATGGTGGCCTCACTGCCATCTCTCTGGGGACAAGATTTGGGTGGCTGGATCTCCACCTGGGTCAGCTCTGCAGGATGGCTTGGGTGGAAAGTGGATTTGCCAYGTGTGAGGGTTGGATCTCAAGGCAGACGCCTCTCCTAAGGCCAAAACAGACATGGGAAGAGCTGGATGGGTCTTGAACAGATCTGTGGGGAAAACACAGCCCAAACTTGACCTCTGAGGGCTTGGAGGAACCACCCCTTGGTTTTGCTCCCATTGCTGATTTGCCCAGCACGTGCTGCAGAGGAGCACTGTTGACCTGCCAAAAGTGAAGGAGCCAAATCCCACCCTGTCGCTCAGCCCAGCTGCAGGTAAATATTAATTTCATGGTTAACTTAGGTTTAGTCTCCACTCACCAGCCTTCCAGTCTTTCCCTGTTCTCCAACAAGAAGGKGCCCCCAGGAGCTGAAGTCTTGCTTTTCATTCTGACAGACTGATGGGCTSTGTCTCCCAGMATCTCCCCATCAGCTGCTGCTCCCCAGCCCTCAGCCACCCTGATGCCTTTGTGTCCTCAGCCCCTGCTCAGTGCCCTTGGTGAAGCTGGACCCAGAGCTGGACATTGTCCTGTTCCTGCCCCAAGGCCCAGCCCTGAGATAAATCCCTTCCTTGGCCCTCACTCACTCCCCACAGTCCCTCACTCACTTTTCATCCAAAAAGTGGCACTCAAGTTTTCCGGGCAAATTTGGAAAAGAGACTTTCAGTTTGCCCTCACTGGGTGTCTAAAGGGGTTCAGGCACCAGCCTCTCCACATGGGTGTTACATTCCCAGTGGGGTAGGTGTGCAAACAGGCAGAATGTGGCAGGAGTTTCCATTGCTGCCACTGGAAGGCTGGATCTCCTTAAACCGGCACAGCTTTTCTGTCCATGCATAAATTGCCTGGTACCTAAGCTACCTAAAATATATTTCAGAGAGCTTGGTACAGCAGAGCCCTGATCTCTGTTGGAACTCTCCTCGTGAATAATGGTGAGAATTTATTATATTATATTTATTTTTGGAGGGGGAAAAAGTCAGGGGGAAGGGTATTTATCTGTATTTTACACAGTGCCTTTAAAACACAGATCCTGGCAATGCAAATTCACGTTTCAGGCAAAACTCTTCCAGAGCTCATTGCTTTGTGCAGCAACCCCCAAGCTCAGCACTCCCCTATCTCTTTCCTCTATACAAACATACAAAGGGATAATAAAATAGCTAAGAAGCAAGAGCAGTAAAATTTTGTGCCCTGAGGGGAAAAATGGCATATATTGCCCTGAGCCTTTAGCTGAGGCCAAAATTTATATAGAGAGACTTGGGAACTATTTTCTTTCCTAGTGCAATATTTTACCTCTATTGCCCTCAGATCCAGTCAATATTTGTATAATATATATATAAAAATAWCCTCAGATAGATGGATAAAACCCMAGCAAAATTCACCTCGGAAAGCCTTTTATTCCAACTGGAAAATTGCCCTGCAAATGTACTCCACACAATACCCACTACTTCACTTGGAAGTGACAGTTGCAGCTGTTAACGCAGCTACATTATCTCATCTTGGGAGACAAATTCCGGGCTATATTTCACTGTAGCCTCGTAATGTATATATGCCCTAAAGACTGCTCCAGCCAGATCTGTCTTGCTGTATAGATTTCAGATAGGGATGTACACTTGCCAGGGTTTTTCCCTTCCCCTGGGTTACTCAGGGAGTGCAGGAGGTTAATAAAACACCRCAGCGTTGCCGTCAGCACGCCGGTTTTGGCACAGGGGTGAGATGCATAAAGGAGAGGAGCCCACCACATCCTACTCCAGTGAGGAGGTACCCCTTGGAGCTGTGCTTCAGCTACACTCAGCAGTACCATGGGGACAGAGGTGAGGGAGAAAATGGCAGGGGTTTGTTAATTCCTGGCTTTTCCTGCTCCTACCAAGCTCAGTGTATCTCATTGCTCCATCTCACACCTGGCTCTCTGTGGGATTTCCAGAGCTGTTCCYCCTTGTTAACCCCACATCCTATTGCAAATCACAACTGAGGGTTGTAATGAGGAATTCYGGGACTGTCAGGAAAGAAAATATGTAAGTAGGGGGRRRAAAAAAATMATCTATTAGGATTTTAAATAGTCTCATGAGTCTCGCCATTATTTGAGACACTTAAGATCAYTTGACAAAGCCCTGGAGAATACACAGAAAGCTAGACAGGGACCTTTGATGGATTTTTTAAACTATCTAATGCACCTTTTCCTGCTCTATCCACTAAAAARTGACTAATCRTTTGCTGTTCTTCATTACCACGATTATCAGAGTGTCCTGAAAACGYCCGGCGCTCCCGCATGCGAGACTCCATCTCTCCATCCCCAGCTGAGCAGCCCTTCCCACTTTCTGCCATTAATTTTCAAGGCAAACATCTGTGCCATGCACTGCTGGAGAGCATCCTGCCTGAGGAGCCCCCGTGTTGCTGCACTGGGTAATGCCAGACCTCTCCAAGGGGATCTCAGGGTGTGGGAATCGCTTCCCAGCTCCAAGAAAATCGCCTTGTAGAAGCCCTGGCAGCTCCTTGTGCAATAACTGCCTGCTGGATCTGGGATAATGTGGACAAGGAAGGCTGGCTCTGGTGGGAGGTCACTTCTTCATGCAGGTGTAGAATTTAGCCCTCCATGATTTTGCAAATCGAAGTGGGAAAAAGTCTTTCTGGCTAGCAGAAAGTGCATCATCTCAGTGATTTTTCAGCCCACAGGCCTTCCAGCATGGCTTTGTAGCACCAAAAATTAACCATCACATGGAGATGGAGAAGACCAGTAATTATCAAGGAGCTGTCTCATCCCTGGAAGTGTCCAAGGCTAGGTTGGACATAGCTTGGAGCAACCTGGTATAGTAAAAGATACCTCTGCCCATGACAGCRTTGAAAGTGGGTGATCTTTAAGGTCTCTTCTGACTCAAACAATCTGTCATTCCATGAAAACCCATGTGAGGACCCAGGGCAGCTCCCATRGAGGGGATGAATCAAGGAAAACCAAAGCTGATGAGCAGCTGTACTCACACAGCTCCTGCTCTTTGAGGTGAATGTGGAGAAGTTTACAGGTGGCTGTGAGGAAAGTTAAAAAAAAAAAAAAAAGAAAAATCAAGGAATCAAGGAGGCATTTTTATCTGGCTAATTTTCTTCCYCAGAATTAGTTGTGTGAATGGAGAAACCTGCTGGAGCAAGAAGTGAGAAAAGCCTTGGACRGAGTGGCTGCGCCTCCCAGGCCCTGAAATTTAAGATCTTTATAAATGATCTGTTAAAACTATAGTGACGATAAGCTTATGAATCATGATCTATATTAATCAGGGCTGCTGATACGGAAAGATTAATTGAAACGTGCAGTTCTACACAAATGATAAAGTGGTAACAATTTAATATCAGACAAGGAGAGTGAAGAAATTACACTCCAAGCTTCATGCATCATTACTATGGATATTAATATTTTACACAGCGCAACAGCATCGGGAATCATAATGAAAATCCATAACTAGTGCACAGACATGATTAAATACAACAGTCTTTAGGTGCTGTTTGGTGACGGGGGCTTAGCCATATTTCACTCCTGCTGCCGGTGATTCGAGTGATAGAGTCTAGACGTGGGTGATTAAAAAGTGTTCCTCCTAAAGGCTGTTAACCTTTTACTACTGAAATGAATTTCTTTGATTTTTAAATTATGCCGCTCACTCTGTGGTGTTGGGTTGTTTTTTTTTTTTTTTTCCCCCAAATCAAAACCTTGTCCAGAATATCAATGGAGTGGGTTCCCCAGGTAGTTGACAAAGCAGAAGCGGAGCGCCAGGAAGCAGCCACGGAGGGGTATTTAAGGGCGGGAAGGAGAAAGGGAGATGATGGGGGGAAGAAAACAGGTTAAAAAAGCAGGTTTTCAGTGCTTGTCATTATAGTGGTGCATATATTAGATGCAATACCCGGAGCTGTGGAGGGTCATAAAGGTTTTATCCGCGGAGTGCGGAATGGGCGCATTACTCACGAGTGGCACCGCAGCGCTGAGTTATGCACCTCATTCCCAACCTGCACCCATAAAAACTTTATGCTGCACCACGCCGTGACGTCGGTGCTCGCTGGGGATTCATCAGCTCTAATGGGGCTGGATCAGGCCCTGAGGGAAGTGCAGAGAGAGGAGGGAAGTGACACCTGACTCAGCACTGGGGAAAAAGCCTCTTTATTTGAGTAGCGCTCAGGCACCAATTTGAATGCCCCAAACTCAGGGCTGGAAGAAATGACATCTTTGAAGAAACAGCATCTGGAATTTCTAGAGAGATTAGGAAGGTCCAACCCAACCTATGCATCATTTTAGCTGCTAAAAATCATGGAATCRTATGAGRGTTGGAGGGAACCTTAAAGACCTTCCTGCCATGAACATGGACATCTCCCACTAAACCAGGTTGCTCCTGGTCTTATCCAACCTGGCCTTGAACACTTCCTGGCAGATTTTAAGTCCAGAAACTCATGGTCTTGCTATCCTGGACTACACCAGGGATGTTTTGAGGTGTCCCACCCACTGTGCCTCATCCACGGTGTGGGAAAGGGAAGGTTCTGTGGGATGTCAGCCTGAGACCCTGCAGTTCCCAGGCTGCTGGTGCTGGGAGCAACCCATGAGAGGAAGTCCCATGTATCAGAGAGGGTTTGGAGATGCCATGTGGCTCAGGGTGGTTCAGGTGGCATCTGCCTGAAAGCAATTATAGGTCTGAGGCTGGTAACAGGTCAAGGAAATATAAATCCACTCAAATTTCCAGCTTTTGCCACTGGAGGCTTGATTTCTTATGGGTAAAATAAAGAGTGAACAGTTACCAGCAACCACACCGTGATCCAATATTGAACATTCCAGTGGACATCTAGGGCCCACTAACTCAGAATTCTTCCCTGTGTTTTGTAGAAACAAGATGTTTCACATTTTCTGGGAATCTTGATTGAAGGCTGGTAGGTCCAGTCTTAGTGCTGTGTCACAAATTTCAGAGATGGACCTTGTTTGGCCCATTTCTCAAAGCCCCGTTGCTGGCTGTGATGCTCCCAGGTATTCTGCATGATAAAAAAAAAAAAAAAACAGGAGGAAAAAGAAAAAAAGAAATAGAAAAAAGAAAGGAAGAAAGAAAAAGAAAAAAGATGGGAAAAATAAAAAAGTAAAACTAAAATATATAAAAAAGAAAAAAATAAAAGACAAAAAAAAATAGGAAAAAAAGAAGAAAAGGTAACAAAAAATAAAAAGAAAAAAAGAAAATTTTACTTTCTATAGATGGAGAAAAAATCATCCATCTCTCCAGCTGTGGTACAAACATTTGTGGACACGGTGCTTTGGTTCCTTAGAAAGACACCCAAAGCAGTTTTTATTGTCAGGAGAAAGGAGAAGAAATCAGCATTTCCCAGGTAGCAGGAAAGTCTCTTCTTGGTTAACCCCCCACACGTGAGCATGGCTGGAGTTTGGATGTCCTTTCCTCTGTGGCATTCATGACAAGTCACACACTCACTCAGGAGTGCCAGCATCCAGAACCAAGGAGGACAATCCAGGGGAAGCATGCAGGCGCAGATCAAAGGATTCTGGGGACACTTGATCTCAGTTATCATGTCTTGGGTAAGAAATGGAGAAGCCTGGGATTTAGAAAGGCTTCCACTGGCCAAGGTCTTGGGTGTTAACTTTGGTTTGCTGACAAATTCCAGTAGAACGTGCCCAAGTCATGGACTGGAATAACCACAAAGGGTAGGGCAGGCCATAAGACCCATAAATAATGTGAGTGCAAACTCTTTTCTGGCACAGGAGAATTCCTGAAGGCCATCAGGAGATGCTTTGATTTGGGGAAAGAGAAGCAGGTGGCCAAAGGCCAAGGTGATGGACAGAGCACATGTGCCAGGCAAAGAGGACACGTGACAGCTCACAAAGACAAGGTGAGGGCCACGAGGAGAGGGGAGGGTAGCCARGCTTTGGTGCTTCCCTTGGCACTTGAATTTGGGATCCTTTGGATGCACCTCTCCTGCCCTGCTCCCTCCAGAGGTTTGCAATAACAAGGCTGAGCCCGGGCAGCTCCTAATCAATGACATTAATTAATAGATGAATGGCGGAGAGGCGCGAGTATTGCCCCACAAATGAAAAGCAAATCCCAGCCAAGGGAGAAAAAAAGGCGAAACTGTAGCAATTTCTACTCCGTTACCCTTGAGATTTGGCTCCAGATTCAAAGGATAGGCAGGCGGAGAGGGAGGCTGGGAGGAGGCGGGCGGCGGGGAGTTGGCTCATATTCTGCTGTGACCCAATTCCATACAAAGCATCCTGTAACAAAACACGTCTCTATCTACAAAGTACAAGTAATCTTTGTTTTCAGTACAATACTTATCTGCATTTAGACCGACGATGGCAGTGCTTGGCTTATTTTCATGGATCCAGTTATCCTTTTTATCCCTGTGAGCATGTGTGTGTGTGTGTGTGTGTCTCCTCCTCTCCGTCCTCCTCGCTGTCTCCTGTGCCTGTGCCAAGCCAGCAGCACTCACAGGGTGCTGTTACACCTCAGCAGAGGTGCAAATACTGAAGGTCAGGGCCAGTTCGGGGCTTTTGGGCTGCCCAATTTCTTTGGTGCYTCGGGAAAGGGTGATTTTGGGATCTAGACCTGACCTTGTCTAACCACATCCTGAGGAGAGCTTGAAGTGCCACCATGGGATGGGAAATATTAGAGAGGCACAATCACCCTGAGGGGTGTCTCAGAGCAGTGCCCCAGACCCCCAAAGTCATAGGGGGTGGTCTCACACCAAATCCAATTGTCCCAGTTGTGTTGCCTTCTCTTTTTGTGCCAAAGGGAGATGGTACCAGCTCCCACCATGGTTTCCATGTTTTCCAATYATAGAGTGGGTCATACCTGGACAGGTCTCGTCTCTTAAACTGGTGGGACAAAGTTTAAGAGAAGAGTTTCTCTCTCCAGGTCACCAAAGAAATGGGTTTCCAGTCCAGAAGATGCCCCTCAATTTCAGGAATCACCAGGGTGACAGCCTTCATGCACACAGCAAGGAAGAGYTTCTTCCCACTGGAAGAGCATTCCCTGGTCTTGGTAGTGACACAAATGAGGTTGGAGAATTGTAATGCCCCCTCAAAGCTTTTAAAGCCAATGAATCATGACATGATGTTGTGAATGCTCGGATGTAGAGGCAACATCCAGCTGTTCTCCCCTTCCAGGAGGTGCCTCCATGGGAGCTCATCCCTCTGCCCACCAGCCATTCATCCTTATTGGAGCATTTCCTCCTCCTCCTCYCTCTTACCTCTGTTGTTCCAGAGCACTCTCACAGTCCCCAGCAGGAGATCTACAGATATTTTAGGAGTGTTCACCCTATTTCACAGCAGGGGGATTAAAATGTGGGCAGTAGAAGTGCTCTGCCCAAGGTCACCATAGGAATGAGTGGCTGAGGAAAATTTTCATGTGAAACCAAACCAGTTATCAACAAGGCTCTCCAGAGGTTTGGGAACCACAGTCTATGCAGGAAAGTTGGAGGGTGGACAATTGTTTAATCAAAAGGACACACTGGCTTGAGAAACATCTTCTGTGGGAGGGTTTGCCCAGCTTAGTGATTTTGATTCACCTCCATTCTTTAGATCAGGGCCTTGATTTTAGTTCAGAACCCCCCTTGCTTACTTTAGAATTTYCTCTATACAGCTGCTACTGAATTCCAGGTTTGCTTCTTACATTTCCTCCTTGGTTTTCTGTGAGTCCAGCCCTGGAGAGTATCTCTATATTAAATAAGAAACAGGGTAAACACGGAATGTAATACGTGTAATTCCATGATAATCATGTGTTTTACAGGCAGTTGACAAATTTGCTCAGCTGGACGTAGTAAATACCCCCCTCCCCCTGGGCCTCTGTTTGTGATCAGTGCCACCTCCTCCCCTGAGARCCACCTGAGCTGCTGCTGATAGGCAGATGTCTCCCTTGTTCTGCTTTTCCCACATATTTATGCATTTCCACCTGGTCATTCTTCACCCCTGGAAATCCCTTGAATTGACTATCAGCTTTTGGGACAGGATCTCCAGGCTCTTCTTTGCCCCTTCGTGGAAATAAAAATGTTTTTGAACCTTTGCTTAGGCCTGGGTAGGCACAAAAGTGGTGGGTGGAGTTAAGGATGAACATGATTTTCAGCTTAAAGCTTTCCACTGAAAAGGAATCTCTACTGGAAATAAACTGGGATTTTCAGTGCATTATAATGGTGTACTCTGGTCAGATTTTGTGGTGGTCTAATGAAACAATTCTTCAGCCAGTTCTGGAAAAATCAGCTTCTCATATTCACACTGGAGCTTTATTTTTTTTCTTGTATAAATTCCACATAAATATATGTATAAAAACATGAAATGTGTCTGCTTCAAAGTTCTATGTCCTTGTGAGGAGAAATGTGGKAAGATGCTATGGTTGCTGCCAGAATTCTGGGTCTTCTACCCTGTTTGAAGGGGTAAGAYCTTCCCATTCAGCAAGGTCTGAGATTTTGGGTGAAAAGGTTTTCTCTTGGAAGGGAATTTTGCTGGGGCATTTCCAGTCTGGTGTTGATATTTCTGGTGTCAGGCTGATCTTTCCAACATTTCCAGGTGGATATGAAGGCTCCTTCATCACTTCACAAGTATCAGCAAGGAAATGTTGGTATTCATTATTGAAGGAACACAAAAGGGATTTAATGACTTTTAAGAATGATTAAAGGTTGGTAAAACATTTTTAAATCTATGCTTTTTAGTGGAAAGTAGTAGAGACCTAAACATTGAAGGAAAATGAYGGTTTAAAACACCATTTTGATATGATTTTTGTCTTCTATTATATTTAAAGTGTTCCAACAATTTTTTCAGGATATAACATTTTTTTCTCTTACTAGTGCAGTCCAAAATASAGTTGGAAATCTTGAAACCATTTTCAGCCTGGTAAAACTGCCATCAATATGTGATTTTTTTTTTAATCTTCATCGGTTCTTTGACCATGGGAAAAAAGTGCTAGCGGAAAAAAGTGCTAGCAGAAAAAAGAAAAATTTTTGTTCCTGAAGTTCAGAGTATTATGGGACAACTGTACCCATCCTTCYATGCTGCACTTTTCAATTTTAATGGACATTAAAACTGATTGAATTGTTCCTTTTAAGGAAAACTTAAATTGAAAGTGCCCAAGACCAGGTTGGACAGGGCTTGAAGCAACCTGGRATAGTGGAAGTTGTCCCTGCCCRTGGCTGGGGGGTGGAACAAGATCAGCTTTAAGGCCCCTTTCAACCCAAACCATTCTGGGAATGTAGCATGGAAGGTTTAAGTCAGATGGTCAGAAAAAAAMCATTAGTGCTAAAGATAGAGAAACACAGGGATAAATTTCCTTGGGAGGYGGCAGAGTGAGCAGTGTGGGATGTTTGTAGGAAGAGGCTGGGTGAACATCTCTCAGGGCTGCTTCAGATCTGCGTGATCCCACCCTGGGCAGGGGCAAGGGGTTAAATGGCACCTCATGTCCCTCTCAAACCCTGAATCCTGCATCTCCAAAGCCTTCCCAGGAATTTGTTGTCATGTTGGAACAAGCCCTGGTCAGACTGAGCCATGGCTGGGTGGGAGCTGGTGGCAGAGGGAGCTCTCTGATTCCCTCAGGGAAGGGGGGATGCCAAGGCTACTCACGTGGARCAGAAAGCCACTGGACACAGGATCAGGGTCACAGCAGCGTGTCCCAGAGCCTTGGCACCTCAGTCGTGGGCTGGCTCCTGTCTCCAGGAGCCCCAGGGCCACCAGAGTCCCCAAGACCAAGAACGAGGCCACCAGAACTGATCACACATGGGTGGAGATGGCCTCCTGTAGTGGCAGCACTTCTCTGCAAGGGGACATCAAGAATAGGTTTGTGGGTGCACAAGAGGATTCCAAAGACCAGATCCCTCTTTCATCCATGGACTTCACCACCAAAAAACCCCAGGAAAGAGCCCCAGCTCCGGTCCACCTAAACCCAGTGGTGGATTCAATCTCTCTTGCTCCAGCAAGTTACTCAGAGTGTCTCAATGTGGGGACAGAGAGCTGGGACAACAATCCCTAAAAATTCATGACATGTTGGGATATGGAATGGCACTAAGCTGTGCTTCCATGTGCGTGAGAGGGACCAAGAAGTTCTGAATGGCTTCTCCCCAGCACACTGGGGTTAGCTGCCTGGGACTTTGGCAGAGCTCTGGGATGCTGGGAATAAAGAGATGGAGCACTTTTCCAAGGGGACAGAGAAAAAGAGACAGAGGGAGGCAGGGAAAGGAGGGGCCGGGGAGAAAAGGGAGAGAGAAAGGGAGAGAGAGAGTGCAGGGAGGAGGGGAAATGAAAGGATATTATTTTTTTTTGTATCTGTCATTTCCCTGCTATCTCCCATATGACTTCTTAATCCATCAGAATGCTGGGAAGATAATGTTTTGGGCGAAATAACATGAGAGAGAGGATAGACTCCCAAGGACCAATATCTTTATTGCTCGGAGGATAAACGGATTATGTCAGCCATTTTCTGTTGCTGACAGCTTTTCTTATTAACCGATTTTATTTTTTAATCTTCCAGGGAAGAAATATGGTTTTATGTCACAATAAAACGCCGGTCACATCTAATTCTGCCCTCAAACAAACAGATTTCTGAAAGCCTTGCAGAGAAATTTGAAATAACTTTAAAGAGGGGGTTTTTGGATAAAGTCTTTATCCAGAGGCTTGTTCAACCGCAGTGTAAAAGGTTTAGAGAGAGTGAGAGAGGGAGTGAGAGAGAGAGGGAGGGAGGGAGAGGGAGAGAAAAGTCCCTCACAGTTGTTTTTCCTGGTTGATCCCTATTAAAAGAAACTCTTCATTGTGGTGTACTCAAGGAAATACAGCTCAGACGAAAGAGTCACATGAATGTTAACAAATATGGCTATTTGTGTGGCTTACGCGCCGCGCCGGGCTTAGGGATGTTGTGCGTGACACTCAGAGAATGAGGGAAGCAATCATTAGCATCCCAGCAACCTGCTTAGCCGCCCGCTTTCAGACTCCCCCTTTTGATCTGACACTTTTTTCCCCTCAGTTTTGCTGGGATTACCGGGGAAGATGCTAATAAAGTATCAGCCCCGTTGTAGGCAGAGCGATAAGAAAGTCTGCTCTGGCGAAACTTGCCGCGTGCAAGGCAAGCAGCCTTTGGACTTGTTGCTGGGCTGGCTCCCCGTGCAGACCTGGAAATTGGGAGGGTTTCATTTTGYTCCCTTTTTGCCTCCCTGAGCCCCCCAAAACTCTCTTCTGCAGATGGATCCTGCAYATTTTGTGTGGGGATTTAGAGCAGGCTCCATGGAGCTGGTCATACCCCAGCTGCTCATGGACATTGCTTTTCTCCCTTGGCTRAGGGAAATAAGGGGAGCCCAGCCATGCCCATCCATCCCCCAGGGAGGGGTTGCTCCTCTGCCTTTCTCCCTTTGGTTTTGTTTTTAGGAAACACATCTGCTACTTGGAAATACTGTCTTTCACACAGCARAGGTTTTAAGTCTTCATATAGACTGAAAAATGAGCACCTTGCCTCTCAGAACCCTTTTCTTGGCACACTGGGGACCCTAAAACACCAGCTATCATCCCAAGGAGCAGAGGAATKAAATCTCAGCAGCATCTATTGCTGTTATTCTCTTATTAGGTTKTTGGGGTTTTTTTGACTAAATTCCTGCTGTGCTGGGCCTACACCAGTATGTCTTGGCAGGCTCTCCCCCTTCTAAAAAGCTTACAGCTGGACAAAGACCAGARGCTTTCAGAGCTTTAGTTGCACTGGTGACATGCTGGGACACCCAAAAAGAAATGCCCAGCCTTCTCTAGCAGGGSCTTTCCCAGCATGGGAGTGGGCTGYGTAAGGAATGCACAGATAAGGGAATGTAAGGAAACACATCCCTGTGCATGGATGACCCATGGATGAGGGATGGTTTGCAGGTTCCCTGCTGCTCCTCAGGGTTCTGCTGGCAAAGCTTTACCTCATCCACAYCCCAGATTTTCTCTGCCCAAAATATTGTGTGTTCCAAGCCAGAGTGATTTTGCCTGGGTATGCCAGCACTGTCGAGGTGCAGAACTCCATCCACCACACCCAACGAGGTTCAAGACAAAACTGGCCCTGGTGGAAACCACAGAGAAGAAGGTGTGAAGCCAAAGCCATCTRCTCTGACCTGTAATCCTCTAAAGGCAGATGGAATATCCAAATCTGMGATTTCCTCTTGGAAGTGGATGCACAAATAACCTCCTCAGAAACTAGTGAAACACCAGTCTTCTCCTCAAAGAGTGTTTAGGTTGATGAGGAAATGATGATGCAGCCTCTCCCTCACCTGGCTCATATCATGCTGGAATGCCTGCCAGGAGCTGTCCCAGCTTTTGGGATGCTACTTAGCTCCCTGCTGTGGGAATGGGATCAGCCCTGTCCCTGGCAATAGCAACAGACCAGGGCTGCAAAGGGGTCACAGACAGCTCTATTTCTTACTAGGGATGCCACTTTCTTTCTTCACATCTTGGATTTTAGGGTGGATTGTCCTTAAGAGCAGTTGAAGTTTAACATGTCCCTAAAAAGTAGTTTTGGGTTCTTGTATYTTTTCCCCTGGCAGGGAATTCTGCAAGTGCAGGGCAGACAGAACTATATTATTRTATTTTCCACCCCCCACAGAATCCCAGAATGATTGAGGTTAAAAATTACCTCCAAGATCAAAGAGTCCAACTTTTGTCCAATCACTGCTTTGTCACCCACCCAGAGCACTGGGTGCCACCTCCAATCATTCCTTGGACACCTCCAGGGATGGGGACTCCACCACCCCCCTGGGCAGCCTCTTCCAATGCTTGAGCACCCTTTCCATGAAGAAATTCCTCCTGGTGTCCAACCTGAAGATCCCCTGGCACAACTTAAGGCCATCTCCTCTTGTCCTGTCCCTTGTTTCCTGGGTGCAGAGCCTGATCCCCACCTAGCTACAACCTGTCCTTGACAATGTGGTGGTGGATCCAGCAGGAAAGATTGGAAGATATTCTCCTGAGGTCCCCCACCCTCATGGCCTCATGTTTTTAGCTCCAGTTTTTGTCAAAACAAAAGCATATCCTGTTACAAAAATGCATTTTTATGGATAAAACCTGGYATTTACTGAAGAAAACTGCTTTCCCACATGAATAAAATTCACCTTCCTAACCAAAAAATGGTGGYGGGCAGTGTAAGAGAGTGAAGGAGTAAGGGTGATTTGGTCCATTGTTTTCTGGGGTATAAAGAGAGGAGAAGGAAACCTKTGGGAGGAAGCATTTAAAGTTTCACTCACCATAAATGATCCCACCAAATATTTAGAAATTTTTCCTTATGAGGGTTGGGAGGCCCTGGCACAGGTGCCCAGGGAAGCTGTGGCTTCCCCATCTCTGTAAGTGTCCAAGGCCAGGCTGGATGGAACTTGGAGACACCTGGGCTAGTGGAAGCAGGAGGTGGAACTGGATAAGCTGTAAGGTCCCTTCCAACCCAAACCTTTCTGGGATTCCATGATTTTATGATCTCTTCTTCCCTCCAGAACTTGGCCCATGATGGGATGGAGCCTTTTGGACCAGGTAGAACTTATAGGGGCACAGGGATAGAGAGTGTCAAAGTGAATGAGATGAGTTTTTTGTGTGCCTGCACCAAGGTCAAAAGATTTTCTGATGWCCTTGACCCCAGGCTGGGAATGTGCTGAGGAATTTGGTGCTGGGTTCCTGCAGTCCTGCTGGTGATCATCATCCTTTCCTGGGCCACACTGAGTCCCTCCACAAGCCGAAAACACGAGCCAAACAGAGACCAAATAAAGCCACATTAATCCCAGCTCCATTAGAAACACAGAAAATAAATAAATGCCGTTTTCAAATGTGGAAAAAGAAAAAAAAAATCAATAGAGAAAGAAATATTATTTTTAATCTTCTAAGAGGTTTTTACAAACAACAGGGAGGGGAAAAATTGAAAGGCATGAAAAAAGACTTGCCAATGTCCTTTTAACCTTTATTTATTATCACTCAGTCCACATCAGCCCCTGACTGCAAGATAATTTGGAATTTCATTTTAATTTCAATGTATCACATAATTCAACACAGCTTTCCACTTTTTTTAGGGTTGTTTTTTTTTTTTTTTGTAGTGGAAACTTTAAAAATCTCTCTATAGGAAATGCATCTTAAAAAAAAAAGCACCCCACAACATAACCCTTCTGCAGCAGTTACTTAATTTATAACATGAAAAGGGTTTGTGCTAAAATATGATAAAAATAAAATCAACAAACTTCAAAAAAGGAATATTCCTTAATAACATGCTTTAGCTTGAAGGGTGCCTGCTCCTCTGCTTTTCTTTGCCTTTGTCTGCTGCTTGCATTAGAGTGGAGCTATTTTGAGCCTGGCTTTTTGGGAGCCTTGTACTGAGCCTTGTTGGGATGTGTTTAATGGCTGGGTCTGGCTGTGCTGGGGGAGCTCAGGAGGAGCCTGGGACAGGCTGGGAGATGAAGGATTGGTGTTACCAACAAGGAACAAGCAGAGACAGCCTGGCAATCCCCATGGGCATCGTGCTCCAGAACGCTCTGCTTCCTCCTGTGAGATCCCCCATGGGAGATGCCTGTGCTTTCCCAGGTCCAGGTCTCGTGTTGTCCTCAGTGTCCCTTGTCCAGGATGACAGTGAGCTCAGTCCTTCCCTCCCAGCACCTCCGAGCAACAGCAAACAGGCTGCAGGTGCCCTGGATGCTGCTCCTGTTAGATCATGGAGTATCCTGAGCTGGAAGAGGTCCACGAGGATCATCCAGTCCAACTCCTGCACAGACACCCCAACAATCCCACCCTGGGCATCCCTGGGAGTGTTATCCAAATGCTGCTGGAGCTCTGGCAGCCCTGGGGCTGTGCTCATTCCCTGGGGAGCCTGGGCAGTGCTCCAGCACCCTCTGGGGGAAGAACCTTTCCCCAGTTTCCAACCCTGACACAGCTCCAGCTGTTTCCTTGGGACACGTCCCTGGTCACAGAGAGCAGAGACTGGAGCTGCCCCTCGGGAGGAGCTGCAGATCAGGGTGAGGTCTGACCTCCATCTGCTCTTCTCCAGCTGAACAAGCCAAATGGGCTCATCCACTCCTCATATGGCTGCCSCTGGAGACCCTCTGCCATCTTCATGTCCCTCCTTTGGATGCTCTCCAATAGCTTAAGGTCCTTCTGATATTGTGGCACCCAAACCTGCCCCAGCCCTTGGGGTGAGGCCACCCCAGCCCAGAGCAGAGTGGGACAATCCCCTCCCTGGCCTGGCTGGCAATTCCTGATGTCCCCCATGACAGGGATGTCCCTCCTGGCTCCAGGGCACTCCTGACTCAGATCCAGCTGGCCATGGACCAAGACCCTCAGGTCCCTTCCCACAGCTGCTCTCCAGCCTCTCCTTCCCCACTCTGTATTTCCAGGGTAGCCTAGTCCCTGGAGCAGGACCCAGCACTTTTCTCTGTTCAGCTTAATTCAGTTGGTGACTGYCCAGCTTTCTCATTGTCCAGGTCTCTCTGCAGGGCCTCTCTGCTTTCCAGGGAGTCAACAGCTCCTCCTGGTTCAGAACCAGAGGTGAATATCCTCAGCATATCCCTTAGGTACCACTGCCTCCCCCTGGYTTCAAGATCAGGGCTCAGGACAGCCAGGAGAGCATTCAGTGATTGTCTGCATCCATATTTCAACCCATACTCAAAAAAAAAAACCATCAAAAGAGGAGTTCTTGAACGATAGGTGGGAGAGAAGTAAATTTCTTGATACAAATGGTCCTGTTAATGGATGTCTCAGCATTGGGCTCATTTTGTTGTCCGGGAGCTCCTTCAATTGCCATATTTTTCTCTGCACAATCGTGACTAATTTGCAGAAGAACTTTCCTTGGGCTCATATTCTTTTTACTACTTTGCTTTGTTTTCTTTAAAATTCCACAGAGCAATAATTTACTTAATAGGACCTGATGCAAGATGGTGCATTTTGTCTGGGATCTTGGCACTGGCTGCGGGCAGGAGGTAATCTCAATATTTTCACGTCAGCTCCCCTCCTGAGCTTGTTTTATTCAGGGGGCTCCTGAAGTGAGCAGGCACAATAGGGCTGTTTTGTACTCAAATTATCTGCAGGGAAGGTGGGCAGGGAACCTGGCAATGAGCAGAGAGACAATAAATCCCCTTCCAAAGAAAAGCTCCACCCAGCCCTCGCAGCCGCCCCAGCAGCGCTCTGAAAGGTGATGGTTCTTCTGTGGCAACCTGGAAAAAGGCAGGAATAATAATGGCTGGTTGACAGTGGTTGTCATGGATGCCTTGCTGCAGGAACCACACTGTGCCACCCAGGAAGTGTCACTGAGTGGTGCCCAGATTGAAGTGATATTATTATTTGTGATATTCCAGCTGGGAGGAGATCCAGGTTGGACCCTGCTTTAAAGCATGGAATTGGGATGGAGCCAGAAGGGGTGTGGTGGGAGTGAAATATCTACAGATCTGTRTTCCACTCTGCATAAAACCCAACAGGGGCTCAGTTCCTTCCCTGACATTCCAGTGTGACTCCCACTCCTGCTCACCTCTCTGTGCTTCCCTCTTAGCTGGGCAAGGAACTGCAGGAACCCTGGCTTGGAACTGGTGCTTGTCCAGGCTCTGGGCTCCAAGGACTCAGAGAAACATTTAGGTTGGAAAAGCCCTTTGAGATAATCCACAGTCAGAATCAAGGCTGACATCTTGGGGCATCATTTCCTTCTTCCCTTGCCTAGCCCAAAGTGGAGACCTGGAGACCAGCAGCAGGTTTGTCATCAGTGGAGGTGGACAGAGCTTTACCCCACCTGGGTGATCTACCCAAAAATCTCAGGGATGTTCAGGCTTACACACAAGAACTGATCTCCTAAATACAAAGRGTGGGGAGGTGCAAGGTGGCTATAAAATCTCCTGACCCTGTGGGGTCTCCAGCTYYCCACTGGGGAAAATGAAAAATGGAAAATRGAAAATGAAAAATGGTGAAACCATCTCTACCCCAGAAGAGAATGTTCTGGGTCCAGACCCAGGGTGAAGTAAAATAATTCTGCCAAAAAATAAAACASTGCCCTTGACTCTCTAATAGGTGGATATTGGCTTTATCTCTCTTCTCTAATGCATATTCCCTTGTTTACTAGTCTCAAAATATTCCTGGGAAAACTGGCCTGGACAGTATTTAACATAAAGAGATGGTAAAAACCCCAACATGGCTCTGAAGGATAACCATTCCCAAGCCCCATCACTGGCATGCCCCAGCCAGTCCCATTTCTGCCCAGCTCCAAGCCTGTGTCACATCTAAATCAAGAGGAATGCAATAAGATTTGGATGAAAATGCCGATTYCTGAGACAGAAATGCAGCTTTTGGAATCAGCAGAATTATCCATGAGCAAATCCCCTTTTTATTGCATCAGAAACCTGTAGGAAAATGAATAATTTTGTAGGGATAAAATGAAATAATTTCAGTGTTCAGATCTCCATGGTGCCCCTGATGAGTGAGACAATGAAGATCTGCAAAAGCTGAACATTTTTTTTCATTTTTTTCTGGATTTTTTTTGTTGTCAAGGCAAAAGTTTTTGTTAGCAAGGTCTGTGAGATGAAGAAGAATCCTTTGAGCTCAGGAGCTGTTACACTTTGGAGCACTCAACCTGCCCCAGCCCCGGCAGAGATGGTGATTTCATGCAATTATTATCCCCCACGCCACACAAGCACGAGAGCCCAGTCTGGGAGCAGAACAGCAAACTCATCATGCCCTATTTAGCAAAATGTTCAGTGCCAACGYGAAATTCTGACCCTCACATTTTATTAAAAGGATTATATCTTAAAGCAAACTATTTCAGTCCTTCACCAGCTTCTCCCTGGGAAAACTTTCAAGACAATTTTCAGGACCGTGGCAGGATCAAGATGAAACAGTTCTGCCTTTCCATCTTATTTCTTCCAGCTCAGATCTGTTCCTTCCTCTGGTGTGTCCTACCTCGTGGTGTAAGCCTCGATTTGCAGAGGAAGCATCCTTTCCTAGGAGCTCATCTTGCTTTTAAATGATTGTGGGAATTTAAATAGCTTTGGGGACGGTTCTGTAGTGGAGATGGACTCAAACACGGAGCTGGGAGGTCTCCACCAGGTGGAAGGTGCTCCYAGTAGGGCACCTGCACAGCTTGGGGAGCCAGAAAAAACCTCTTCAAGGTTTTCAAGTGCTGCTGGGAAGGCAATTTTACCCCATCTTGGGTTTGTATCCATTCTGGTGAATCATAAAAATATGCTGTTCCTTTTGTATAGGATTGCATATGGATGTAGCAGGGAAGGGTGGGGGGGGCCCATGTTGGGGTAGATTTGATAGAACAGCTTTGTGTCAAATGAATAGGTAGGTTTATTATAGACTTCCCTTGCTCCAAGCTTCAGATGAGAGAAATCCTATAATCCCGCCCTGCTTTAATACTGGATTAATGTGGATTTGTTAATAAAATGCTAGTGAAATCGAGAATAATTTGTAATTAACTCAMACTTCTACTCCCCGCATCATTTTGAATATTTTTTAATAGAGATGAGGGACAGTTTCTGTGGCTGCACGCACTCCAGCTGAGCAGGGCGAGTGGGAATCCTGCTGGAAAAACCCAGAAACCACTGCACCAGCTGGAGTTTATGGCAGAGGAAGCTACTCAGACAATGCAGCACACCAGCCACAGCTCTGCTGACCTCAGGAACCAAATTCTGCCACCAAGGGCTGCTCAGATCCAAGGTGTTAACGCTTCTGGGGGTAAAACCCAAACCATTAACCCCAAAACAAGGAGTGCACGAGCACAAGTGCAAAAACAAGCAAGTGCCACGTGAACAGTGCAGGAGCCACTGAGCCAGTGTGGCAGATGGGGAAGTGCAGCACTAACGCTGCCCAAGGGTGCCCCCTCAAAGCATGGAAAGACCTTGCTCTGTGAGGGTGGATTTCAGACACAATCCTTTCCTGATCTAAAACCAGAAATTGAGGATTCGTCCCAACAGCTGGAGTGGAAGGCCATCCATCTCCAAATTCTGCCTCTTGCAATGGTTCAAAAATGAACTAAAATGACTCATTTGTTCAGAGATGACCATGCCATGAGGTAGGAGAAAGGTAGAAGAGTCACAGAGACATGGAAAAGGATATTTAACCCTGGGTAATTTGGAAACTTCCCAATCATTGACCCTCTTCTTGCATCAGGCTCACATASAGTCAGGTAAGTGCTGAAAAACCCCAGGAGAGCAACATCTGTCCTTCATCATCCTCAGCTCTGGGGACAGCCAGCTGCCAGCAGTGCAAAACAAAAATAAAGAGGAATTTGATCCTCTAGGTGAAGCCTTTTAAAGGACTCCTAACCTATAGTTAAAACTTGGTGTTCAAGGGAGGATTTTTTTCATCCTGGGCTCTGTCTCTCTGTTTCTTCCCTAGAATTTTTTTTCAGCCTGGACACATTTTACAGCCCAGCAGGAATGTTTTAATGGGGGATGATGTGCAGTGCAAAGCTCAATAATACCCAGCAGCCCTTTCCCCACTCAGTTTATAAACTCCTGGCCAGCTGGCCTGCCACTCTGGGCACTGCCTCACTTCAATTATGTCTTTACCCTGTTCCAGYTGCTATTTGAGCAAGTTCTCTCCTCTTTTAGGGGAGAGTCCATTGAACTTGATCTGCCTTTCTTTAAGCTGTTGAGAAAGGTCTGTATTTCAGTGGTGTGCCTGCTGTGACATTCCTTGATGGTGTCCTAAACTGCTTGGGGCTTSAATTGGTAAGGAAATACCAACCAATCCTAAAAGCCTGTGTGTGCTCCAGCTTGTCCACAGGGCCTGGCTGAGATCCTTCTGCCCCAGGCTTTGCTGCAAAATTCCCCTGGGGATCCCAGAGGACATTGTTAGATACCCCACAGGTCAGTACAGCTGCCTCCATCATTTCTTTCACTAATTCTCTGCCATTAATTGGTGACATAAAAGTGAATTTTTTACTACACAGGAACAAGATGCCTTGAGAAACTGCACCCCGTGTTCAGACCTGCATACGCCCATCAACTATTCAGAAAGGTCAAAAAGTCCTCGACTTTTTAATTCTGGACCTTGGCAGGACCTGAAGTGGATAGAAACCATTCTGTCAAGTGCTGTAGAGCTCTCTCCTCCTCAGGGAACTTGAGAACAAACCACTTGGCACCCAGCTGATCTCTGCTTTCATTTCTGTCCCTGGCAACTCATTGTGCCTTGAGGTTAAATGAGGTATTTGTGGCTCTCGAGTCCATCTGCAGTCTCACCATTTAATTTGGACCATTCTTCCATGCACCTTTGTTGTCTGCATTCTTCACACTTTTGTTATGTGCTGGGTTGGGGTTTTATTCCCTTTTCCCTTCTGGCCCATGGATGGAAGTCTTTGTTTAGAACTACAGTTTGAAAGATTTGGAGTTTGGACAGTATCGTGAATGTCAGAGGTGCTTCCTCTTGAAAAGAGAGACTTTGTATAGAGAGACCTCAATAACCTTTTATTAGACCAACAGCTGGAAGAAAAGGACAAGTGTTCAGGAGTATGAGCCCCTTTGTACCTCTCCAAAATTCACATTCTCTTTAGAACGCCTTGCTTGAAACAGCATTTACACAAAACCCCCTCACTCTGCTGAGAGAACAATTTCATAAAATCACAGAGTTATTTAGTTTGGAGGAGCTCTCAAAGATCATTGAGTCAAACCATTCTCACAGCACTGCCAAGCCCAGGACAAACCCTTGTCCCCAGGTGCMAYATCCACATGGCTTTTGAATCCCTCCAGGGATGGGGATTCCACTACTGCCCTGGGCAGCCGTGCCAGGGCTGGAGAGCACTTTTGGGGAAGAAAYTTTTCCWGATATCCAACATGAACCYCYCCTGGCACAGCTTGAGGCTGTTTCCCCTTGTCCTGTCCCTGTYCCCTGAGAGCAGAGCCTGACCCYCACCTTGATAGGACTGGGTCCCCAGGGAAATGGTGGAGTCACCATCCCCAGAACTGTTCAAGAAACGAGATGTGGCACTTCACAATAGGGTATAAAGGTGGGATTCACTCGAGGGTTGATGATCTTGGAGGTCTTTTCCCACCTTAAGSATYCTRTGATCCTGTTCCTGAGACATTCCTCCTTTATCCAAAGGATGCTCCATCCACCACCAGAAGGACAACATTTCTTTAAGAGACTCATTTGGAATCTCAAATAATATTCCCCACTCCAGGCTCTTGGAATGTGTGCACTTCAGCCTGATGTTGCTTGTTTTCCTGTTTGCCTAGCACATCTGATTCCTGTGTGGATCTGAAGGAAAAACAGTGCAGGCTGAGTTCACAAAAGCTCTGCAAACCAGAAAAAAGGGCAAATTATTTTCTMTATCTCTATCATGGCTTCTCTTATTCATGTCAGCTCTAAATTATGTGGCCATGATCTTTCTAATCTCTCTTTGCATGGGCGTCTTTCCTTGCCCTTAATCATTTCCTTTGCCCTCCCCTAGACCTTTCCCGTGTCTGCATTCCGAGGCAGGGAGGTCGGAGTGGGGAACATTATTCTGAGTGAATGTGTATCATACAGTTCTGTAATTCCATTATTCCATTACAGCGTTTTCAGTATTATTCCCTTTTTTTGAACACAGCCTGGCATTTTTGCCTTGGTTTTCTGGATCACCAATGCATTTCGAGATTGCACTGAGCTCTTGGCAAAGGCAACCAGGATTTGTAAAAACAATGTGCAATTTTTGTAGTTCTGGGTTTTATTTTATGTATTTTTTCATGAAGATTCTCTACTTGGGGCCTGATTTCCAAAAAATGAATTCTCAGTACTAAAATGGGYGGGTCCCTTCCCAATGGTTCTTGATGAGGTCTCTGCTATGGGATGGGAGAAGTTCAGACACTTTGCAGATTTCCTTCTCTCACTCTGAAAGACTTGGSCTGCTTTAAGATTTTCTGAGGGAATCTAAAGTTGTAGCCACCCTACTTTTTGGCATTCCTTTGRCTGCCTGAGGCAAAGCGATTTGGAGGAGGTTTCTATAGGTGATGACATAGGCAGGTGAGAAGCCAAATGACAATAAAAATCACTATTCCAAACCCAAATTCATTCCTGTAATTATTTTCAACATAAACTGAGTCATTCCCATTTTATGGCAGCCTGAGGAAAAACTCTTTCCTGAAGGAAGGGTGCAGGGAAGGAGTCATGTATGCAGTGGGAGGTTGGCTCTGTTTAACCTCTAAGGCTGTCTTCTCTTCTTCTCCAGGATAGGAGAGGAAAAAATTCAACTGGCATCTTCAGCTTCTCTTCCCTATTATGTGCTGAGAGTAAAACAGCTGGGGGTGGATGAGAGAGGAGCTCAGGCAAAAGAAAATCTGAGCTTCCAAGAACTCCAGGAAGCCYTCTGCCCTCCCAGCCATACAACCAGTGGCTCTGAGGAGGCACTGGATGTTTCAAGAGGCTCTCAGTGAGGTTTTATGCCTTTAAATGCAAGGAAAGACAGGGATCATGGAACCACTGAATCACTAAGGTTGGAAAAGACCTCCCAGATMATGGAATCCAACCYGTGCCTGATCCCCAGCTTGTCACCCAGACCAGAGCATGGAGTGCCATGCCCAATTGTTTCTTGAACWCTTCTGGGCATGGGGACTCTACCACCTCCCTGGGCCTGTTTCAATTGCCTGGCCASCCTTTCCATGAAGAATTTCTCCCTGCTGCCCAACCTGAACCTYCCCTGGCACAGCTTGAGGCCATTTCCTCTTCTCCTGACAAATGATGTTCAAAGCCTTTGTGGCTCAAACTCCAGGGCCAGCTTTTCAGGCACATATGAAAATTTTCATTTGCTCAGGTCCAGGATTCATAAAGAGTTTGGAGTTCTTATGACCTTAATTTTGTTGCATTTCAGAAGACAGACACCTACAGCAGGGCTTTGGGTAGCTGCAAGAAAACCAAATCCAAATAKCTGCAGCATGAAAGATGCCCTGTGGTTTGTGGTGGGGAGATGATCAGATCTCCTGCTCCAGCCTCCATGGGAGGGGATTAGCAGTGCTGGCTGGGGAGGTTCAGGGTCATGAGTCAAATCTCACACGAACACTGAGAACAGTAAAATTGCCATGGAAGAAATGCACTCCTAAGATCTCGACATCTCTGAGCTGACAAGTTGAAGAACTTGAAGGTGCTGGTGTGCAGAACAGATCTGGTTTGGTGACATGGGCACGAGGGCACCCCAGTGGAATTGGCCTTGGGATGCCCCCTTCCAGGTCCTGCCCAGGCTGTTGGGGAGCATTTCATTCATCCCAAATCCTGCTGCTTCAAAGGCTGAGCCTCTGAACAGGCAATGACTTTGTCTCCTGGGTCTAACGATCAAGAGACTCAACATTCAATTAGGCAGAGCTCCCAGGAGTGTCTGACCAGTCTGCAATGCTATAGGAGGAGTCCTTAGGACCTTAGATCAGACCATCAGCAMGACCAATTAATGCCAACACTACTGGCCTTGTTAATTGTGATGGAGCTCCCCAAGGGGACCAGGACTAAATGAGCAATACATATCAAAGAGGAACTGAAAAGCCATTATGTATTATTGTCTCTTTGTTGATTTGAGGAGGATGTGATGAACTAGGTACTAATTACATTAAAAAACACTGTATTCTAAACCAATCTCTCCTCTAATTAATGTCAATATAAACTGAGTCATTCCCGTTTTATAGCAGAGGAAGCCTTTCAGTTACCGYGGGTAACACAGGCAGGGCAGCTCTGGGATGAGCACTGTTGACATGTTATGGCCAGAGAGGTGGAAATTTCCAGTCCCAAAGCTCTGAACAGAGGTGCAGGTGAGATCAGGGTCCCTCAGCAGCATTCCAAGGAGTCCCACGTCATCCCACACTGTCCCTGTGCCCGCAGACGCTCCCGGGTACGCCTGTCGCGCAAAGCAATTTTTCCTCGGCACCAGGAATGTTCCCCTTTCCACTTAAATGGCTTTTTTTTCCTCTGATTCATTTTTACTTTATTTTATTTTATTTTTTTATTTATTTCCCTTCTGTATCCTTTTCAATCTGGAAAGTGACTTGGCCTCTCTTCCCCCCGTCTATTTTCCTCCTGCCACTATTCAGTTTAGGCATGAAACACAGAACTAGATTGAAAGCATTCAATGGCCATTCAATCGGAGAAGAAAAGAGCCCCTCAGAGCTTTATTAGATATGAAGATCCACAATAAAAATCAATTTCTGCCTCTTTATGCAGTTTAAATGACAAAGCACCCACCCATTCTGCAGCCTTTGTGCCCAGGAAATGTAATTCAGTGCCGGAGCCGGGCCCAGAACAGCCCGGACTCGCTGACCTGCGCCGGCAGATTCCGATATGATACAGCCCTTCCAGATAATGACAGCCACTTCATCTCCCCGCAGGAAAGAGAAACTTATCTGATATCTTGGAGGGTTAAAAGGCTATGTGGGCAGCATTTTTAATAGCACTCTAAATCAGCATCTTAAAAAGTCCTCTGTTTTTTTTCCAGCACCCTGTTCCCCACTTTTTCCCACTCATTCGTTGGGAACTCCAGCTGAGATCTTTGGGAAGAGTCCTTCCTGGATGCCTGGCTGGAAGTGAGCACATTAAAGTGCAGACTTGACTGCCAACATTCCCTCCATTGATGTGACACGCAGGAATTTGATTAGGGAGCATCTGTGGCTCCTGGGATGAGTGAGGGCTGTGCAGTGCTGTGGGGCAGAGCCCTCAGATCCCACAGCTGAGCTGTTCTGGGCAGGGAATGAGCAACATCTGGGCTATCGAGCTCTGTTGGGAGGGAGTTAGGTTGGAAATCAGGGAAGGTTCTTCCCTCAGAGGATGCTGGGGCACTGAACAGGCTCCCCAGGGAATGGGCACAGCCCCAGGGCTGCCAGAGCTCCAGGAGCATTTGGATAATGCTCCCAGGCACAGGGTGGGATTGTTGGGGTGTCTGGAGTTTGATCCTTGTGTGTCCCTTCCAACTTGGGATATCCTACAACCCCATCATCATCTCCATGGCTTTCCTTAAATCACTATTGCAGTCGTTTTTCCCTGTGGCAAAGGCTACTTTTTGTTGAATTCCAGTAAAACCTTGGCCTAGGTTGTGTCTAAAAGCAATGAGTTCCTTGGAAAAAAAAAAAAAAGGAATGTGCAAGTGCTTTTTGAATTCYTTTTGTGCATTTTTATCCCCCATATATTCTGGAAAAAGTTCAGCAGAACTGTCAAGTCAAATTTCTCTCTTGTCTATTTTCTATGGGATGGAATATATTTGATGTATGTTCCATACCAAATATATATACTCTATGTACTACATAAATTAATATAGTTTTTGTGTTCTATGCCATATATATAATAACTGTAGTATTGATTTTCTTACACACAATTTTTAAACCGACAATCCTGTTGACTCCAACACTCACAGGCTTTGAAAGTCCCATTCATTTTATCAAAAATTAAAGTAGGGGATGAAAACAYAGAAGAAAAATGAAGTTATGACAATCCCATAAGGTCCTGCTTGTTCACTTGAAGAAGGAAACCCTTCCCCTCTATGTCCCAAACCCCCTTATTTTTCCATGTTTTAAGAATTCCCGTGTAGATAAYACCACTGAGTGATGTCACAGTGGAAACGAGAAGCTTTGATCTGTCTCAGATGAGTCCGAATCCTTCAGTGATTGACTTCAAAACTTTGCTTTTGTTTGTTTGGAGGAGGAGGAGTTCTGGATGCTGGAGTGAATCCGTGTCCTCCATCGCTCACGTCTTTCAGCATCTCTGGCCAAAACTCCTCCCTGTGTAGCACAGAGTATTTGGAGTGAATTGTAATTCTGGCTATTCCCCCTTGGCCTCGTGGCAGCTTTATCTTAATGAAGATGTGCTGTGTGCCTTTTCCAAAGCTTCTGGGCTGCCCCGGGATAACAGTTTAAAGTRGGAGGAATGAGTTCAGTGGAATCTGTGTTTTTTACAGCTATAATTTTATTTTTAAAGTGTTTCAATGTGTTTACCAAAATAACTTGGAGACTTTCTCTCCCTGGAAGTGCATCTGTGTGTGTCCCCCTGGGAAGCACTGCCTTTCCAGCCAGTGGAAATCTGCTGGGAGCCATTGCTTGGTCCTGTGTCTGGAGCACCCAGTGCCTCTTGACCCCTGAGGAAGTGTTTTGTGAGAAAGGTAAGGCTGTGAAACCACTGTGTCCCCAAAAGCAGATCCCTCAGATAGACTAGGACACAAACCATCCATGTCAGACAGATGCAATTCCTGAATAAAGGTTTCCCAGAGGTTGGTGGCAGTTCCCTGGCTCAGCATGGAGAAGCATCACCAGTCCTGGTGGGAGTACATCCCTTTCCTTTTCAGGATGTCCTGAGACCTTCTCAGGTCCCTCCAACAARAGGCCCACATGTCTTGATGTGACAGTGGCCCATCCCAACCAGCTGAATTATTGTGGAAGTGCCACTGCTGGGTGTACAGTCCTTACCTATCCAGGGATGCCAATAAGCTGGGCATTGACATCTCCTGCACACAGCATGGAAGAGGAGAGACMTGTTATTAAGGRTTTTCCATTTAGAGSAGGAYCTGGAAATCCCAGTGCTGTGACCAAGTCATTTAGTGATTCCTATCTCTGCAGATGTTATCTCCTGGAGCTCTCCCTGCAGCACTCAGCAACACAAAGCATCTGTGCAGAGAAATTGTGAAATAAGGAAATAAGGAGGACAAAACCACAACAGCTTTATCTGGGGACAAAAAGACAGCTGTGCAGTCCCTGTGGGGTGTCACCCTGGAGCCCCAGGAGATGTGCCAGAGGCTGCCTGAGGAGTGCTGGAACCTGTAATCATTCATTTCTTCATCCAGCTGTAGTGAGGTGGGGAAAAGCCTCTCTAAAATTCACATGAACCAAGGGAAGTTCCAGCACAGCTGAGTCAGGACAACCTTGTGACAGCTTGTCTTGGGACAGGCAGGAAATAGTGTGGGTGGCACRGGGAACTTCTAGGATGCAGGATCAATCAAAAGGATGGAGCACTGAGAGCCAGGATTGCAGCTGAGCAGGGGCCAGAGTCAGGGTGCACTGCTCCAGATCTGAGGGAAGCAGATGGAGGATGTCCAAGGACATTAGAAATGCAGGACACCCAGGGCACAGGGGTTCTCCCGGCTTGTGGCCAGGGAGGGAGGGAAAGCCAAGGATGATGGGATGGTGGGATGTCAAGGAAAGATGTTTCCAGTGGAGAGAGGGAAGTGTTGATACGTCTGTGCTCTGCACTGCTGATTCCAGAACTGGGAAAACTCCCAATTCTCCCAGTTAGGTGTGGGGAAACTCCCAATTGTCCTTGTTAGGGAAAGATGGGCTCCTCAGGAACCATRGCTGGCTAAGGGAAACATGTCCCACACATGGGGCAGAAAGAGCTTGGCCTGGTTTCCCCCATAAAAGGGAAAYTGAGGAAATATTCAGGAAATCTATTGGGGAATTAGAAGTGAGGGAGAGAAGGGGTTGCTCCCAGCAAAGGGCAGTATTGGCAACCAAGCAAGTGAGATAAAACAGCCATGAGTAAATCAAGGTAGGAAATCAGTKACCATGAGAAGATCCCCACTCTGGAAAAGCCTCTCAAAAAGGCTGGAAACTTATGGAAGGAAAAAAGTGATGGAAATAGTGATTWTTAAAGGGATATAATGAAGAGATGCCAACTTAGGGGATGGAATGGGTTCCTTTACACCCCATATTCCTGTGCCACAAAGGCCAAGTAAAATAAAATAAAAAGACTCTTTTTTTGCATATGTATATAATAATTATATTATATATATTATATTATATTATATATTATATTATATATATTATATTATATTATATTATATTATATTATATTATATATATATTATATTATATTATATTATATTATATTATATTATATATTATATTATATATTAGTATTATATTACTATTATATTATATTATATTATATTATGTGTATAAATATTATATGTGTGCATACATATATATACATATTATATACATATTATATACATGTGTACATATAATACATATTATATATATATATTTGTATTTATGTTATGTACACTTAGAGTGTTCTTGCAGATGGATTATCATCAGTATAATCAAGGTCAAAGCCATCACACACTCCCACTCCTGGAATGCTACAGTGACAGAAAGCTGGCAGCGAGGTTGAAGTTGGTCCCATTTTTTTTTTAGCAGACTTTTATCCCATTTGTCATCTGTCACCAGTTCAAAACCTGCTGGGAGCCCATAGCAATAGACAAAAACAGACCCGTGGGTAAATGGTGTGGTTGGGAACGATTATGGGTGCAGATACAGCTGGATTTGGCAGAGCCAGGGATCTGGTGCAGTGATGGAAATATTTTCCAGTCACAGCTTGCTCAGAAAAGCCATGGGCCTGCAAGGAAAGGCTGGAAGCAGTTTGCCTGCTCTCCTCTGTGGGCTGAGCAGTCTGTAAACTCTCCTTGCTGCTGCCAAAGAGAGAATCCCAGAGCCATGTCTCAGCATTCCCAACATGTGGAGTGATGGGCAAGGCTGGATTCCAGGAGTGGCAGGTGCCAGGGAAAAGATTTACCTAAAAGCAACACAGCTTTGCAGGAAGAAGAACACCACAACACACCCAAAGAGGTGAAGTTKCTTGGGGCATTGGCGCATAAATTGATGTCAAAAGATAAAATGGAAAATAATGAGGAAAATAACACAGGATGGCAACTGTCTACACATGGCATCGAGCAAAGGGTCAGACACAGAGAGAATAAATTCACCAGGCTCCTAAAAGAGTAAGGGCACTRTGGAAAAGGCTTGGAAGTAAGGGAATATTCACTTGATGAAGAAGAGGGCAAGCTGCTTCACCTCCTTGACCCTCAAGTCACCAAGAGCTAATAAGTCACAGGGCAAAGCTGACAGCAGCAGTGAAGCTGCAGTTTATTGACAGTGTCATTAACAGCTCACAAGTGTTTGGTCTGGGGGTCACTGGCTGACATGTGATCCAGTGACTGTCAGGAACATCCCAGCATCCTGGTGACCTCTTCTCTCTGTGACCAGGGACAGGRCCCCAGGGAATGGCTGGAGCTGTGTCAGGGGGGTTTAGGTTGGAGATCAGGGAAAGGTTTTTCCCCCAGAGGGTGCTGGGCACTGMSCWKGCTCCCCAGGGAATGGGCACAGCCCCAAGGCTGCCAGAGYTCCAGGAGGGTTTGGAAAACACTCTCAGGGATGCACAGAGTGGGATTGTTGGGGTGTCTGTGCAGGACTGGATGATCCCTGTGGGTYTCTTCCAGCTGGGATATTCTGTGCTCCTGTGATCCTCCATCTGTGTGCTCCTGTATTTGTCTCATAATGTGCATGTCTGATCTCCAGGAGAAGCAGGATTCCTGGTACTCATAACCAAAGAGGTCTGGACAAATCCCTTTTGCTCTTTGTGTGGGACCAACCCCTCCAAATATAAGAACAAATAGCACAGACTGATGGTGGCACTTCAAAGTTGTTTCAGATCCAGCCACACGTTTCTGAGCAAAAGTGAAAGCACAGCAGGGTKCTCACCTGATGAAGGGCAGATCTTTTTTCCAGTGGTAGCCTCGAGGCTTTGTTTGGTGAAGAGGCCAAGCTGGAAGTCAGCCAGGCCTGGTTCAACCAAACCCACTGTTCAGAAATACCCCCAGCAAATTCTGCTTCCTTCTCTTGCTGCCTCAYGTCCCAGGAGCTGCCTTGTCTCTGCTTGGCTCCTGGTCCTACTCTTCCTCCCAAACCCTCCAGGCTTGAGCCCAGAAATCCCATCCATCGTATGACAGGCTCAATCCACGCTGGCTCCGTGCCCCTGGCCCCATCCCAGGCCCAGTCATCTGGCAGAGAATCCTGGTAGAGACAGTGACTCAGCCTTAAATAAACCAGAAAAAGGCAGAGGTAGTGAGTGACAGAGCAACAGGAAAGACAGGGAAGCATCAGGATTGACTCCGAGTCCCAGAGGGGGGTCCTAAGGAACATCAGGTTTATGACTTCAACTGTGTGTGGTGTTTTTACAGGAAGCAGAAGTGCTTGGTGGTGCCTTAAGAACATGGAAGGAGTTGCAGARTATCTTAGGGCACATGGGAAATCAGAGAATCATGGAATCATGGAATGATGGGTTGAAAGGTAAGGTAAAATTATCCAGTCCCATCCCTGCCATGGGCAGGGACACCTCCCACTRTCCCAGGSTGCTCCAAGCCCTGTCCAACCCGGCCTTGGACACTTCCAGGGAYSCAGGGGCAGCCACAGCTKCTCTGGGYACCCTGTGCCAGGGCCTCACCTCCCTYKCAGGGAAGAATTCCTTCCCAATCTCCCATCTAACTCTGCCCTCTGGCAGTTTGAAGCCATTCCCCCTTGGCTGGCACTCCAGGCCCTCTCCATGTTTCCTGTTGACTCCTTCAGGCCACAATGAGGTCAGTCTGAAGCCTTCTCTCCTCCAGGCTGAACAACCCCAGCTGTGCCAGCCTTTCCTCCCAGCAGAGCTGCTCCATCCCTCTGCTCACCCTGCTGCCTCCTCTGGGCTCTCTCTCAGCAAGCTCCAGGCCCTTCCTGTGCTGGCCCCAGGGCTGGGCAGCTCTCAGTGTCTCACTTGAGCAGTGGCAGAGGGTCGCACAAATCCCAATCCCTGTCCTGCTGCCCACCCTCCGGGATTCATGCCAGGGCAGTGTTGACCTGGGATGGGCATGCCAGCCCTCACCACCTGCAGCCCCAAGCCTTCTCCAGGGGCTGCTCCATCATCAAGTCCAGTCTGGCAACTCCAAATCATTTCTCAGCTTGTTATCAAGATTGCAGTTTTTCCTCGGCTTTTGAGCTCATCCCTTAGCCAGGCAGGTATTTTTGTGCAGATTGTTTTCCAAAGAAATTAGATTAAAATAGCAGGATACTCTGTGCTATTGTGCGGACATTGTTGACCTGTGCTCATCTGTGTCCATTGCTGTGCAGTCGCAGAGCAGGTCAACGAGCTGCCCCAACATTACTGGTGACGTCTATTGCAGATCCTTCCCAAAACCACAATGAATAGTCTTTGCCATTTTTTTATCAAAATGTAGCAGTGCGGCTGGAGATTTGAGAAAATTTATAAAAAGCAACTGCTAGAAAAACAAACTATTCTTCTTCCTGGGGTTTAACCTTGTAACAATGGAGGGTCCTAAAAAATGAATAAGAATTGTTTGATAAAAATAAACAAAGGAACAAGAAAGAAGCAATTAAATCATTTCAACAGGATATCTGCCTGTCTAGAACAGAAAGTAATTAGAGATTCAATGGATCTTAGGAGCAGATCTCCTAGCAAGGCTGGATGCAGAGATGGGAGACCCAAAACATAACAAAGGGATTAAAGCAAATGCCAGAGAAAATGCGTTGACTATATATTCTCAAAGGAAAAAAACCCTTTGAAACTGGGCAAGAGATGAATTTTGCCGGCTGAGGTGTGGAAGGGACGTAAGCACCTCACACTTTGTCCCCCAGCTTCCACGAGTTCGAGATCTTCTGATCTTCCCCTGATCCCGTGGTCCAAAACCCAACCAACCCCATTGGGGTTTATTTTGTTTTTTGCTGGTTGGCTCGGGGTAGAGCTAATTCCCTTCAGAGTAGCTGGATGGGGCTGTGTTTGGTTCATGCTCAGTGTGGAAAGCTGGGGGCAAAAGCAGGAAAGGGAGGGCCATTGGGAGTGATGTGTTTGTTGGTGATTAATGTGTGGCCAAAAATGCCTGTTTTCTTAAAGAAATGTGTGAGCTCAGGTCTGCTTTCCAAGAGCCACGCCAGGCCATCCTACATGTGGTCTGTGTTTGAACAAACCAGCAGGAAGAGGATGAATTCAGGTAAAATGATGATAGGTGTTGGGTCATTGATCGGGTTGATGCATGTGCACAAATCCTGAGGCTGCTCCCAGTGGGATATCTGGGGTCAGGTCCCCCAGAGCCCATGGGGTGGTACGGAATCAGGAAAGAGGGCAAGAGGCTGCTGAGTCAGGCAGAGCTTGCCAAACCTGGCTCAGGGTGGAGTCCAGCAGAGATGGGGGACAATGTCCCAGCAGATTTGGCTGCCACACAATCCAGCAGAGCTCCATTGGCCTGGATTTGTGGCAGGAGATGGAAGCTGGTAACAGCTGAAAGGGCTTTGCTTGGCTTTCAAAGACTGTCAGATGAAAATGGAGTTAAAATGCACCGTTCCTCCAGGTCAAGGCATTTTTTATCTCAGGTGGGTCAGCCCTACTTGCAAACACAGACTGAACGCCTCCCAAAAAATTTGGGCTTCTGAAGCCACCACATGGAAACACCTCCAATCCTGTCCCGGGCTGAATCCAGACCTCTGCACCTCATCTGGGACATCAGATTTCCAAGTGCTGCTCTTTCCTCCTGTAAATGAGTTTTTCTAATTCTCATACTCCCCTCCCCAGGGAAGAGAATGGGGAAGGGTTTATTTATTAGCACTTACTGCCTGATCAGCAATTACCCGTCTTGAGAGGGGGATTGAAAGCACTTATCTGAGGTCTTCTCTCCAATCTATTTGTAATGCTTGAAAATCAGAGGCTTTTGCCCGGCATTTTCTTTATTATTTTTTTTTAAATTACAATGGAAAAATAAAAGGATTGAACAGGAAAGTTTAAAATAAAATTAAAAAAAAAAACACTTTAAAGGTACAAAAGTGAATGAAAAACTGACATTTCTGGATACTTCTGAGTCTCTGAGCCTTAAAGTAAAATATGCCTTATCTTTATTTCCCCCTTACAACAGCCTCCTCTACCTAGATAATGGCATTTGTTAGATTTATTTGCTCACGGCCAGAAACTTGACACTAAGGGGATTATTTAGTTTAGATTCGCTGTAAGTCCATAGTAATAGGCCAACAGGAGAAAGGCATAAGTATATGTGAGACGCGAGTATTTAGAGACTACTGGCGTGATGGGCCATGTGAGGAGGCGGAGGTACAACGCCGCGGGAGAGGGAAGAGTGCCATGGCCTAAGCGTCAGGCACGCACAGGAGACGCCAACAGCGCGCCGGTGGCAACTGAGAGAGCGCGCCATCTAAAACAGATCCACCTCATCATGCTTCTCCATGACTGCGCAACTAGCAGCACTGGGCCTGAGCCGAGGGCGGAGCACGCACCGGGAGAGAAAGGTCTAGTGTAGACATCAAGCACACAGAAAAAGAAAAAAGAAGAGAGGAAATGAGGACAGAAGAGAGAGAGAGCGTGCACAGAGAGAGCAGAAGGCAGAAAAGGTAAGAAGGCGATGCAGGCACGCTTGGCGAAGCTGCTCTATGTGCACAGAGTCGTGACAGGCATGCAGGCGCCTATACCCAACTCCATATAGGCTCAATCTTATGCGCACATAGAATAACTAAGAATGAACTCGCCCCCATGTGGGACCCTATAGTATAGTCATTTTGGCAGCGAAACTTAATGACCGGTCCACCAGGACACATGCGCACCAAAGATACTATAGCCTCGAAGCCTCCAGCACTGCCAACGTGCCAATCCAATCCACACCACACACTGGCGAAAACACAGTTTGTCATTATCCATCTCACGTGTTTATAGTATGTAGCGACGTGATGGGAGCAGTCAAAGACGAGAAGTAGACAACCCAACAAACACAGCTATTCACCGCGTTGCAGAAGACCTAATGCGCCAAGCTACCTCATCATAGTATCACGCATTCATGTATCAGAGGGTCTCTATTTAATCTTTCTATCCACATGAGAGTAGAAAATACGTTGCGCGTCCCCTCTTTGTCGAACAGCACGACTCGCAAGTGCACACAGCTTGTGCATTCCCGCAGTCAAGCGAACGGGGGAGCACTCCCAAGCGCACCGTCATGAGTATAGAGGATAAAACATTCATCCACATGGCCAGTAGCGAAGTTAAGGCAGCAAGACTTTTGGCATACTACGGAGAGTCTCCCAGACAACTACCAGGCCAACATAGAGCCAATTCTGATCAAAGGTGTGAAATTTTCGCCCAGCCGAGCAGTGAATCAGCAGCTTCTCACATCGAGCGCTAGGGTGTGCCCAGAGAGTGATATTGGCATAACACTCACAGGAGAATCCCTACAGTAATCTATCGAGAGGTCAGTCCACAGGTAGCCAGAGCACTCGACTTTTGGAGAGAACATCATGCTGATATTGACATAGCAGGATCTAGAGGGAGACGTGTCATCATGCATGAAAAAAAGAGCGACTTTATCTCAAGCCTCCGAGCCAGCCTGCCCACGAGCGGGAAAAGCGGAATGTCCTTCTCTACACTAGTGTCCAGGATGCTCCCAAAGCCCTGTCCCGCCTGGTCCTGCAAAATCAATGTTCCTCAGAGATTCTGCGCACGAGTGGGGGCGCCATCCAAGGCGTTGGCTGGTCCCACAAACTCTCTAATTACACCGGAATAGCTGCACCTCAACTCTCCAAGCGGTCTACCACCCTCACAGGGAGGAACTCATTGCTCAATATAAATCCATCTAACCCTGCCCCCTGGCAGTGGAAAGCATTCCCCCTTGTTGGCCTCCAGGCCCCTTGGACACTGCCTCTCTCACCATCTTTTGTGTTGGCTCCTTCAAACGAAACAGGAAAGGTCACAAATAGAGTCAAGTCTTGAAGGCGAACAACCCCAGCTGTAGCCAGCCTTTCTCCAGCAGAGCTGCTCCATCCCTCTGCTCACTGCCTGCTTGCCTCCTCGGCTCTCTCCCGCAGCGTCAGGCCCTTTCCTGTCTGGCCCCAGGGGCTGGGGCAAGCTCTGCAGGGCTTGGAAAGAAATATGTAGGAATTCCCAAGGACTAGAAGGACTTTCCATGGGTCTGGATCAAGTCACAGAGCAGAAATTATCTCTCTAGGACACAGGTTCCCCCCCATAAGCACTTCTTCCAGCATGGCACACATCCARCCAGGGAAGGAGGGACATCCAACTGCCCATCTTGGCTCAGAGCAGGAGCTGAAACTCCTTTTCTCTGGTGCCACCACGGCTGGTTGTGACAAYCTCTAAGCCTGCCAGATGCCTCCACACAGAATTATGGAACTGTGGAATCACTAAGGTAGGGAGAGACCTCCAAGGTCAACAAGTCCAACCATCAGAGAGCCCAACACATCTCAGARGAGCAGGTACTAAATTAAAGCTTATTCAGTGGGCAGGGTGAGGGGGCACAGGAGCAGCTGCTCCACCCCCTGGCCTGGTGTTGAGGACCCTATGAGGACACCAAGGTCCATGTGTGAACATGGTGTGTCCTAGGGGAGGGACAGCCTGGTCACTCAATGTTCTTCCCCTCCCTGCTCCCGTTGGAAGGAGGCACAAGCACTCAGCTCTCTGTCCACGAGCTCTTCCACCCTGGTGTAACTCCTGTGTAAAGTGCAGCTGCCAAAGCACCCGAGTCAGCAGATCCCAGCTGCTGAGGCATCCACAGGCAGGGAATGCAGATGCTATTTTTGAAGTTTCAATGCTCTGAATTTTAAACAAAACGTGCAGCAGCACTGTGGAAGAGACAGAAACCTTCCTGCTCCAGAGCATGAAAATCTTCCTGTCTCTGGGCATTAAGAGGAGAAAAGTGTCCTTGGGAGCCCTTGGTGTTTTTGCAGCTGCCAAGGAGACTTGTCATAGAATCATGGAATCCCAGGATAGTTTGGGTGGGAAGGAACCTTAATCCTCACCCAGTTCCATCCTCTGCCATGGGCAGGGACACCTTCCACTATCCCAGGTTGCTCCAAACCCTGCTCAACCTGGCCATGACACTTCCAGGGATTGGGCATCTTCTTGCACTTTACTCTCTGGAAACTGCTTTARTCAGTGGGGGCAGGTCAACTGAATTAATTCTTGCATTTAAAGTTAAGAGGTGACTTCACTATTTATCCAGCTATCTCTCACCATGGCAAGTAGATTATTTGATAATCAGCTTGTGCCTCTCTGCTTTTATTTGGCTTCCAAAGGGAGCTTGTAAAGCAGGGAGAAGAAAACTGGGGAGTAGAGTGTGAAGTTATTCTGGGACTTGTGATCATTGTGGAAGGGGTGGAAGAGTTTAAACCCAGAGGAAAACACAATTCATTAATCCTTTAACTTCAGGATATGACATCTTTCCCTGTTGATAATGCTCATGAGAACTTAACAGCTCTTGGATCAAAGCAAAGGGAACATCTCCATCACTGAATTTCTAATATTCCTGCTATTCCACCCATCACACTCAGTCTCCTTGGCCCTTCCAGATGAAGAGAAAATTCTGTGTCCCAAAGCCAGTTCCTGGCTGGGTAAGGAGAGAAAATCTGTTCCAATTCCCCTCGATCTGGTGGTGCCAGCCACATCTTGGAGCAGAGGCATTCAGACTTGCTCTGATGAAGTCCTGTGCCTTGCCAGGGTTCAGAGAAAGAAAGAGAAAAGCAGGAGAGGGTCCCAGGTGCCCAGATGATGCTTGTGATTACCACAGGCTGAACCCTAAGGAGCAAGTGCAGTCTCAGTCCACTGGTGTCCTCCCTGTGCAAAGGGGGACGAGAGCTTCAGCATTTCTTAGGAAATGCCTGAATCACTTTTTTTTTTTTTTTTTCCTAGAAGCATCACTTCCATCTTGCCTGGCTTGAGCTTCAGCCAGCTGCTTTTCACGCTGGAGCTTATCTCTGGCAGGCACAGTGACACTGTGTGGCAGGGCCTGTTGTGTCTGCTGAGGAGATGCAAAGCTGGGCCCAGCAGCTGACCCAGAACACAAGAGCCCCTGGTCTTTGTTATCTCCTTCCAGCACCCAAGTTCTGTGCTCTGCTCCAAGATTAGCTGCTCTCCCCCAACGAGCCATTGTGCCTGTGGGGAATGGGTGATTTCCTTTTTCCAGAGCAGCTGTTTTCCATCCCCAGACAGTGTTGCTCCATTTCAAGTGAATTTTCTGTGTCTTCTGTGGAGCCTTCAGAGAAGCCCATCCCCGAGCAGTTGATGTATTCAGCTCCTTTCCACCATGACTAAAGCTTTCTGCATCTGCAGCCTGAACTTCTCTCCCTCGCTATCAAGAGCTGTGCCTGCTCACAATTCTGTGGTGGCAAACTTGTTATCTCCTACCACAGAGGAGAATACAAAAACTCCCAAAAACCTTGTGGTCCCACTCACTCAGAGCTGTCATCCACCTCACACAGGCTTTTCACTGCAGCCCTGRGATGTGTCAGGGATTTAATGGATGCCATTGCAGCAGATCCCAGAGTGGCCACGCAAAAACACCTAAATTATCAAGATTTTTGAGTGTAATCCAAAAGTCCTGCTGGAGAGATGGGAACAACTCATGTCCTGGTGGTTACCAGGAGGGGAAGACACTGGAGGAGTRAAATCTGGCAAGCAGGTGGGCCTGACATGTGATTGGGATGTTGTGGTGGTTCAGAGCAGGGCACTGCAGCTGCAGCCCCATCCTGGCTCACATGGCAGGACACAAAAGGATGGGGCATCCTCCTGGAAGGTGACAAAACCTACAGAAGAAGAAAGATAAATCTGCCCCAATCCACAACCTGCGTGGAATGAGGTTCAAACTGTCCTGTGGACCTTTTTTTGCTGTGTTCTAGACAATTTACCTGTGTATTCAGGGTGAGTGGCACCCTCATCAGGACTCCCTGTGTGTGTACTCTCCAAACGTGGGACAAGGGACCTAGAAGCAACTTGGGCTGGGAGCCAAGTGCACCTGACTATGGGAGGCTGGTTCTGTCTCCAAAATGAGGAGCACCTCCTCCCAGTACAGACACATCTGGGGTTTCATGCACAGTTTCAGKTCCAACCCAGAGCTGCACAAGAGCTGACCTGGCTGTAGAGTTCAGTTCCTGTTCCTCTGTTTCAGATGGAGCACTTCCAAGTGGGACTGCAATCCCTCCAGCCCTTGGGCTCTCTCTGTGTAAGGTGGGCTGGCCTTACCAGTTTAATAGGGTTTTATTTTTTTGTGTCAGGGCAGAACTTGTGGCAAGGGTGACACCAGAGCTCCTGTGGGTGCCTCCCTGACTGATTTCCTCTCAGCTGCAGAGCAGCAGCTGGTGGGAAATTAATTGTGTAGCATACATTTACAAGTTAATTGCAGTTTCACTGCAAGGTGGGAAACCTGCATTTGATAAATGTGAGAAGGAGGCACCAGAAGGTGCTTTCATTGCCTGGCCCCAGCTCTGGGGTTCTTGTCTCACTGCTGTTATCCCTGTCTGCTACACAGCAGGTCAGGGTCCCGTGGTGCTGAGTGAACACGGAGCAAGAGGAGCTGCTGCCTCAGCAGCAAGTGAACAGTGCTCAGCTCTCTCAAGCAGATTTGCTTGTTCCTGCATGATTCCAGTCCTAGTTTTTTTGTTTTTTTTTTTTTTGGGGGGGGGCTTTCTTGGTAGATTCCATAAGCAGATGTTTCAGCCAGGCTTGAAGCACCCTTGGTAATGAGAGAGGAAATACTCAGCTGGTCTAATTTTCCTCTGAGGAATTGCCTTTTCTTCAAAGGTCTCTGCTTGCTGTTCCACAATTACCTGCCTCTCTTTTTCCTTAGTGAGTGGCCTCAGTTGTGTTTTTCTTGATGGGCCTCACTGTGCAGGCTCACAGATGTGATGGGGAATGAATGAGTTGAAAGCAGAAGATGTCAAGCAATGGGTAAATGACGAGGAGAAGGAATTTAATACTCGGAATCACAGGAAATGAAAGGCAGCTCTGTTCATCTGCAAACAACAAATAACTTGCACTCCAGTAAGCAGTTTGTCTTCTATTCCAGTTCACACCTGCAGCAGGGGCAAGAAGGGAAAGTACTAAACCCCATTATCCTCAGAGTAAGAGATCAGAGGGAGGCAGAAATGAGACAATTTCCATATAGACGAAGCAGCAGAACACAATTTTGGCGTGCTTTGACCATCTGCAAGATGCTTCAGAGCTCTGAGGAACGCTGTGAAAGCTGTCAGCTGGGCAGCTGAATGCAGAACTGAGTCAGCCAAGGAAAGGTGTGAACAAAGCCATGGGSAGCAGCACCAAAGGAGGAAGAAACACCCCTTGCTGGACAGGCACTGCTTTCAAATGCTGCGTGCTCCCAGAATTCCAGCAGGGAGAAGGTATTTGGGAGCCCTGTGGAGGGGCCAGGCTCCATGTGGTGGTCCCTGGGCTCTCATAGGGTTCAAGGCCTTCAGGARGGCCKGGYTGCASGTRCCTGGCTTTGTTCAGATAATCTGARTTGCCTTAAACTGTGCTGAGCCCCYTGATCCTGACCCAGCCATCCCAGCYTGGGCTTTGCTTCCCATCTATCCTGCCTTTTTGAGCCTGTGTTCATTCTTACACTCACAGGAGAGCCACAGGATGCAGAAAGTTGTGAACATGTGAAACTGAGCATCTGCCACCCATCTAAAACCATTCTCTGGTGGGCTCAGGGCATGTGRTCCCCAGGCTGGATGGGGCTTGGAGCAATCTGGGATAGTGGAAGGTGTCCCTGCCATGGCAGGGGAGTTGCAAATGGATGATCTTCAAGGTCTTTTCCAACCCATTGGAATGGGGAAAATTAACGAATTATCAGCTCAGAAACATAAAATATGAAATGCCAAACCATTTCATATTTTATATTTCTGAGCTGATAATTCAGTAATAATAGGAAGAGGAGTGCCACAAAATTCAGATAGGTTCTGMTGYATTGTTTTGTCAAGTATCTCTTTTATTTATGTACTTGTGAAGGACAGAAGCACATGGAGGAGAGCCAATTTATGTTTTGGCTTTTAATCTGTGCTTTCATGGAYTTTATGGGTTTTGWCTGGACAAATRGTCTTTCCAGAGCACCTGAGTTATTCACATGAGACCACCAGAGTCTGTAAATGGGTGCTGTGTTGGCCATGCTCAGCTTAGTGGTTGGCACTGAATGGTATTTCAAGGAATAAAAAACTGAAAGGTGGAGAGGAAGAACTCTCTTAAGGATGCTCCTCTTGGGATGAAGAGGTATTTCAACATTTCAACCGCCTCTTCAGCTCAAGAGGTGTTTCAGCTGCCAGCATTTCCACCATCCAATGGTGCCAAGAGTTCCCATCTCCCGTGGCCCAAGGGTGGTGCCAGGGGACACAGAGGTGAAGCACATCTGCCTCCTCATGGCTGTGGGTGTGCACACTGCAGCAGACCAGAGTTCCACCCACTCTGCACTTCTGTACAAGCTTTAAAATGGGATTTTTCTTCCACAGCTCTGAACCCACAAACCTTCAGCACAACCAGGGTCCTGCCCAGCTCTGTGGTGGGAAGAAACACCTATTTTTTTTTTTTTTTTTTTTTGGTGAAGAACCACCTATTTTGGTTTCCTTTCAATTCCTTCGATGCCCTCCTGAGGGTTTTTACTGGAAGAAGTGCATCTGACTTTGTAGTGTTGAGTTGAACCTCCTTCAGCCACACCTTCCAGCCTGGGAACCACCCAGAGGTGCTGCTACTCTGCCACAAGAGCTGGGAATGCTGATGTTAAAGAGGCATCATGAGATAATTCTTCAAATATATTTTTAATGATAAGGAGCAGTTGCTGCCACATTCTCCATCTGTTACCTTGGGCAAAACATTTAAACCTCCTGCACCCCAGCTCTTCTTCTGTGAAGCAGRGTAATCACTCTGCTCTCATCGTGGCTATTTCATGCCTGGGGGAACAATAGTCTTTTGCTATTTCTATGCAGAGTGCCTTCCACCACAATTATTGGCATGGAGACAACAGAGTAAGACAGAGCTGGGCTCTGTGGGCATTTCAGGGTTTTCCCTTGGGGGTCCTGCCTTTTGAGCAGCCCCTCTTAATCCACCTGAGTCAGGTAAGGGCTCTCTGCAAGATTGTATTTCCTAAAATTGCCTTAGCAATGGTAAAGCAAAAGAGGGGGGGAAAAACTCTGCAACAAGGCCCCCTTTGCCATTTTGCAGCAATGGTTTTAAAATTCCCAGCTATTGTTCCAGATCTGACAATAATATAAAGTTTAAAGGCGAAAGGGGTGGGCAGAGGGGGCAGAGAAATCAAAGCAGACCATTAGGCTGAATGGTTATCAGGGCGCTTTGCTCCAGGCAAAGAGTTAATCCAGACCTGGGAGAGAGCACTGGTAGTTAAAGCCCTTTAATGGCCTAAGTCCTATGATAATTAGTCCTGCCCTGGAGGTAGCTAAGTGAGCTACTCCAGCCTGAAATGGAGCTCATCCACTGCYGAGGCCATAATCCTCTGTGCACAATGAAAGCTGAACTAATTCACTGAGTAAACACTTTCTCAGTTACTTACACGCTGTCTTCTTTCAGCCTGACACCAAATAGATTCACTTCCAAGAGCTGCAAAGAAAATCAACTTTTTTTCCCCCTCTCTCTTTCTCTTTTTTTTTTTTTTTTTTAATAAAGCAACTGATCTTAGTTGAAATGCATCTGGATTTAGTATCCAGGGTATAACCTGGGCAGATATAATCTCCTTTCTCCTGGCATCACACAGCAGCCCCTTTTATTTTAGCTCATTCCAGTGGCAGGGAGCAGAAAGGCATTCCCCAGGTATTGCCTGTTCCTTTCTCCTGCCATATCCCTGGAAAGCCACACGCTGGAGAAGAGCAGGAGGGTGTGAGAAGCTGGAGAAGGCCAGGGGGATTCTCTCAGTCCTCGAGTTCTGTGCCCTCAGCTCCCTCAGAGGCTCAAGGTGGGATGGAGGAAGAGCAAATTGAAGCAGCGGGRAAGGAAACACCAAATATCCTCAACCACGGCACTCATTCTTCCTGCTTTTTTGTTTTTGTTTTAAGAAGTGGAATTGTACATGCCACAATGTCTGGAAAGACATTCCAGGAGTGCCTGGTCTTCCCTGGGTGCATTCCCTGTCTCCTTCCCGTGCCCCCTCCCAGTGCTGCTTCCAAACCCACCTCCAAGACACAGCTCCTGGTGTGCTCCATGCTCCACTGGAACATGGGGAAGGGAGCCCAGCAGGAATGGGGGSATGGTGGCTCTGCATGCAGGAACCTGCACTGTCCCTCTTGCTTTGAGCTGTCCCWGGCATCTCCTGCTCTGCAATTCACAGAATTCACAGAATGACCAGGTTGCAAGAGACCTTACAGACCATTGAGTCCAACCCAGCCCCAACCCCTCAACCAAACCCTGGCACCCAGTGCCACATCCAGGCTTTGTTAAACACACCCAGGGATGGGGACTGCACCACCTCCCTGGGCAGCCATTCCAGAACTTTATCACCCTTCTATGAAAACTCTTTCCTAATATCCAGCCTATAATTTCCCTTGGCACAGCTTGAGGCTGTGTGCTCTGTTGTGTCAGTGCTGCTGGAGAAAGAGCCCAGCCCCAGCTGAGCACAGGCACCTTTCAGGAGCTGCAGAGAGTGATGAGGGCACCCCTGAGCCTCCTTTTCTCCAGGCTGAGCACCCTCAGCTCCCTCAGGGGTTCCTCACAGGGTTTGTGTTCCCAGCCCCCTCCAGCCTCGTTGCTGTTCTCTGACCTCGAGTGTCCCAATGTCCTTCCCAAACTGAGGGGCCAGAACTGGACMCACCCTGGTGAGAGTTTTGATGTCACAGGTATCCCTGATCCTTCAGCCCTGATAACCATCCCATTGGGAAGCCCACAGTCATGGAATCATGGAAYGGTTGGAGTTGGAAGGAATCTTTAAGCTTATTTCATCCCATCGCTGCCATGGGCAGGGACACCTTCCACCATCCCAGGTTKCTCCAAGCCTCATCCAGCCTGGCCTTGGACACTTCCAGGGATCCAGGGGCAGCCACAGCTTCTCTGGGTCTCAGCACCTTCACAACCCGGAATTCCTTCCCAATATCCCATCTAACCCTTATTGCCTTCACAGTGAACAGGCTTCCCTTGTTTACACCAGAACTCGTTCCTAAGGCTCCTTCTGGAGCCTACAGGGAGAACAGGACATTCCTGGACCACTTTCCATCCCATCCCATCCCATCCCATCCCATCCCACCCCATCCCATCCCAAGATGGCTGGCTGAATTGAACTCCATGAAGGAACATTCATGTCCCTAGGCTGGAACATGAGTTTGGACCCCTCAGCTCAGCTCTTGGCACTGTCAGTGTCCAAAGGCAGAGGAGAGAAATCCCACCCAAAAGTGCTGCTGGGGTTGCTTTAAGGCAAAGGATGTCCTTTGTCAGTCTGGGGGATTGACACTTGTCTGGCACCACTTTTCTGCAAATTTTGGTCAAGATGTASCTGCAAATGGACCTGGTTTTGTGAGTCACTCCTCCAAAGCCTCCCTCAGATGCTGTCTGGAAATCTTSCACTCCACTGGCCAGGATTTGCCTGATTCCCAGGAAGCTGCCAGCATCTTTTCTTGGGCCAAGCAAAAATGCATTATTTTCTGCCTTGTCTGTACACAAGCACCTCCATATTTGTGGCCATCAGAAGGGGGTTTTGACCTCCAATTAAGGAAATATTTAATATGATTTCTTATCCAAAACCCCTCTTTCCCAAAGAGGGATTTTCATGGTACTTCCTGGCCTTCAATAGTAGAGGAAAACATAGAGGAAACTCTGTCTTGCCTTGATAGAAGAGGAAAAGTGAAATCCTGATCTAATTTTATACTTCCAAAAGGGAAAGACAGACATAAAAGGATCTGCCAAAGAGAAGAATCTCATAATCCAAGGGGAAAAACAATAGACYTTATTTGTTTATTGGATATTTAAATATATCAAATTCATTATCAGCTGGAATCTGGCCCAGGAGAAGAAATCTCAGCAAAGAAAAATATAATTAAATCTTCATCAATGCTCTCTGTGCCCATCAGCAGTTCCAGTTTTATGGACGTGAAATCATGGGCCACAAGCTGGTGAGGACAGGGCAGGAAAAGAGTGGAATGGAAGGTTCAGGAAGGGCTCAGCCCATTCTTTGGGATGTGAGGCCGCCCAGTGTGGGGGTTCATCCTTACTAATGGAGAAGAGCGAGCCAGATTTCCTTATCTGCTCCCAGGCCACCAGGGAAGTGTGGGATCCCAGCCCTTGGAGGACCAGTGCCAGCTGGGGAGCACTGGGGCTGTGTCACAGACGTGTTTTATGAAAAATCCTTTCCTTAGGATCTTTTCTCCTGAGAAGCCGAGAGGCCTCAGAAATGAAATGTAAACAATGGTTATCTGCTGCTGTGGAATGCAACAGGTGCATCTGTGATTGGTCTCATGTGGTTGTTTCTAATTAATGGCCAATCACAGTCCAGCTGGCTCGGACTCTCTGGTCAGTCACAAGATTTTATTATCATTCCATTCCTTTCCTTGCTAGCCTTCTGATTAATTCCTTTCTTCTATTCTTTTAATATAGTTTTAATATATCATTTTCTTTTAATATAATATATACTATCTGTCTCTTATACACATCTAGATGTGTATAAGAGACAGGTGTTGAGCTGGGCATTGAGAGCATCCCCAGAGCCCAGCCTGACCCTCGGTGGTGGGCAGGAAACATTAGAAATGGTTGGTGAGCTGTTTGAAGCGAGCGCTGAGGGAGGCAGGACACGCAGGCTCTGATGGCCCTTATGGCATGGAACGAGTTGGTGAGTGGTGTCACCAGTGTKGCTTGGAGCTAGGAGGGAAAAAAATCCTTCTGAAGTGCATGTTCAGAGATATTTTCTTCTTATGAAGGGAAAATAGAAACAAAATGGGGGGGAGAAAGGGAAAAAGCACATCCTCTGCATCAGCAGCAGCTTGTGTCTCCAGGCTCTCTGGCGATGATACCTCAACCCACCCATTCAGCAGTCCATTATCACTTCCCTCCTTCCATTATTCCCCTTCAACTTTATCAGACGTAAGCATCGTCTCAGACGCTCCAACTGGAGCCTTGTAATTGTCCCYGGTTCGAGCTCGATAGCACCTTGAACCACCAGAGTAATCTCTGCCTTAAAAAAAAAAACCCGGGCTCTGCAAGGAGATGATGCTCGAATTTGCCTGTGGCTATGCGGGATCTTTAATAGGGAACTCTTTTCTCTCTGCCTCTCCCGAGCTCGCAGATAAATGGGAAAATTTTTTTTTATTATTATTTATTTATCCCCAGCCTTTTTAGGCTGCCTGTTAGGCAGCGATCACAGTATTTATTAYGGGGTTTGCAATATTATTATTAGCAGCTCCTGGGGGCACGTGGTGGAAGAGGTGGGTGGGGAAAGTGGAATAATATCAGGCAGGAGTTGTCTCTGGAGGGAGAAAAATGAAATGAAATGGCATTTCTTGGGCATCTCCGTGTGAGGAAGAGCCAGGCTCTGAGGGATTGACCCTTTGTCCTCACATCTAGGCAAGGTTTAGGCTGGGAACCACGAGYCCAAGCTGGGTTTAATTAGGAAAGAAGCCACTCTTAATTTTATGCTGAGAAGGGAAGGAAAAGATGCAAAGACCAGCTCAAAAAGCAGGTGAGGAGGATCTTGRCATTGCTTTGCAGCCTAAGACTCACCAGCATTTGTAGATAACCCCAGCTCATAGCCCAGACAGCACCAAAAAATGGGAAAAKATGTGAAAATCTCTCTTAAGTGAGGACCTACCTCAGGAGATTGGAGGCTAGGGGTGGCCTGTTATTACCTGAATTGATTGTTTCCTTCTAATAAACAAGACCCATCTTCCTGCTGATGTGTGCCTCCTCCACTGACCTSCAGATTCTCATGTTCCTGCCCCAAAATTGACTCTCCCGCTGCATTTCTCAGCTCCCTGTTTACAAAATGTCAGCTGGAAATTGCTGCCCATCATTTAATTGCAGACCTTGCACTTGGGTGCTCGTATCTGTAAGTTTCCATGAAATCTTCATTGTTATCTGGCCTTTTATTCCTCATGTTTACACCTGGTAGGAAATCTTTGCTGCTTTTTCCTTTAAAGGTGATTGCAAAGGGGAAAATGAATTAGTGCCAGCTGTTGCTTTATGATGTATATCTGGAAAACCTCGCGGGGGGAGGGGGACAAAAAAAGGGAAATAGTTGAATTCTGAAGGTGCTTTTGCACATTTTAACATTGAAAGTTGTGGACAAGTTATTTTTTCACTTAGTCTCTCCAGAACATTAAGAAAGATGGAAGTTTACACCATTAACAACAATTTGCAAGAGATGCTCCTAAATGACAGAGAGTTTATTTGTTGGATGGGGTGCAGAGGTCCAGCACCTCTAAGGAACCCCAMGGAGCTTTGAAAGTGCTGTCTAACAAATTATTCACTGGCAGATGATAGAAAATTCCTTTTCTTCCCCCTCCAAGCCACAATGGAGGCACGACTCAAATCTGTCAGCTGGATGGTTTCCAATGCATTTCCAAGAGCACAGGGCCACGAGCTGTGATTATTTTGGTGCTAAGCCTGTCCCAGGAGATGGGATAGAGGAGCACTGCGGCATGGAGAGGAAGGATGTGATTCACAGCACTTCTGGGGATGCTCCATGAGCATCACATTGGGAACACAAGCATTCCCTCCTCGGGTCACCACCTGCCTCTGGTTAAAATACCTCAAGTTTGAAAACATSTCCTCTGTGGTCACATCAATCCTGTCCCTCCTCCCGGTGTGGTGGGTGGGGTGWTTTTGTGTCAACCTTTGGTCATCTGAACTGGTGGGTGAGAAGAGTTCATGGTGGGGCTGGGCAATGCAATCCTGAGCTCCAGAGCTGTGCCCTGRGCTGATCCCCAGGGTGGGCAGCAGGACAGGGATTGGGATTGTGCCCCTCTGCCCTGCTCAGGTGAGACCCCACCTGCAGAGCTGCCCCAGCCCTGGGGCCCAGCACAGGAAGGGCCTGGAGCTGCTGGAGAGRGYCCAGAGGACTGAGGGTGCTCACCTGGAGAGGAGAAGGCTCCAGGGAGAGCTCAGAGCCCCTTCCAGTGCCCAAAGGGGCTCCAGGAGAGATGGAGAGGGATTTGGGACAAGGGTTTGGAATAACAGGACAAGGGGGAATGGCTTTAAGATGAAGTAGAGTAGATTTAGGGTGGGATATTGGGAAGAAATCCTTCCCTTTGAGGGTGCTGAGGCCCTGGCACAGGCTGCCCACAGAAGCTGTGGCTGCTCCATCCCTGGCAGTGTCCAAGGCTGGGCTGGACAGGGCTTGGAGCAACCTGGGACAGTGAAAGTGTCCCTGCCATGGCAGGGGTGGAACTGGATGATCTCTAAGGTCCCTTCCAACCCAAACCATTCTGCAGTTCCCTGATTCCATATTCTCTTGGGCTTAGGGTGTGGTTGATCCTGGTGGGACTCATGCCACCCCTGTTGCATCCTACAGCTCCAAGTTAGGCTCAGTCAGAACAAGAAAAAACCAACAATCACAGATAGATCAGGTTTGTATCCCAAAGGAAGAGCTGGATCTTTGCAGCAACAGGACTGCAGTGTCCTGGGCTGTAAATCAGCCCCTTGGATCCCTCATGCAAAGAAAAGGTCTCTGAACAAACACCTTTTTCTTTTTTTTTTCCTTAGATCTTACTGGCATGACTTGTGATTATGTTTTAGGATTTGTAAATCTGTTTTAGGATTTGTAAATCTGTTTTAGGATTTGTAAATCTGTTTTAGGATTTGTAAATCTGTTGCCTGACTTCTGAGCCAATCGACTGTTTCAGAAGTCAGTCAGGGAGTTAAATCTGATGTGTAAAGTCATGGTTTGTAAATCAAGCTGCMGTTCTCAGGTTAGCTGAGAGGATTTATGAATCTGGATGGAGATATCGAAATCTGGTTTATAAAAGTACTGATTTATAAATAAAACCCCCAAAGGGCAGCTTGGCTTGGCAGGTGATGGRTCAGGAGGTGCAGGGTGACCATGACATGGACACCCAGCCCCAGCTGTCACAGGGACCCCTCCACATCCATCAGCACTCCTGGATTTTCCCTGCACTAGGAAAGGGAAGCTCAGTGCTGCTGGATCACACCAGGACCATGGAGAAGAATTGGGSTGTTGGCCATCATGGAGGGGAGTGGTTTCCCAGCTGTTCTCCAGCCCCTGGTGGGCTTCCCACMCTGGCACTTGGTGGAGCAGCACCTCTGAGCACCAAAACCCCTCCATCCTCCTTTCTCAGCCCTCAGCACCCCAATTTCCACCAAAGGCAGGGCCAGCTGCTTCAGAATGGCTGTGAGGCTTCAAAAAGTTTTATGGTATAAAAGTGTCTCTTATGTAAAAAAAAAGGAGAAAAAAAAAGAGGGGGGGAAAATCAAATTTCTACAGTTCTAAAACTTTTTTTAAAGCATTTAAATTTTAAGCTGGGGATTTATAAATGGGCTATTAAAGTTTAAGAGTTTCATTATAGTTTTTTTTAAAATCATAATTACTTTAGGTAGGGGAGGAGGGATAGATCTACTTTATTCCTAGTGGAAACTATACATATATATGAAGTATCTATATAAAAGCTGGAACTGAGCTTATATTAATACAGTTTAACTGATATTCAATAACTTCACCCTCCCTTTTTCCTATTGTCCATATTTAAATACTTCAAAAAGAATTCTAATCAAGTGGAAATTAATAGGGGAGGAAAGACTGGGGTAGCAGGAGAGGGCTCTAATCCCACTCTCTCTTAATATTTCAAAGTCTCTTTTATTTTCCTAATAAAAAAAGAGAGAGCGAGAGGGAGAAAGTGGAATTAATCCAGTGCTCTGAACTGTCCTCTCGTCTCACTGATTTAAATAAAATCCAAGAGCACATCAYACCAGAAGGCCATTCCTGGCCACGTGCCAGGGTGGGCTCCCACCTCCCAACTTTCCCTTCTCCCCCCGCACTGGGGGTGGTCGCCCTCCCTGTGCYGACCCCCARAACCAGCCCCAGGGGYTTTGGGGTGCCCTCCCACCCCTCTGGGCACCCACACAAGAGCAGGCTGGGCATCCTGGGGGGGTTTGGTGCACCCAGAGCCCCGGGGACCCAGCTGATCCCTGCTTTGCTCCTGTGGGAACCTTCCCTGTGGGGCCTGGTGATGGTGCTGGGGTTAGATCAGGACAAGGCTGAGCATGAGCTGCASGAGAGGGAAATTCCTGGTGGATTGTTCTGTGACAGAGACAAACCAAATATTCTGCTTTTTTTTTTTTTTGCCTTGATTTCTCTGTTGCTGCTGCATCCTTGCTGAGGATGGGGTGAGCAAAGCCTCCTCTGACAGCAGCCTTGCCCAGCTCCTCCTGAGCCAAACTGCGACCGTGCTCACAGGGGTTTTTGAATGAGGGAAGAGACGAGAATGTTGACTCTATATTTCAGAAGGCTTGATTTATTATTTTATTATATATATTACGTTAAAACTCTACTAAAAGAATAGAAGAAAAAGTTCTCATTAGAAGGCTAGGTTAAGAATAGAAAAGAATGAATAACAAAGGTTTGTGGCTCGGACAGAGAGAGAGCTAGCTGTGCTGCGATTGGCCATTAATTACAAACAAGCACATGAGACCAATCACAGATGCACCTGATGCATTCCACAGCAGCAGACAATCAYTGTTTACATTTTGTCCTTGAGGCCTCTCAGCTTCTCAGGAGGAAAAAAAATCTTAAGGAAAGGATTTTTCATAAAAAGATGTCTGCGACACCAAACCTTGGGATTCAAACCTGACTTGCTGCCTGGCTAGGGTGCTCTCAGCCCCGAGAACCTGTTTAACCATGAGGTAAAACAGGAGGCAGCCCTGTCAGAGCCCCTTGAGCTGGCCGTGGTGCCTGCAGCTGAGCAGTAAATGGTGTTTTATCTGGGCAGCAGCACTCACTAGATGGCACAGCACTCCCTCCCTGCGCCTCTGGCCCTGCACTGCCTGTGTCACACTGGTGTGAAGGCAGCTCCCAAACTGGCCAGGATGCTGCTGTGCAGCCAGGGGTGTGTGCAGGGGCTCAGCACACRCCCCAAACCCAAGCTCAGCCTGGCAGGGTGACCCAGGCAGGGGCAGCATCAGCTTTTGAGCTCTGCTTCTCTCTGCCTGCGATGCCACACAAATCTCAGCCATGGGGAGTGCTCTCCTTCTTCCCRGTTTGGTTCAGAGACACATTTTGGGGGAAGCAGGAGGATGTCAGCACTCAGGAGTCACAGCACACAGCAGCTGTAACCACGTGGGGTGATATGGAAGAGTCTCCCTTGGAGAAAATACATAGCAAATCTTAATTTCAGCTGGCCAACCTGCTTAACTGACAGGCACTTAAACAAAGCATTTCCCCAGACACTTTTTTGTGGATTATTATTTTTTTAAATTTTAAATTTTGGAATTGTTCTGTTAAAAAAATCAGCCTGCTGGATTTCCCAATGTCATTATACAGAAAAAACATTCATTAAATGCTATATAAGCTCCAAGGCTTAATGCACTACATGTGATGATGACCATGCAGTGTCATTTTACCTTTTAAATTGCTGAACAGTGAATAATTGGCGTAAGAAATGCACACAGCTGAGGTGTCTTCATTCAACTGCTCCAGAATTTAATAGAAAACAAATGAGAGAAAGAAAGAGCCGTGGTTTTCAACCATTCCAAGACAAATTATAGCACCAAGGAAGAGTCATACTAGAGAAAACATGAATTAAGATGACAAGGATAAAGAGTTTTCAGTGGTTTTGAAACCTTTGGTTTCTTAGAAATYCAACCAGCAAAACAAAAAAGAAAATGATACCTTACTCCAAAGCCACCAAGGATAAGAAGTTGGAAATAATGTTCTATTCCTGCCTGCAATATCTYCCCGTGGCTGGCTGGAAGTGCAGGCTCTGCCCAGAGCTAATAACCAGCTATTACTGACTGTGACCCAGCTGGGCACTCAGGGAGGGGGAATCACACCCCAGGTGTGGGGAGGAAATATAAGCACAGGGTTGGAAATAATAAGAAGAGATTCAAATTCATAAAGATTTTACTACCAGCATGTTGAGAAGGAGATGATTGCAGAGCCTGTCTGTGCTRGGAGAGTGAGGAGCAGCAGGGCTGGGGTGTGCTGTGAGATTGCTGGGGCTGAGGGTGGGCAGCCAAAAGGACCAGAGGGGAATCCCCATTACCCTGCAGCAAACAGGCCTGGACATTTTGGCTGCCCTCACAAAATGGGATTTCTGAGARAGAGGGGAGGTGACAGGCAGCTGGTTGGGCTGGCTCCTGGGTGGCCTTTGCCATGGGAAGGATGGGGTGGACTCCTGGGGTGGACATTGGGGCCATTTTTAAATGGGAAGGTTGATTACTGAAGATTTTTTTTTTTTGCAGGTGTTGGGTTTTTGGTTGGTTGGTTTGTTTCGCCTGGTTTTGGTTTGGGTTTGTTGGATTGGTTTTCTTTTTTTTTTTTTTTATTTCTTCCCAATATCCCATCTAAATYTACCCTCCTTCATCTTAGAGCCATTCTCCTTGTGCTGTCCCTCCAAACCCTTGGAAATATTCTCTCTCCATCTTTTCCTGCAGGCTTCCCTCAGTCACTGGAAACCACAATCAGGCCACCCTGGAACTTCTCCAGGCTGAACATTCCCAAATCCCAGCCTTCCCTCGTAGGAGGGGTGCTGCTCTCTGTTTTACAGAGCTGTGACATTTGTGCTGTGCCTCTAATCCTTGCACACATGGCATTGCTTCCCTCCCTGACCCGTGGTCCAYACTTGCTTCCAAAATCAGATGGGTCCTTGTCTTTTCCCTAAGTAATTCATTCCTTGTGGTCACTGCTCATTACCTGAATTATTTAAGCCAGTGCTGAGATTTCCCCAGGATTCAGGAGGGTGTAAAAGATGCTCTTTTTTTCCTGGCAATGATCTCACAAATAAAACCAGAATCAACYAGTTGTCCCCCAGCAAACACATGGATACCTCCCACACAAACAGATATCCATTTGCYACAACATCCCTCTCCACATAAACCAACATGAACCTGCAGGAAAGGCTCCTCCAATCCCACAGGAATGAAAGATAAAGTGGTGTGAGTACAATAACCCATAAAACTGAGCAAATCCTCCAGTTAGAATATAATTTTACTGGAGAGAAGGGGGGAGAGAAATAGCTTTTCTCTCAAAGAAAAGGTGGTTTAAAATTAAAATTCATTAAAGAAGGCTGGCTGACACATTTCTGCATTCTTTGAGGAAGTATATCTGTTTCATTTAATGCACTGTCCAATTAAAAAGAAGTGGTCCCTTATTACAGATATGATTTATTCTCTGATAAACCACTGATTTATGGCTCACTGGGGTATGTATTTAATACTGTCAAAAAAAAAAAATGAAAGGACACCCAAAACTATCTGCAGTGCTACAGTGACTCAGTCTGAAAAGGATCTGAGGAAGCAAAGACCCCTGGGAGTTAAATGTAATCTTTGCCTGGGATAAAAGCGCCAGGAACTGCTGATCTTCACAAAAGGATCCTTCGGCACCAGCCCCAGCCACCCTGCACACGCTCACTCCTCCTCTCCTCCTCCTCTTCCTCCTCTTCCTGCACCCCAACCAAAGAGCTGTAGGAAAGCACCACTTTTAAACAGAAAAAAAAAACCAAAAAAAAACCCAAAAAAAAAAAAAACAAAAAAAAAACCAAAAAAAAAAAACCCCAACCCAAAAATATGGCATAATTGGAATTTTCCTCCCAAATCCTGAATGCCAGCAAAGTGCTGCTTCTYGGTACCTACAGGGAATAATAATTCATTTGTTAATCTCTAATTTAGAAAAATAATTGGGAACTTTTTTTTTGTAGGCAGCTTTTTTTAAAGTGATTGAGTTTTTTTTTTCCCCCGAAATTGGAAGTCTCATTTTGCTGATGGAAAAACAGGGGGCCAGGATAAGCAAAGTGCTTTGCTTCAGTTCCCAGCACACTTAGCAGCAGCCTGGAGGAGGAACAGCAGGATTTCTCCATGGGTGGGAGATGGGAGCTTTCCTGGCTTGGAGCTTCTTGGTCCCCATTACAGCCACACAAAATTGAGGAATCATCTTCTCCCAGTGAAATCCTGTGGGATTTCAGGAATTTGCTTCTCTCCATCACTGACAAAGGGAGAAGAGATGGACTTGCTAAGTGGTGACTTTGGCATCAAGAATCCTTGAACCCCAGTGAGTTCTGCCTCCCAAAGGATTCCAATGGCAAAAGTGGGAAAGGGGGAAAATTTTCACTGCTTTTTCCCTTGTACAAAGGCATGGAGCTGAACCTGTGCTCCAGCTGTGCATCTTTATACCCATAAACCTGTCCCTCCATGTAGTCCAAACTCCTAGGACAGAGTACTGATAGTCCTAAATATTCCAGCAGATTTAGCTGGACCTCGGAAATAAACAGATGAAGAAGTAATAGGTTTTCTGTTACTGGGATTTTGCCTCTATTGAAGGAGCAGAAATCCTGTTTTCACAGATTTTCCCTKATCACTGGGAAACGCCGACGTCCTTCCAAGGAAATGACCACCAAATTAATTTAGTCATTGCCCAGCCTTGTAATTAATACCAAACTGTGAACCTCTGCAAGAGCAGGAAGTAGCAGCAACATCCCCTGTTTTTCTCTGTCAACTCCACCTCATCTGTTTGATGAGCAGATATGGGACTGGTGAGAAATAACAGAGAAATTTGTCTTAATTYCTCTCTTCTCCCTAACAGATGTGACCACCCTAACCTAGAAGGTCTCTGCAGTTCAGAGGCAAATGTGTGTTCTCCTTTCTTTACACACCACAAGTGTCTGCTTGCTTAGAGCTGGCACCAGAGCTTGGATCAAGGATTATAAATCCAGGATAAAGAACTATCTTGTAAATAGAGAGAAAGCCATGGGAGTGATCTGCCTCTATCTGCTTCTCGTGTGTTCTTGAAAAATCTGGTCCAAAAAAAAACCCCCAAACCAACAAAACCCTCTGAAAAAGTGATGGCATTTAACTAGAAAAGGTTCATCTGAAACATCACTTTCTCTCCAGGTGGGGGGAAATGAGGTCAAACACAGGCAAGGTCCTGTGTTTCCATAMAATATGGAAATGCCCTGCTCAGGGTGATTCTCCAGTGAAAGCAGAAGGGTGTGATGGTGAAAACAAGTCTTGGGGCCACACCCGTGCTGCTGGTGCTGKCAAAGAGACACRGGGGCCTCAGGCTGMYGGAAGACTTTGGGATAAATCTGGAGGTGRCTGATAAATCCTGGCTTGGTGGCCGAGTGTTTGCGCTCGCACCGCTGCGGAGCTGGAAGGAATCTTTGAGATGGGCTCTCCACCCTGTTCTTCTTGCTCCAGGGAGAGCTGAGCTCCTCCACCAGGACCAAATCTGGGGCAGCCTGTCCTCCTCCTGCCCTGTGCCCCAGCCACAGGCAGCTCTGAGCACGGGGACAAGGCTCCACGGCCTCTGCTGGAGTGATTCTCTGCACAGAGCACCCCGCAGCCAGCCGGGACGTGTTAACTGGTTTTTCCAGATACCATCAAATACATTTAAACAAGCCTGATGCTTGAATGCTTTTTGCATCGGGTGTGTTATACATAAAATATGTTGAGTCAGTGATAGCGCCCTTATCTAAAGACAGAAGCCAGCAAAATTTCACCTGGTGCACTTTGTCAGATTGTTCCTTGACACAGACAACCTGCGGCTGGCGGTGACAGCAGGTGATCCCATCAGGGACAGGGAATGTTCACAGGGAACAGTTCCCTGCACTCTTTGCTCTCCCTGCCCACTGGGGCTGGAAAAGCAAAAGGAGAGCAAAAAGCACGTCCAGGTGAGCAGCACATGGCAAGACTGAGACTCTGCAGTTTTCCCCTGAAGACATGTTTGGGGTGGAGCTTTGGGCCTTTGAGSATGAATCACAGCCTTGTGTTTTTCTACTCAGACAGTGAAATGGGAAATGTGTTGGGCTTTAGCCATGCACTAAAGTTGGTTGGTGCTGGTGCTGTACTTGCCACAGCTGCATGAAGCTGTTCCTGCAGCCCTGGGGACCTCCTCACCTTCTCCCTGTGGACATCACCATGAAGGCTTGGTGTGGGTCACCAGAACCCCGAGGCAGGGAAGTGGCCTTCTCCAATCTGTGGTGGGCAGGAATTGCATCTCCCTCCCAAATGTGCCTCACAGATAAGCAGTCCCTGTGGAAAACCCTAAATCCTACTCAAGTGCTGAACAACAGCTCCAGTGAAGGCACCTGCAGATGCATTTCTGGTCTTGCCTGCAGCTCCTCCATGCTGCCACAGGTTTTACATGGTCTGAACTCACTTCCCCAGGGAGCAGRAGAGCATCTGGAGATGTGATAAACCTACACAACTTGCCTTTAGCCTTTTTTATGGAGTTGGAGTTTGTTTTTCTCCCCCACCTGACTGTTGAAACAAAGGTATGGGACATAAGTCTGTGCCTTGGGGTCATTTTTAAGGTGCAGGTTGTGTGTGACCACARTGAATCCCTGCAGCTGCTTGCCCATCCCATCCCTCCCAGTTTCTCCCTGGAACCTGGGGGATGAGAGCACTGCTTGCCTCGGAGGGGTGCTGGAAAGATAAAGACAGTGATGCACCCAGCAACGATGGGAAAGGAAGCAGATAAGAACCCAGGCTGGAGAACATAGGCACAGAAATTATCTGAAGGCAGGAAAAGGATTATCTCTGTGGAATGAGTCCTGCTCTGCTGAACAGGGGAGGATCTGACACCAGGAAAGTGTCTCCTTGCTCCACCACCAGCACACACAGCCCACATATCCACCCCCCTGTCTGAGAGTGCATTGACACCCCCCACCTCCATTTCCAACTGGCTTTTGGCTAATTTGGGCACCTGGAAATCAAACCACTTGGATGTGTTATGGCTTCTTCAGGTTGAAACCTGTCTTTGAAATTGCAGCTGTGGCTCAGCCACTCTTTAGTGCAGCTTCTGCTTCCAGTGCCCTCTGCAGCCAGRCAATCTCTTCATTAATGCAGTGCAYGAACACCTCTTGACCTCTTGGACACCTTGGGCTTCTCCCAGCCCCCTCACCTGGGAAAAGGGGGAGAAACCATCCAAAGAAGAGCAACTGGGCTGTCTGTACCACCAAGAGAGTAGCCTTGCTGTGAAACTCCATAAAGGACCAAGAACTTGCTCTTCATCTCTTCTCCCTCTCTCCCCCTCTCTCGCCTGCTCCCACCTCAGAAAGTAATCTCATCCTTTCGTCACATATTATTGAAATCCCAGCTCTTAAAAAAAAACCTCTCATTTTTTGCCCAGACTGAGAGCATGTCATTCGGAAGTGATGTGCAAGGCAGGAGATAACCAGGTAGAACTCAGCGATTCGCCACAGAAAATGGCTCCATGGATGGTTGTAATGCTATCAGAGTCCGTCCCTCAATAGCTCTTTACCGCTCCCAAGCTCAGAATCTGCTGATTCAAGAACTTTGCCTGCACGGGAGGAGGAGGAGGGGCCGGGGCTCAGGGGAGATGGGAAGGTGTGTAAAAATAGAGCATTTGCGCTCCGGACGGAGCACAGAATAATGCAAAGGCTCTGCTTTCTTCCCTGTTTTTTTTTATTATTTTTTTATTTTTTTCGGTGATGCGGGAGAGGCGGCACAGTCCCCCCTGCTCAGGCTCCCGGGCTGTGTCCTCATTTCATGCTTTAGTTGTGCTGATTGGGAGGGCTGAATCCCCTCGGCTGGATGCTTAGTGCAAACCAGTTGCACTGCTGGCTGAAACGGAGAGAGGTTGGAAGCTAACTCTGCACAGACAGGGGATTTTCCAGAGGCAAATGGGGTCTCTGAGGGAGTGCAGTTGCAGGAGTCCCCGGGTGTCGCCCTGATTTTTTAAGATTTTCTCAGCCTTCTGATGTTTACATTCTTGTAACAAACTTTCTCACACATTTTATGTAAATAACCCATTGTTCTGCATTTTTTTTATGGAGGAGGAGAAATTTGATGGACTGTTGGTTTGTCCAGTGTCATTGGAGAGGTGGCACTGTCACCCTCCAATCCACTGTCCCTTTTGGAAATCTATAAATGTTGGAGTCAGAAATTAAAAAATTCTCTTTTTACCTTGAAAGAGCAGCGTGTCTGCATCGTGTTATTTCATGTCCTATAGTGACACTCGGGCCAGAAGATCTCCCATTGCCAAGGAGTTTGGAGAGRAGTGTCCCACACAGTTCTCATTTGTTCAGAAATTTGTGTGTGGCTGTGAAACAGAAGAGGTGGTGGTGCTCAGGGAAGGGTACAAAGCCCAGCTTTAAGCTGGCAGGCAGGTGTAGAGACAAGTGGGGTACAGACAAGTCCAGACAGTTGGGGTCCTACCAGCATCTCCAGCATCTTCCTGGATTTTAGCCCTGACTGCTGTCTTTTAACTTTAGATGTRAGTGAGGGCATGCAGAACATTTTGGGTGGATTTGTGAAGCAGTGCATTAAAAATCAAACCATCTTTTTAGCAGATGAGGGGCCCTGGCATTGGGAACTTGGTGCAGCTGTAGCAGTCAAGGCAGCACAGTCTCCTCCTAAGCCGGGGATCCAGCACTTTGGCAGGGGGTTATTCCACTGCACCATGGAAAACCATGGATGGGAAATCACTGCAGGCTTCTCCCACTCCATCTGCCTTGCTCAGATGCTGCCCAGCCATCCCAGCACCCTGCCAGCTCCCCTTCATGTCACCAGGACACTGGTGTTGGATCACCCAGGATCCCCATGGCAGAGAAAACAGAACAAACTGCTCAGAGAAGCTTTTTCCCTGTCTGACACATCCCGTGCTGGGGAGTTTTGTATGAAATGCATGGCTGCAGGGCCAGGCAGCTGCTTCCTGCTTTCCTTGCTGTTCCCTGAACCCCTGAATCCATTGGCACCCCTGTGTAGCTGCAGGATTTCACCCCCACCCACCCTTCCCACCCAAGGTGAACTGGCAGCCAGGCCTGGCCTTAAGTTTCCTGTCAATTTTCTAGTCCTCATAAATTTAGGAGCCGTCAGCAAAGTAAAGGAGGATCACAATACCATACATGGAGAACTGCATAATCTTGGAGACGAGAGTAAAGGAAATGGGATGAAATTTAAGACTACTAAATGCAAGGTCATGCACTTGGGGATTAACAAGAAATTCTGCTCTAAACTGGGAGCTCATCAGTTGGAAACGAGAGAGGAGCAGAGAGATGTGAGTGTATTAGTTAACCAGAGAATGGCTACCAGCCACCAGGGAGTTGCACTGTGGAAAAGCAGGAATCTCAGCATCCTTCAGGTGGAGCATTCCCAGTTCAGACTAGTGAACAGGCAAGATAACACCTGGGGGGTTCCCTGCATGGAAAAGGCTTGTCCTATCCACAGGGAATAATGGGCAGGGGARCAAAGAGGTGTTGAGGAAKGATCTTGACAGCTCTTGGTTGAACTATTGCAGAAAAAACATTAATTCTTCCTTTTAGGGGCAAAAGGAAAGGCCAAAAGACACTGTCAGTGCAGAGCAAATGAAAAAGAGCACAAAGTGGTGTATTTTGAAATTGCAAATATGTTGGTAGTCACAAAGCAGGGCAGCTGAGGAGTGTGAGCCCCTTTGCCTGTATCTGATGAGGGAGATGCAGCTCCTGTGCAGCATTCCAGCTGGGAGCCCTGGCCACAGCCTGAGTCACCTGGAACAATCCTGTGGGAGGCTGCATGGAGCCAGCAGCAGCCTCTGGAACAGGGATGCAAGGCTGACCTGTTGAGGCAGGACWACCAGAAACCCCTCCTAAGCCATGGAGCTTTTCTGAGCAGCAGGAAGATGGACAACTTTACATCTGAGTTTTCCAGAGGTGGGAGCTGGCCTCTCCAGCCAGGAAAGCTGCTTTCCCTCTACCAGCTCTGCCCTCTCCACTCTGTGTTCACCAACTTCAAACAAATTAATCTGAACACACAAACAGATGAGCTGGAGGTGGTATCTGGGAAGGGGTTTYTGTAGTTGCTTTGCTTCCTTCCCTCTTTCCAGTGAGGTTAAAACTTGAGGTTGARGGAGTGTGGATGATTTTTTTCATATCCCTGTCATGGATTGTCACCTTCCCCCCAGCCCAGGTAGGTGTCCCAGTCTTTGGGGACCTGCCATGCCATGGAACTTCTGCAGCTGCCTCCCACAGGGTGCCTTGGGGATTTAGTGTAAAGGCCTTGGAATAAAACACACACTGGGAGCAGGTTTATGCTCTCTATTTACTCACACAGGAGCAATGTTTCAAGCTGTGCTAAGGGGGCTTTGTCACCCTCTGCACAAAAAAACTCTTTCTCACTGCACAAAGAAATCTTTCCCCTTGCTGCCCTTCTCTCTGCTTTTTCCCTCAAGGAACACAAACCTCCTGGTATCTCCCAAGCCCGTCCCAAACCTCAATTCTCAGTCTGCTTCCACCAATCCCTGGTTTTAACCAGTTTCTCAAATGTGTTGAGCGGCACTTTCCCCTGAGCAGCCCTGTCACAACCTGGACCAGTTTGAGGTGTTGCAGCATCTGGTGGTCTACACAGAGCATTTTGTGCCTGTGATCCATCACGAGGGTAAAAGAGGAAGGAAGAAATCCCACATTGCAGTGGTCCCACRTTTTCTGTTATCCTAATGCTGTTATTTGTATGGAAAAACCACGGCTCAAGGTCTGTGACCATCAGGATGGAGCAGCATCCAACCCCAAACCACMCAAGTGCTCCTTTGGCCCTGCTGGGCCACAGCATCCAAGCCCCAAATTGAGGTCAAAGAGCTGCCAGAGTTGAGTCTGAATCCCCCCAAAAAGACTTTGAGGATYCTTCTCAAACAGTGTTTTTGTGTCCTCTTCAGTGACTCCAGCCACTCGTCTTCCTTTTTTYCTTTTTCYCAGCCGAAAAAGTCCTGCCAAGAAGAAAGTCTTCAGGGTCTGCTCACATTCCAGCAACACTCCGGCCTCCAGAAGTCCTTTTCACAGCACACAATATGGCATTGTGATTAGATATAAACTGAAAGTGTATTTCCTGCCCTTCAGTAATTACACTGGCTTATGGGAGCTTTATTCAGCATGAAGCTTTATTATTCTGCAGAATGAAATTCTGTATAATTTTCCTCTCCTCCAATGCGCAGATGAAAAATCATATTTTGGTCCGAGTTGGGAAGAAAGGCTCAGTTATCACTTGAGAGCGTGGTGTTATTTTCCCCCGGAATTAAAAAATCCATCTGGGTGTACGACCCCGCTCACCCTCCTGCCTCTCCATTCAGCCTTTTGTATGCATATGAACCTTATCAATTTCCAGTGCTGCAGAGAAGGGAACCACAACAGCCCCCCCAGCCCTCCCCACTCTAATGGAAACACGTGAGCTGAGGCAAGGAATGAGCACAGACCCCTCCTGCTCCGCTGAGGAGGGAGGCAGGTGCACRTGGAATGCCTGGATTGTGGCTGTCATCCATTGGCATCCCTGTGATCCCCTTGCCAGGCAGGGTGTTGGGGCAGGAGCTCATTGGTATAACACTGGAATGGAGCAAGGATGGGCTCCAAAACCAACCAAAACCAGCTTGGCCACCAGAGGTGGGAGTGCCTTGTGCAGGCACAACTCGCTCATCTCACATCACAACACAGCAGGTGTTTTCTCCTCCTTTCTCCAAAAGAGGACTTGGAAAGGCTCTGATGGRTGGTATCATGTCCAAACTCTCCCATGWCTRTCTCACTCTGTGCCCTGGGCACTCTGGGATACTGCTGTTACTACTATTTTTGGGAATAATTAAAGATGATGGTTTGTCTAATAGCAAAAGCTTCTCTCGTGGTATTGGTCAGGAAAATTGGCCTGGAAASAGAATTAATCTGCCTAAATTTGGTATCTATGCCACGTGGATGAATCCCTGTGTGGCACAATCAAGACTGGATAAATCTTTGCTTAATTCCTGGTCGCCTTTTCCTTGTAATTTCATGTGGATGAGCTGTGCACATTGCAAGAGAGGCTGAAGTCAGACAGTCATGACAGAGAAGGATCTTGAAAAGCACAAAATGAAATAGTGGAGGTTTATTGGGAATGCTTGGTGGGGGTCCCATGTCCATACAGGGAAGCTGTGTGTGACCTGGGATCGCTCAGGAGGCAGCTCTGATCAGTTGATCTGGAACACCAAGGAAAGGAAGAGCAGTTCCCAGCACCCTGGTCTGTGTTACATGGCCGAGGGCAGTGGTGAGATCCTTCATGGGGGGACCTTTTGTACCACTCCTGGCCAAAAGCAGAGTAGAAGACAGTCCCTGTTCTGTAATTCCTCTGTGCTCATCTTCACCCACAAGAGGCATTCCAGCTCTCCAGACTCCTCCACACCTGAGAAGGTGCCCCATCCATTTCTGCACAAGCCCCCTTAATAGTCTCCAAATGGCCTTGCTGTGAGCCTGCCCAGCCTCTGTCCTGTCTGCATTTCTGTTCCTTTTAAATATCTACTTCTAGCCACAGTAAATCCATTGTATAATTARTAATGTTTGTTCTCCTCTGGTTGGGGTCCCTCACTCCAGCTCCAGAATGCCTTGAAGAAGCCTCCACCTCACCCCCCTTCTCTGACCCAAATTTTCCATGAYTGTGAGTGGGTCTCAAGTTTGGATATGACACTTCCTGCTCCCCTTGTTCCAGTTGTCCTGGTCACAACTTTTGTATTAATATCCCGTGATGCCCGAGATGTGTTTGGAATGTCTTGGAGGTCTGGAGCTTTAGATGGACACTGACTTCCARAAATAAAGACACTTTGCTGTTTGATGAACAAGACTCCAACCTGCTCTGGTRGGAGGTGTCCCTGCCCATGGTGRAGGRGTCACAGTGAGATGGTCTTTAAAGTCCCTTTGAACCCCCCAAAATTCTGGGATTTTGTGAATACTGAAAGAAAACACGCACRGTTGGATCATCACCTGTGACATCAGGTGCTGCTGGACTGGATGTGGAAGGGAGGAATTTTTGGAGCACAATAACCACCATTAATATTCAGGCAATAYTCAGGGTAATCAATGGAAATGCATCAATTAAGAGGAAAAAAGGAAGTGAAGGGATGGTGGAAAGAAGTCTCAGGGTTTGTCTCCTGCCTGCTGCTGAGGGAGAGAGGGGGAGGGCAGGGCTGTCCRTTTAGAAGGTCAGCAGTGAGCAGGGCTATCAGATGCCATGCCAAGCTAATTCCTAATTGGAGCAGTGTTTGTCAACACTGCCAGAGCCTTAATGCAGTGTAATCGCTGGAGCCACAAGCCCTGATAGGAATCTAAATCTCTGCCCACGTGTCACCGCACCCAAGCCTGAGCTCTGTGAGAGGCYTTGCAAACACCCCCTGCTTTTCTTACTGCCCAGATGAGGGGGAAAAGGGAGCCTTCTGCTGGGGAATTTAGAGGTTTTGTAGTTGAAACTGAGATTGTTTCATTGGACAACAAACACTCCAGCAGAATGAGCATCTGCCTCCGAAAACAGATGCACAATAAGCCATCAGTTGTTTCAGGATTGCCCTGGCTCTTCATACAGTCCTTCCTGGAAAAGCTTCTCTCCACCTTTGTGGATTTTTCCCCTCACAAGAGCTGTAGGAGGCAACTCCATARAGAAGAGCGTCAAGTGTGGAGCGAGGATGAGCTTTGATATAGGTCAGCTTTGAGTTCTGTGGTTGAATCAAGTCYTCCAAGTTCAAGAATCTCTCCTGACACAGGAGGTGAGCTGAGGATTTTGTCCTTAACCACTGAGGAGTTCAGGGTTTTCTTCACTTACAGGTAACAATAAAGGGGTTTACACTAGGGCAGGACCAATGAGCCCAATTAAAAAGGCCATCCTGTGTTATCTGGGAAAATAAGTTCCATACACTGTTCAAATTTATTTGAGGATGCATGGAAAGATCTCACTATTATCTCCATGTTTTTCTTCTTGAATAAATGCAAGCAAGATATCACTAAGCTGACTAAGATCCWTCCGTGGTCTCAACAGGAGAAAAATAAACTGATCTTCTACTCTGAGTTGTGATGCTTCCTTGTAGCTCCCTTAAAGCACAGTGGGATAGAGGGATGCAGATCAAATCCTTCCATCTTGTAGGGTTCCACTCTTCCTCCTGTTGCTGATGGCTCTGTGGATACAGGAATATATTTCCACTACAAAAAACCTCAGATTGTCTTCAGAAAAAGTCAACAGACGTGTCCTAAATCCAGAAAGAATCRCTGAAAGATCTGGGAAGGAGGAAGAGCCCAAAGGCTCCTCACAGGTGGGTTTGGCCCCCCAAAATGACCTGGCTAGTCGTATATCTTTGAGTAATTGGGGCATCACATTTAGCAAAGTTGCTGCAGAGCTGCAGAAGTATCACTTATCTTCTCCTCATTCATTATCCTGGGCTGCCATTTGGTACCTGCTGTGTCTTGGCAGGATGCAGATGGGAAAAAAAAAAAAAAAAAAAAAAAGAGACACCCAGGTATCTCTGCCTTGCATGGATTTATGGAGAGGTAAGGAAATGCATTYTCCATGTCTCTGAATTGTCTCCGTGACCACGCGAGGCCACGGCTGTCCTTGTGCATAAACAACGCGAGCAGTGAGTTATTGCCAGCCCCAAAGACCAGGGCTCCTCACCGSAGGGGGCTTTTGTCTTTCCTTTCACGGCAGCTCCAGGAGCCTCTCAGCCAAGCCTCCCCGTGGCAAGTGCTCTGCTTACCTGTGATTTATTGACGATAATCACGGGGCGAGCCATTTGTAATCAAACGTACAACAAAGACATCCTCGTGCTGAGAGGCAGTGATAACGCACCATTTAGTAATTTTTGTGCAGTCAGTAATTTGGAGAATGAATGATAATTTCCTGAACTGAGAATCTGCACTGACAACCCTTAGTGCTATTCACCTCGTGAATAAAGATACCTTCCTCTCCATGTCTCGTGATAAATTCCTTTTATTAGGGCCACTTATGTGGGACTTTATCTTAATCGTCCTAAGTATGGGGCAGTCTCTGTGCTGAGCTTGGGTCGTTTTTCATTACGACCTCCAGCAGGCTCTGGGAAGTAAATAAATACCAGGCAGTGATATGAAAACAGTCATTAAATGAAATGGGCTTTGCTAAGGCAATGCTCTGACTGGCTGCAGACAGCACATCTGCACCACAGGGGGTGCTGAGGAACTGGGGGCATCTTTTGCCTCTACCTGAGGAGGATGAACTCTCCAAAAGGAAAATTGGGTGGTTTTAACCATCACAGCACTGAGCACCATCAATGCACTGCACTGCTGCAGCTTGCAGTTCCCCAGTTCCARCAGGGTTRGAATCATAGAASAGAATCATGGAATGGTTTGGGTTGGAAGGCACCTGAAAGCTCATCTCTTCCTTGCCATGGGCAGGGGCTCCTCCCACTAGACCAGGCTGCTCCAAGCCCTGTCCAGCCTGGCCTTGGACACTTCCAGGGATCCAGGGGCAGCCACAGCTTCTTATTGTTTAAGCCAAGTAAGGAAATGTATTTCCTGCAGCTTTGGATTTTCGGGTAAAAATGGTCCGTGAAAAGCCAARGGGATTTCAGGATCTATCCAGGAGCTCTGTTTGATGACCCCCATGCTACAGTGCTTCATGGAGTCTGTTCAAAACTGGGGGAAGGAGTGCTGGGGGCAGCTGGGTCTAAGCTAAATGGCTGTTCCTCAGCATGTCCCAAATCCAAGCTGGGAGCTGCCATCCMATGGCAGGATGAGTGAGAGGCTCCATTCTCCATTTCTGAGCTTCTTGGGCACCATCCTCAGAGCTGGCAGGTCCTGGGGGCTGGCAGGTCCTCTCCTCTTTTCCATCTCAGGCACGAATCACACAATGTCTGTGTGATCCAGCAGGAGAAGTGGGTTCTCTTCACCTGTTCCTCCTGCTCCATCCCCTCAGCACTGTCCTAGTGTTGGATAAAACACTCCATGGAATGAAAATGTGTGTGGGGGGGTTTCCTGAAGGCAGTGAGAGGGCTGACAAGGAATCCTGTTTCTGTCACAGAACTGAGTTTTGCTGTTCACTGGTATTTCCAGCATGGACAAGGACTTGATTTCTATGCCATCAATAGCATTTCCAGGGAATAAACAGCATTACAGGTGAGGGCACAGCACAGACTGCCAGCTGTCTCACAGGTAATTTGGACTGTGGTCACCTCCTGAAGGCCAAATGTGGGCTGTGCACTGAAATTGTTGCCTRTGGCATTCACACACATGATTTTTTTGTTTTTTCCTGGCTCTGAGCACTGAGCTCCCCACTCCTCACTTCCCTCTCCTCATTGCAGCTGTGATTTAATTCCAGACAGGCAGCAAAGTTTGGAAACATGCAGATTATTCCTGTTCTATCTTAATCATCCTCACCAGGGAGAAATAGGAGAGGAGAGCTTTTTAAAACACTTGGATAAAATGAACTGGAACGATGAAGTACATTAAGAACAGGAAAATCTAAATGAGGTGGAAATAACGTCTTTATTGAAAGGACACATTTTAATCTCTCTCCCCTGCACTTACATGAACACACCTGRTGCCAAGGCAGGAGGAAAAGGTATGAGCTGGGAGAATGCCCTGGCACTCAGTCTGCCAGCTGTGCCTGTGGCACTTCCCAAATGTTGGCACTGCAGCCTCCCAGCCCGTGGCCAATGCTGCAGGAACCTGCCACCAATGAACCACGGGATGTGCAGGTGGTCACTCCTGCCCTGCTGATGGGGCCATCATATCTGCATTTTTATGGACCAGAGGGGAGAAAATTGTGCCTTTAATATTTGGGTTTGTAAAAGATTCACCTTGGAATGTGCATTATTGGAAGAGGAGAAGAGATGTTGAGCCAGCCCTCCTGATCCATCCCTGGAAGCGTCCCAGGCCAGGCTGGATGGGGCATGGAGCAACCTGTCCCTGCCCATGGCAGAGGGTGGAATGAGATGAGCTTTAAGGGGTGTCCTGAGCTGGCAGGAATGCCCAGTGACCACTGAGCCCAGCACCAATGGGATCCACTGCAGGCTGCCCCTGTGGTGCTGCTCAGAGAGCTTGGAAGCAGCCCCCTGCAGACAGGCCCTCTCAGCAGCAGATTGCACATCCACAAGGATCCATCASAGGAGCAGTGGCCATCGCTGGGGGGGTTCATAAAGGTGTTTTGTAGGGCAGCTGTTGGTGCCAGCTTTGAGGTGCACTGACTGACCTGGGAATTTGTGACCCTGAGGATGCCAGAGCTCAAGAGAAGCCTTCAGTGAGAGCCAAAAAATGGAGAGAGTCCATTCCAAAACCTGTGACCTGCTGGGATGGTGGCATGAGAAGGGTGGACCCTGCCCTGCTCACCCAGAAATGAACCAATCTCCAAATCTCTGATTTTGGAGATTTCATTGCTCAGGTTTGTGATACAAAAGAGTTTTCCCCTCCACCTCTATTCATTWCAGAGCCAAAGATTTTTTTCTAAACCTTTCTAAATTCCCAATGCTGCCCTRAAGAAGTCCCAGTCATCATCTGCCAGTAGGGTTGGGCTTTTTGACCTGATCAGAAAAGYGATCCTTTAGATAGAAAAGATATCAAAAATGAAGTGTGACTCCCTCCATTGGCCTGAAAGGAGGCAGGTCACTGGGTGAATTTGGGATTTTAATTTTACGAATCATCTTTTGAACCGTGCTCATTGTAGTGCTTGATAGAGTCTGTTTCCCTCCTGATCCCACTGATTATAGATTTTCTTCTCAGTGGTCTCTCTCATTTCTAATGTGCTGCYATTATTCAAAGTGGTTAATTGAAGTCCTTGGTCAAACCTGTACCTGGCTGGGGGCTTTAACCGTGGAGGTGCCATTCTGAAATTGTGTTCTTCATCTGTGTTCCCTGAGGCACAGGGCAGCATCCAACATTTCCAACACTCCAGTGGYTGCATTTCCACAACAGACAGTGCATTAGGAGACAAAATGAAATGGATATAGTTGGAAGAAATGCACAGGGATCACAGTCCAACTCCTGGCCCTGCACAGACACCCCATCAATCCCATCCTGTGYATCCCTGAGAGCATTGTCCAAAYTCTCCTGGAGCTCTGGCAGCCTTGGGGCTGTGCCCATTCCMTGGGSAGCCTGGGCAGTGCCCAGCACCCTCTGGGGGAAAAACCTTCCCCTCATCTCCAACCTAAMCCCCCCTGACACAGCTCCAGCCATTCCTGGGGTCCTGTCCCTGGTCACAGAGAGCAGAGATGGGAGTTGCCTCTCAGGAAGAAGYTGAGTTCAGGTTGTGRGGGAGGATGAACAAAGATGGTACAAAAAAACCTTATGAATATGAAGGATGACAAACAGTGGGCTTGTCAGASCTGGGAGAGGATTCCAGCAGGAGGGATGAAGGCTGCTGCTGCTTTCCTGGGYCAACACAGAGGCATAAAATGGTTTGGGGTGGGAGAGACCTTAAAGCTCATCTCATTCCACCCTCTGCCATGGRCAGTGACAGCTTCCATASACCAKGTTGCTCCATGCCCCCTCCAGCCTRGCCTGGRAMRCTTMCAGGGAKGGATCAGGAGGGCTGACTCAACATCYCTTCTCTGCTTCCAATAATGCACATCCCAAAGTGAATCTTTTACAAACCCAAATATTAAAGGCACAATTTTCTCCCCTCTGGTCCATAAAAATGCAGATATGATGGCCCCATCAGCAGGGCAGGAGTGACCACCTGGGTGTCCCAGTTCAGGTAGGACTGATGAAGGATGTGATGGTATCAGGAGCTCATATTAGCTCTGCTGTGACARGGATTTGAGAAGTGGTGACAGGGACCTGCAGCTTGTAGGGGATGGCAGCCAGGAGTGGGCTGCTGTCCTCTTGTCCCATACTGTGACCTGGAGATGCTGTTGAYASGACAAGAGGGTGCAGCCTCAAYTTGCACCAGAGGCGATTTAGATTGGATATTAGGGAAAACTTTGTCACTGGAAGAGTGGTCAGGGGYTGGAGCAGGCTGCCCAGGGCAGTGGTGGAATCATTACCCCTGGAGGGATTTAAAGACATGTGATTTTAGAGGGATTTAAAAGGATGTGGCACTTGGGGAGGTGGGTTAGCAGTGGCTTTGGCAGCGTTGGGAGAATGGYCAGACTCAATGGTCTTGGAGGGCTYTTYCAACCTTGTAGGCACAGAGTTWGTGGTGTTTGGGAGTGGGGCTGAGCCTCAGTGGGCACAGCTGTGAGCAGCAGGTGAGCAGCACTGACAGCAATGAGCCATGGAGTGCCCAGGGGCACTGACCAACCACCAAAGGGAGCAGAGGGCACACAGGGGCAGTGCATCAACAGGAGGGGATAAAAGGCTGGGCTRAAGAACAAGAAGGGGAGASCTTGAAGCCTTCTRAAGTGCTGTGGTGTTWCTCTGTATGGGYTGAAGCCTTCTGGAATGGTGTGGTGATGCTCTGTGYATGGTGGCCATCTCGACTGTGACATAACCTGAACCACCCTATGATTCTCCCCTCGAGGTGGACACTCCAGGGCTCTGTCCCCACTCTCTCCATGCTGGAGCCACCCCGGAGCTCATTGCCCACAAGAGGTGGCCCGGTGCAGAGCAGGGCTCCRGGGCCAATTAAAGGAGCATCAATTAAAGAGCAGCACGGAGGGGCTGGGGAGGCAGCAGGACGCTGGAGCCATCCTCTGTCGACAAAGTGCTGAGACAACAAACTTAACCTCTCTGTCCACGGCGCGCCTATCAGCCGTGGTTATTAAATCCCACAAAAGGGAGAAGAGCACCCGTGAATAGGGTTGAAAGAAAAAGCACTTTCCCCATTTGGATTACCTCCTACAGAACAGGACCTGCCAGTGAAAGGCGGAGAGTGTAATTGCTGGCCTGAAAGAGAAGGGGAAAAAAGGAGGAAAAAAAAAACTATAAAGGGAAAGAAAGAAAGAAGGAAGGAAGGGGGGAAAAATTGATAATGAACAATTTATCCTCTGAGCTAACAGTTAATTAATTCTGAAAATATCTGTCAGGCTAATGGAGGGGGGGTAGCCATGCCACTGAACACAATTAGTAAAATAATAATAACAAAAAAGGGGGGAAAAAAAAGAAGAAAAAGATTTTTTTAAGGTGTTGCTATCTTCTTAGAGACCAGGCCCTTGGCTTCCCAATGTCATTCTCAACACAATTTTTTTTTTCTTCTCTCCCTTCGTCTCTTTTCAGAAATTGTTCTCATGAATGATTTATATATGTCTAGTTATCTGGAGTGATTTCTATGGACCCGGGCGCATTGCTGCATAATTGTTAATTTTAATGCCATAATAGCTTCAGATGGAGGAAGAGATTAGGCGTTTATTGCACAATTAAATGAAACATACTTGAGAATCACAAAAGGTTCCGTAATTATTTCAGACCATTAATAAAATGGGCATTAAATTATATGGGACACAAAAGGGAAAGGAAATAGATTTTCATTACAGCAATAGAAGCGGAGAGTAGTAATAGATCCTTGTTGAATTCTCTTTCTCTCTCTCTCTCTCTGAAATTAATTGTTGCCCGGCTTATTTCAAAGCAAAATAAAAGAGAAATAAAGTGTGTTAAAGAACCTCTGATGAAAGGGCTTTGTTTGATAAGGACAATAGCCAGTGATACACTCTGGGAAAAAAAGAAAAAAAAAAAAGGAGAGRAAAAAAAAAAAAAGGGAAGATTTGATTTTGGCTTCCTGCCCTCAGTCCTGCAGGCAGAACTGGGGCTGCGTGCGGACACACGAGGGCCTCTCCTCCCCTTCCCAGAGCCACGGGGCTGTGGGTGGGAGGGAGCAGGAGGGACATGGAAAGTCCCCCCACCCATTCCCAGGTGCCCCCGGCGATGGGAGCAGCCGTGGGTTTGGCACCAGGGGCAGGAGAGGCAGGGACTGGCAGAAATCCCAGAGATGCTCTCGCAGAGGGGCCGCGCTTGGCTCTTCCTAGATAAGGCCACGAGCAATGGATTTGCCTTGCATGGAAGATCCAGGGCCTAGCAGGGATGAGGGAGCAGCAGCTCCTGGGTGCTCCAGCTGCAGCAGAGCCTGCAGAGTTTGTCCCCTGAGCAGTCCTGGGGACARCACAAGGGGCTGGGGGAGAAGGAGCTCCTGTCACACCCGGCAAAGAGAGACCAGAGCGGCCTGGACCTGGATGCCACTGAGACCTCAACCTGGGAAGGACAGGACCCACCTGAAAAACATCACAAGAGCCCTTAAAAACTCTGATCTCATGCTCTGTATTCCAACAACCATATTTTCCGATGAAATACCCCCCAAAGAGAGGGTAYGAGCAACATCTGATTCCCTTTGGAATGGGAGACATCCCAAAAATCCTCAGTGCTGATGAGGGGGAGAGGACTCAGAGCCTACTGGGGCAAGTTTTCAGGGATGCTCAGGATTTCTGGAAGAAATAAGTGGCACCTCTTGGCGGGTACAGAAGTCTGTGGYGACTTGGGCAGCTTGGGAAACCTCAGATTTAGGCAGTTTGGGAAACCTCATGCTGMTTTCAGCCTGGTTTAGACATAAACATGCCCTTGATCCCAGCAGAGTTTGTAGGGATCTGAGTGAGCAGCAGCACAATTAAGAGTGAAAGAGGTCAAAAGAGGGTCATTTGTAGCWAATGGCAAGCTCATCTTCCACTCTTCACCATCCTTAAACTCCTCTAAGAAGCCTTAATGAAAAAATACTTCTAAAACAGCGCTTTTGGTCCGTGAGATGTTGTGCATCACATGCTCCAGAGGTTTCCAAGAGGATCCCTTCATTAAAGAAAAAGATGGAAAAATACAATAGAAGGGTTAAAAAAATGTCTCGGCAAAGCAAAGTTGACCGAAGGAACAGAATGGCTGAGGAAAGCAGCAGCAGCTCCCGCGTCCCCAGTGAGTGTGCCAGGCCGGGGAGCTGCCATCCCCCCGGCCAAGGGGCGGGAATTGCTGAGGGAGCAGGAGCAGGGAGCATCCCAAGGCAGGGATAAACAAACAAGCAGCCGGGGTGTCTCTTCCCGGAGCACAGCTGCACTTGGAAATTCAGCTCAGCTGACGCACATCAGACGCACGGAGCTATTTTTAGGCTCCTTGCAGAGTTTTGCTCGGCAGCTGCATTCCAGGCCTGCTCCCGTTCCCCCAGCAGCAGGAGAAGCAATGTCTCARTGGGCAGGGAAGGCCTTTGGCCGCCTCTGGATGTGTGCAGTGGGAATTTGTGGCAGAGCTTCTCCTGGGAAAATAGTTTTTTTAACAGCAGGTGTGTGTTGAGGGTAGGGGCTGAGCTCCTGCCTGCTTTGGGAGGGAGGTAGGAAGGGGGAAAGAGACTGGGGAGGTAACAGGGACTCCCCAACACCTTTGTGCTGCTGGATCTGGGTGTTTTCTGGGAAAACCAGAGCAAGCAGGAAGGTCCTTCTGAGTGGGATTATCCCTGGGAMTCCAGCACGCTGCACTGCAAGGAGTGGAGAGCTGGGACAAGGGACAGCATCCYGCCAACCCTCCCAGCCTTCTGACCCAGGAGACCACCTGGAGCTTTGCTGGTGGGATTAAGGCTTCAGCAGGGACCCAGAGAAAAGGAGTTTGACGCGGTGAGACTTAAGAAGAAATCAGAAAAAAAATATTTAGCTGTGAAAAATAAAAAAAAAAAAAGGGGGAATGGTCGTCCACGGGGGGAGGAGCAAATGGGAGCCTAAGCAGAAAAAAAAAAAAAAATAGAAGTTAAAGCAGTGATGAGTGGCTGTGGATAAGCAGCAATGAGGAGGCCGTGGGCTGCGCCGAGAGCGCCCTCTCCTGGGCACAGCCAGCGGTGCTGCGGGCCGGGGGGAGCCGGGGACCCCGGAGGGGAGCGAGGGACACGGGCAGGGGGCGATGGACACTGGGCAGGGACCGATGGACACGGGCAGGGGGCGATGGACACGGGCAGGAGGTCAGGGACATGGAGAGGGAGCAATGGACACGGGCAGGGGGCGATGGACATGGGCAGGGAGCGATGGGCACTGGGCAGGGGGACCGATGGACACGGGGAGGGGGTGATGGACACGGGTAGAGGGCAATGGAGATGGGCAGGGAGCGATGGACATGGACAGGGACTGATGGACATGGGGATGGAGCAATGGACATGGGAGGCGGCAATAGACATGGGGAGGGAGAGATGGACACCGGGCAGGGGGCGATGGACACAGGGAGGGACTGATGGACATAGGGATGGAGCAATGGACACGGGCAGGGGGTGATGGACACGGGGAGGGACTGCTGGATACGGGCAGGGGGCGATGGACACCGGCAGGGACTGCTGGACATAGGGATGGAGCAATGGACACGGGCAGGGGGTGATGGACACGGGGATGGAGCAATGGACACGGGCAGGGGGTGATGGACATGGGGATGGAGCAATGAACACGGGCAGGGGGTGATGGACACGGGGATGGAGCAATGGACACGGGCAGGGGGCGATGGACATGGGCAGGGAGCAATGGACATGGGCAGAAGGTCAGGGACACGGGGATGGAGCAATGGACACAGGCAGGGACCGATAGGCACCGGGCAGGGGGACCGATGGACACGGAGAAGGGATGATGGACACAGGTAGAGGGCAATGGAGATGGGCAGGGAGCGATGGATATGGGGAGGGAGCAATGGGCATGCGGAGGGAGCAATGGACACTGGGCAGGGGGCGATGGGCATGGGCAGGGGGCGAGGGACATGGGCAGGGGGCGATGGGCATGGGCATGGTGAGGGGGCAATGGACACGGGCAGGGGGCAATGGACATTGGGAGGGAGCGATGGACACCGGGGAGGGGGTGATGGAGACAGGCAGGGGGCGATGGACACGGGGATGGAGCAATGGACACAGGCAGGGGGTGATGGACATAGGGATGGAGCAATGGACACGGGCAGGGGGTGATGGACACTGTCAGGRTGCRAYGGACAAGGGCAGGGATGCACCTTGGTGGGCGAGTGATGCTCCCAGGGTGGAAGTGAAGCTCCCCAGGGAAGGGTGTGATGCACCCTGAGGAGTGGAGTGACTTTTCCGGGGTGGAAGTGATGCTCCATGGAATGGGAGTGATGCTCCCGGGGAGGGAGTGGTGCTCCCCGGTTGGTGAGTGATGATCCCAGAGTGGCACTGATGTTCCCAGAGTAGGACTGAAGCTCCCAGGGTGGCAGAGCAGCTCCCCAGGGAAGGGAGTGRTGCCCCCAGGGAGAGTGGGTGTGGGGCACAGCCATCCAGGCTCATACTAGGTGCAGCCCTACAGAAAGGCAGGAAGCCCTACAGTGATTTGGTACAGCACCAAATCAGCAAAAGGATACTYAGAGGTAAAAATAAGAAGCTAAAGGGAGAGTTGGTCAGGGGAAGCAGGGAGAGGGGAGAAAGTCTTAAGGAGATGAAAGAAGGTTGGCATTAGAGGAAAACAAATAAGAAGATAAAATAGAACATGAACAATCCAAAGTATTAAAGGGTCTCYAGAAAGGACAAGGAAAACAGCCAAGTGCAGCAGGAGATCAGCAGGGAGAAGACTCAAGACATGGGCTGAGTTTGATTTTAACATGAGGGAAGCCCTACTTTCTGCAGGCCAGCTCTTGGAGGGCTGACTCAGAACACAGGGCAAGGTCCTGCCCGCTCCCCACCAAGGGACAGCATCACTGGGGAAGAGGAGCAGTGCTTTGTCCTSTTCTCTGGGGACAGCCAGCATCTCAGGAGGCCACAGGAATTCCCAATTTGTGCTGCCTTGGACACATCCACGTGTGCTGCTGTCACAGGAGGGCTCAGGGCAAGCTGACTTTTAGAGGTGTTAGGAGGAGCAGCTGAGTCAGGCCTCCAGCTGTGTGGAAGGTTTTGGGGACATCAAATTTGGGAACAGCAAATTTGGGRACTGCTGTTCTGTTGTAGGGAGGACGCGAGGAAGGAGATGAAATCCAGAAACTTGGAACAGGGGGACACAACGGAGCAGGAGGAGACAGCTAATCCCAGTACCTAATCCCAGTAGCCACCTTGACATCAGATCTAAAGGCAAGGCTCAGAGTAAAGAACAACAAAAGTGTCACCTCTCTGTGCCTGGAGCTGGAGGAGGAGGCGCAGGGCCAGCAGTGCCTGGGACTTGAGCAGGAGGAGCAGGGAAGGAGCAGCTCTGAGAACACTCCAGAGCAGGAGACCCTTGGAGAAGACACCAGAGGCATCACAGCACGTGCAAAATCCTCCCAGTGCAACTTCAATGCACAACCTGAGTCTGTCTTTTTGTTGTAGCCACCCAACACAAGTTTGTGGGGTCTGCACCAGTGGTTTAAATTTGGGTTTCTTGGGTGAGTGCGGAGGATGCAGGAAGGCAATTGGAATCTCATTTTGCCTTAAATTCGGGCAGATTTATGGGGTTTATCACCCTGCAGACACAAACAATCGGATGGGGTAGAGAGGGTTCCCAACCTGGTGCTTTTTCCTGGGAAAACTCAGGTGAGAAAACTCAGGTGAGAAAACTCAGGTGAGAAAACTCAGGTGAGAAAACTCCTGTCTGGTGAGAGCAGCAGTGGCTGGTGCCCAGCTCCATCTCTCCCGGCCGTGTTTCCCCAGCCCGGCTGCGGGCTGGAGATGCCGAACGGAGCTCCAGCTGCATCTCCAAGGGCTCCCTCGGAGCAGGCCTGCACAGATAACGCGCTTAGCGCGGCGGGGCCAGGGGAGGGAGGCAGGAGCGGCGAGTGCAGCGATGCGTCCTGCGCTCCCCGGGGCAGCCCCGCGCTAATCGCCCGGCTCCCCAGATTAGCGCCGGGAAAGCCGCGCTTTGGCAGCTCCACCTGCCCTGGAGGAAAGCCCGGCAGCCGTGGAAAACTCAGGAATTCCTGGATTTGCTTGCGAGGCCAAGGAAAATGTTTAGTTTGCTGCCCGCTACGCTCCCCTCCTCTGTCGCTGTGGAAAACTGTGGTTTTTCCTGGTGGTCACAGAGCTGTCCTGTAGCCATCACACGGGATGTGGTGCCCTCCGTGCACTCCAGGTGTGGATAGATTCRGGGCTGTGTGGCAGCGGGAGCGATCCTCTCAGCCCCTTTCATTAGCAGAGCCCCCTGATTGCCATCATCATCCTCATCCCGAGCCCCAAATCACCTCAGTAATGCTCGACAAAAACCTGTTTTAGCCAATCCAAACCAGGCAGCCAGCACCGGGGGCTTTGGTGACTCTATTCACCGTGCAGAAATAGGGGAAACAGTGTAAAAAAAAATTAAATTAATCATGGACCTCWTGGTTGAAAGGGGATGTGGTTTTGTTTCTATGCTTGAACACAAAGGTCAACACTGGRAAGAAAAACAGAAACAACGAAAAAACAAAAGGAAACCGGTGAAGCCGGTGAGGCTGGATTAGAGTTTCCTAGATGGGGGTCAGAGAGGGGAGAGCTTTTAGCAGTGATTTGCACTCTGCGASTGAAAGCTTTCGGATTTCGCTCCACTTCAAAGAAAAGRTGCGCAGCCCAGCCCGCTGCAGCCSCTCCTGGTCCCSGCGGGCTCAGGAGCGGGGTGAGCTCTGCCCATGAGGAGGAGGAGGGAGAAGGGGACCACAACCCCTCTCCTGCTCTGGGCACCCGCCGGGGAGGTTTCACAGCACGGCGCAAAGGCTGAGCTGCCCGGCTGCTTCCGAGGGAAACAGCAGGCACATCCTCGGGCACAGCTGCCCAGCCTCGCTCCCTGCTCTCCAAGGGCCTCGCCGCAGGGTTTGGGGGCTGTGCCAGGGGTCCGGGGCAGGGCTGAGAGCGTGGCACAGCTCTGCCACCCCACAGGAGCACGGGAGCTCKGTGAGGGGCAGCTCCTCGGGATGTGGGGTTTGGGTTTGGGCTGCAAGAGGTGAAGCTGGGGATGGGATGCCCCATCCCTGGAAGTGCTCAAGGTCAGCTTGGACAGGGCTTGGAGCAGCCTGGGCCAGCAGAAGGTGTGCCTGCCCATGGAATGAGGTTGGAGCCAGATGAGATTTCAGGTCCCTTCCTACCCAAACCATTCCATGACTCCATGACTCTCCATTGCCTGGAGAAGAGGAGGCTCAGAGGTGACCTTGTTGCTCTCTACAACTCCCTCCAGGGAGGCTGCAGACAGGTGGGGTTGGTCTCTGACAGAACCAGAGGACACAGTCTCAAGCTATGTCAGAGAAGGTATAGGTTGGATATCAGGAAAATATTTTCACCAAAAGAATAATAAAGCACTGGAATAAAGMATAATAAAGCACCAGGGAGGTGGCAGAATCACCATCTCTGGATGTGTTTAACAAAAGACTGGCCATGGCACTTGGTGCTGTAGTCTGGTTGAGGTGTTGGGGCATGGGTTGGACTCGRTGATCTTGGGGGCCTCTTCCAACCTCATYATTCTGTGRYTCTGTGACTGATTCCCTGGTATCTGCACCCTCTCTCTGGGCCCTCACACAGCTGAGTCTGCACCTTGTGCACATCCCTCAGGTTTGTTCTTGCACACTTTTAAACTCTGCTCATCTCTCAGCACATCCTAAGCCGTTTCTGGCACCTCACACAGCCTGACACAGGGATCCTCCCCTCGAGGCTCTGGAGCTGCTGTGCTGYTTCCCTGTCCCAGGCAGCTTGGGTTGGCAGCTCCAGCCGTGGCTGCTGCTGCAGTCTGGAGCTGCTCCTTTCACTCGAGTGGCACTGAGCTATTTCGGAGCAGCCAGGACCTGCCTGTGCCATCCACGCCTTTCCCAGACACCCGTGGGAGTGGGAGTGTTCCACAAAGGTGGTTTGTGCCACCAGCCCCACACTGGCATGGGGAAATTGCTGCCTTGTCACACCAGCACGTTGGACATGCCCTTCTGCAGGCCCCCATTGCCTTTATTTGAGCTGTGAGGCTAAAATGCTCCAGTGTTTTAGAGCTTTTATTTCCCCAAAAAGCACCCTAAAATAGATAAACGCTGCCATCCACACTATATCCCCTGMATTTCATCCTAATTTGAGTTTGCAGCTGTTTCTTTTTCTTTCCTTTTTTTTTTAAATGATTTATTGTATATTTCAAAATGTGAAATATCGGTAAAGCTTTTTTTTTTTTAAATGGAAAATTTCCTGCAGAGAAGCATTCCTGGTTTGCAAGGGAAACAGAAAATGCATTTGCATCCTTGAAAAATTCCTGTATTAGAATAAAACACCCTTCCAAGGGAATAGGGCTCGAAACACCAAYATTTTGCAGCTGCAAGAGAAAAATGGAAACGGGCAGGATTTGATTTTTGCAATTTCGTGGAGTGTTTWGGGCTGGAAGATCACCTGGGGCAGATCACATTTTTGCAGACTTTTTGCTGCCGGGCAGGAGCGGTTCTCACCTGGGGATGTGCCAGGGGGCTGCATCCCCATCCCATTTATCCCGGGGCCGTTCTGGCCTGAGATCCAGCTGAGGGCCGGGACCGAAGGTAACCACGGACAGGTAACCGCTAAAGCATGGCATGACTCAGAGAAAGAGTCCTTGGGCAGCGATTAAACACTCCACCAGGGCTGATTAACTGGAAAAGAATCCTTCTTTGCGAAGGGAAGCGAGCCCCGCGCTCCCGCACGTGTCAGGGCAGCGATGGGAGCAGCAGCAGAAGCCCTGGCACAGCCCAGCCGCCTCCCCTCGGGGCTCAGCGCACCTTCAGCCCCGGGGGGAACCGTGCTGSGCTGCTCCCAGAGCCAGAAGAAGCCACCCAAGGTGGAAGAACCTCTTCTCCTGCTCTTTGGAGTTGGTTYTGGGGCCGTGTCGCTGAGGAGCGGAGCGTGCACAGAAATAAAAGTGTGATCTTCACTTCATGTCGGTGAATTTCTGCTCGAGCAGAAATCGTTGTCATCCCACGGGGGAAAACTCCGGTGTTAACGTGGGAATAACAGCAAAGAACAGGACWAAACTACTGATTCCCTCTGCTTTTGGTTCGTTTTGGAGGCTCTCTCCTCCTGCGTCTCTGACTGACTGACGGCAGCGTGAGATGCTGAAGCCGGTTAATTGTTATGGATCCCCGGGGCGTTATTCCAAGCCATGCGAAAGCACCGAAGGGAGCAATAATCACCTGTGRTTCTGGTGAGAGCGTTAATCCTATAAAATCGGGGGAATTCTTCCGTTTGGGGAGCACGTGGGGCCGGTTCTCTCGTCCGCAGTGAGCCTTCCCCATGCCGAGGGGTCAGACGGGGTCCTTTGGGCTGGGGGGGGGCTCCTCTCTCCGACAGGGCTCCGCTGGGATTTGGGGACCCCAGGGGCTGGAGAAATGGATGATAGAGGCAGGATGGATGATAGAGGCAGGATAAGGCCATGACACGGCTGCTCAGTGTCCCTGCAGCCGGAAGGATGCACTGAGCTGACTGATGCTGAGTTCCCTTCATACTGGTGAAACTGGCCACTGGCAACTCCTTTGGTCTAAAAACTCCTCCTAGGCAGGARCCACAGAGGCCAAACTGCCGGACTAAACCCAGCACGGGCTGGGAGAGGAGAGGGTGCCACGGTCTGGGTGGGGTGGTGGAGAGTCCTCCATCGCCAGCACCTCTGGTGGGCCTGGGGGAGCTCTGGCTCCTCAGAAACCTCTGGAGCCGGAGCAGCAGAGGGAMATGAAGATGTTTCTCTGGGGCTGATGCCCCGGGCGGCGTTTGGCTGGACGGAGCAGCCCGATCTGTGCCATCAAGCAGCGTTTCCCAGGGGAGGGAGGTGATCAGGGGAGTTATCTGCGTGCCCCAGGGAGTGGGAAAAGTCAGCGCTCATTCTTCCTCCTCGCCCTGCCAATGAGCAGCTGCTGATTAAATCCCTTTTCAGAGGGGAGAGTTACGAGGCTCCTACAGCTTTCCCAGGCAGAGACCTCTCTGCTCTGCCCGTGTTTGCGTTCTGGCGTCGGCCTCTGCCTACTGAATAACAGCGGTAATTGGATGTGTTTAAACAGCGCTGCTCGCTATTGTTTGCCCGGTAATCAGACACGTCTCCCTTTCCCTGGAACCTGAGCGCCACGTGCCGCAGAGGAAGGGCGGCCACAGCTCCTCCTCCTCCTCCTCTCCTCCCACCTGCATCCCCTCGCCTCTCCAGGATGCCCAGGTTGGCCGTGCCAGGTGTATCCCGGCCGGAACAAGTTTTCCCTCCATCCGCAGCCAGCGGAACGCTGGAACCACACCAGGGCAGCCTGGTTCTGTCTGTCGGGGCGGGAATTGCCCCGGAAGGGCCGGGGCAGAGGAGATGGGGGGATCCTCTGCTCCCCATGGGCACAGCCTGGGGCCGAGGCTGACCCTGCAACGGGAGGGAACGAAACCTCTTCGTGCACCTTCCCAGGAATGTTCTGGCCGGCAGTGGAGGGCACCCTGCAGGTGTGCTGTGCCTCAGGGGTGCACGGGCAGCACGGTGGGCCACAGATGTGGGATGCACCGGTGGATACMGACACACCTGTGGGGCAGAGTGGCATTGGTGAGGACCACCAACCCCACAGGGGCCATGGGGTGAGCTGGAGCAGCCCCATGTGCAGGAGAAGCAGGGGATTCCTGCCTGCCAGAGCAGCTTTGTGCTGAGCATCTCTGCCATCCTCCCTCTTGCTCCCATTGCTCGTTGAAAAGGAAGGGGGGAAACACCGATCGGCCTCGGAAGCAGGAGCTGAATCACCACKGGGATGTGGACCCAAGGCCAGGAATGAGCCATTGGCCACCTGCCTTTGCCTGTGCCGTGCCACGGCTCCTTACCATGACTAATAGACACACCAGCAGAAATCAGAATCTATTTCCAAGTGATTCATGAGCGGGTAGGAAAAGGTGAGGGAGGGGGTGGGGACGACAACAGACTAAATACACCTGGTAATTTATTTGCTATGAATAATTTGAACAGCCCCGAGTGACGGAGATACCTCAGTTATTTATCCCGGGGGAGAAATGTGCAGGTGCTGCAGACTGGGTGTGCTCCAGAGCAGGCCCTGCCTTTAACGTTTGCCTCCCCCGCCCCAGCGCAAACCTCTACGGCCGTGTTTGGAACGAGATACAAGACAAGCTGCATCCAAGCCTTTCATTAATTGCCCTTCCTGGAATCTCCTGCMGGCTAAATTGCTCCCCGCGGAATCCCTGGCTCCAGGGTTAGGAAAGGGTTACTGAGCGCGCCGTCCCGTTCGGGCTGGCTGGGTGGAAATGGCGTTGGCTTTCAGCTGCCAACCTCGCAAAGCACCGGCAGCTGGAGGAGGGAGATGGCACGCCTGGGAAATCAGAGCGAGGGATAAAGAACGGGGCCGTCCCGGTTGCCCCATTCCCGGTGCCCATCGCGGTGCCTATCTCCGTGCCCATCCAGTCGCCATCACCGTGCCCATCCCCATGTGCCCATTCCCGGTGACCCCAATCCGAGTGCCATCCCAGGTGCATCCCAGTGCCATCCCAGGTGCCATTCCATGTGCCATCACCAATGCCCATCCCAGATGCCCATCCCGTTTGCCCATCCAGTGCATCCCAGTGCCATCGCGGTGGCCCCATCCAGTGCCCATCGTCACGCGTGCCCATCCTGGTTTGACACATCACGCTGCCCATCCCGGATGCTCATATCAGTGCCATCCAGTGCCCATCCCGTTGCCCAACAATCCCAGTTGCCATCCCAGTGCCATCCCATGCCCATCCTTGTTGCCATTCATCCATCCCATGTCCATCCCAGTGCCCATCGCCAATTTTCTTGCCCATCTGCAGGTCCTCTGTTGCCCCATCCCAGGTGCCATCCAGTGCCCATCCACGGTGCCATCATGGTGCATCCCAACTGCCCTCAATGCAGTTCTGATGCCCATCACGGATCCGTTCGTGACCCGGCCATCCAGTGCCCATCCGTGCCATCCAGTCTCCATAGGCCCATCCCGGCCATCCGTGCCCATCCCTGGTCCATCGTACCTGGTGCCCATCCAGTGCCATCCGGTGCCCATCCCAGTGCCATCCCAGTTGCCATCCCGGTGGCCATCCTGGTAGCATTCCGGAGCCATCCCGGTGGCCCATCCTGCACATCCCGTGCCATCCAGGTCCATCCGTGCCCAATCCCAGTTGCCCATTCCCGTTGCCCATCCCAGTGCCATCCCGGTGCCCATCCCGGTGCCCATCCCAGTGCCATCCCTGTGCCAATCCCAGTGCCATCCCGGTGCCCATCCCTGTGCCCATCCCGGTGCCATCCCTGTGCCCATCCCTGTGCCCATCCCGGTGCCACCCCAGTGCCCATCCCAGTGCCCATCCCTGTGCCAATCCCTGTGCCCATCCCGGTGCCATCCCGGTGCCCATCCCAGTGCCCATCCCTGTGCCCATCCCGGTGCCCATCCTGGTGCCCATCCCAGTGCCCATCCCGGTGCCCATCCCGGTGCTCATCCCAGTGCCATCCCTGTGCCCATCCCAGTGCCATCCCGGTGCCATCCCTGTGCCATCCCGGTGCCCATCCCAGTGCCATCCCGGTGCCCATCCCTGTGCCCATCCCGGTGCCCATCCCTGTGCCCATCCCGGTGCCATCCCAGTGCCATCCCAGTGCCCATCCCGGTGCCCATCCCGGTGCCCATCCCGGTGCCATCCTGGTGCCATCCCGGTGCCCATCCCAGTGCCCATCCCAGTGCCATCCCAGTGCCCATCCCAGTGCCCATCCCAGTGCCCATCCCAGTGCCATCCCAGTGCCATCCCAGTGCCCATCCCGGTGCCCATCCCGGTGCTATCCCGGTGCCCATCCCAGTGCCCATCCCGGTGCCCATCCCGGTGCTCATCCCAGTGCCATCCCTGTGCCCATCCCAGTGCCCATCCCGGTGCCCATCCCGGTGCCCATCCCAGTGCCCATCCCGGTGCCATCCCATTGCCCATCCCGGTGCCATCATGGTGCCATCCCGCTGCCCATCCTGGTGGCATATCGGTGCCCGTCCCAGTGCCATCCCAGTGCCATCCCAGTGCCCATCCCTGTGCCCATTCCGGTGCCATCCCGGTGCCCGCAGGGCTCCGAGGAGGAGCCGTGGCTGTGCCCTGCAGCGTTTGCCCTCACGTGGCTCCTCAGCAGTTTTGGGCCAAGGTTGCTGGAGCTGAGCTGTTCCTTGAGTCATTTTCGGGGCGGTTCATGCCAGTATCTCACGTTTAGCATCACCAGATTGTAACTGTGGGGTTTTGTCTTCTGCCACCGCCATCCTGAAATACATTCCATTATTTTTGGTGTTAAAATTCAGAGAGTATTTTTTTTATTTTTTTTTCCTCTCCCATCAAATATCTTTGTATTTGTTTCCAGAAACAAATGATTAGCATTAGTATTCATTAGTATTCGTGTTAACAATTGATAAAGGGCCCACTACTGTAGTATCTGAGCATAGCACACAAAATTCAATTAAAAATATAATAATTTCCTCAAGCCATGATCATACAATCTGTACCATCCCCCAAAGTTAGCTCCTGAAACTTCCCCCGAAGTTTCCTGTGGAGGGAGGGAGGGATGTGTTTGCCAGGGAAGAAGGGCCCTGAGTCAGGGATGCTGTGGTGGAATGAGCAGGACCAGGCTGGGGAGGGCAGGAGAGGGCATGTCCAGCACAAACCAGGAATTCCTTTGGAAGCTCCAAGCCGGGGCAGCCCTGCTCCCAGCCCTCATGCCAGTCCTGYAGTGGGGTTGGTGGATCTCAGCCAAGCTGCAACCCCCACACCAAAGGGGATCTCCAAATGGCTGGAAGGATTTGGGACTACTTCATCCTAATGTTTGCTGCCTCCATCCCTTTGGGTGACTCATTTTTTGGAGTCTGGAGTGAAGTTTCCCTCTCTCCTGGCTCTCCAGACTCGTTTCCCAGCGTGGCTGGGCAGGAGGTCACTGCCATGCCCAAGGAGGGTGCTGGGCACCTTTGCATGGCTGGAGASCACAGCCCTGCTGCTTCTCTGAGGAATGGCTTCTGCAGGCCTGCAGAGGACGCTGGGGGCTCTTCCCCTCCCTGCTGGGCACCCACTGCTGCCTCCCCACCAGGCCCTGATCCCTGCCAGGGCATTTGACAGCTCAGAGCAAGCGGCAGCTCTGCACAAAGCCTACGTGCCGCGTGTGGACACCTTCCCTGCTCAGGTAGCTCTGYTCTGCTCCTCTGAGGGCAGTTCCCAGGCTGGGGATGAGCCAGCGAGGAGCTTTGCTCCGAGATGCCACCACAAACCTCTGGCAAGAAACAAAAGACATCTCAGAGGCATCTGGGCTCCTGTGAGGCAGCATTTGGATGGAAGCCGCTGCCTTTGCAGCCTGCCTGGGTGGATCCGTGCCCTGYGGTTTGTTTGTTTTCCCAGAGCTGGCTCACTCACTGAGGTCAGTGGCAGAGCTGAGTTTTCACAGAASARCAGCACTGAGTGGCTGCTCAGGCCTGGTTTCACCAGTTCAACCCAAAGCTGTGCTTGCCACACAGGCTTGGTTCTGCCARYRGCMCCRRAATGTTYGAYGTGCTCTGCTCAGAGAGGGAATTCCCTTTGGAGGGAATCAGGGSTGAGGCAGAAGAGCATCTGTCCCTTCTGGTTGTCTCTTACTGCCATGGAGCATCTCTTACAGCTGTGGTTCTTCTCCAGCAATCCAGGACCTGAGCAACATGCTTAAATCYTAACTGCTCTGGAGGTTTTCCAGATCATTTTGGACCCCATGACAAATGACTTCTCCAGGATTATGGCAGGCAGCCATTGGTGGTCCTGGGAATTCCCAGCATTCCCATTATCCYAGRAATGTGTYATGGGGAAAAAATGGTCTTCAGTGCTTAAAAAACCCCAATCCACCCCTGGAATTTCACCCTGAGAACAATGAGTTGTAGGAGTAGTGAGGAGAGGTCTGGAGGCTTTCCAGTAGGATAAATTGGCTGTTTATCAGCTCTTTGATGGGTGTCMGGTGCTGCCTCCTCACAGGCTTTGTGTTTCTGCCACATCAGGGTCTGTGAGAAGAGCAGGGAAGAAACTTTTTGGCTCTTGTATGGCTTGGTTCATTTAGGTGGGAAGCTTGACTGTGCTGAGGGCCTGGCTRTGTTTGAGGGGGCAGATGTTCACAAGAGGGGACACACTGACCAACCAGGGCAGTTTGGACACAAAATCCTCCCCCACCTTGTGTGTGATGCTGACAGATCCAAAATAACYRGAGTGGACATGAATGTAACCAYACTTCACTAAAACARCAGATGGTTCTGAAGCTCTGGCACCTTGACCCTCAGRGATGTCAGTGGTGGCTGCTTTTAAACATCATKGGTCTTGTTCAGATATCCAAACACAAAATGTGCTACTTGGGGACAAGAYAYAGATKTGCAGGAATCCTGAGCCTTTGAACTGGTGTTGAGAGCACACATGTCACTAGAATGAGAATTTTCCTCCATATATTCACGTTGTGGCCAGATCTCTGCTACTTGTGTTATCTGTGTTAGAAACACMAGACAGTATTTTAGGTGTATCCTCTGTTTGCAGAACACAGGTCATGTCTGCCTGAGCACCATGTTCTTTCCACAGGCTTCTTTCATGTCAGCCATCCAGAAAAAAGCTGCTCCAGAGCTCCCCTGACACACCAAACCCTGCAGGGCACTTCCCTTCTTTGCCATGGGCTTTTCTTCCAGTTTTGGACCTGTGTTTCTTCATGCCTGAGGCATGGCCTGGAGCAATCCCACTGAGATTTCCAGCCCAGCCGCAGGGAGGATGGCTTAGTACTACAAGAGGAATCCCATTCCAGAGCTCCATCCCAGCTCAGGGAGGATGGCTGGATCACAGGAAACAATCCACTGCAAGAGCTCCATCCCAGCCCAGGGGGAAGATGGATCACAGGGAGGAATTCCATTCCACAGTCCATCCCAGCCCAGGAAGGGAAGATGGATCACAGGGAACAATCCCATTCCACAGCTCCATCCCAGCCCAGGGTGGGACACTGGATCACAGGGATCCCATTCAGACTCCATCCCAGCCCAGGAAGCGGAAGATGGATCACAGGGAGCAATCCCACTGCAGAGCTCCATCCCAGCCAGGGAGGACACCTGAATCACAGGGAGCAATCCCATTCCACAGCTCCATCTCAGCCCAGGGAGGACACCTGGATCACAGGGAGCAATCCCATTTTGCAGAGCCCTTCTCCCCCCATCCCGTTCCAGGGAGGATGGCTGGAATCACAGCAATGAAGCCATCAGCCCCTCCAGGAACAGAGCTGGGGAATGTGGGAGATAAACAGTTCAGCCTTGGCACTTCTCTCGAAAGTTGTTGCTGCTATTTCAGAGCTCATGTGCCTGAAAACCTGTCTGGGTTTTTTTTTTTTTTTCCTGACTGTATCAGTTGGTCTAATAAAAGATACTGCCTCTCCTTACAAGCCTGCTGTGCACTCCTGAGCTCAGGTCCTTTATCCTTCCCTTCATGCTGCTGACAATGACTGAGGCTCCCTGGCCATACAATATCTGGGGAGTCAATGCCGTGTCAAGCCCCCAGGTTTACACCCATGGCCACAGTGAATACACTTATTTACTGGAGAGAATCACCAGCTCTGCCTCCTCCTGCTGCTGCTGCTGCTGCTGCTGCTGCTGCAGGGAAAACAAAATCCAGGGGGGTCTGCAGGGAGGGCTGGTGCACCCCTGAGGCTCTGCAGCATGGGAGGGCAATGCCAGTGGGTTTCCACCAGGCATTTCTCCCCCTGGGAAGGATGAACAGCTCTTCAGGCACTCATTGTTACTGCTGAAGTTGCTGAGGGAAGGCCTGAGGAGATGGCACAGAGGTGGCACTGCCTCAGGGGTCCCCAGCAGGATGGCACCCAGAGACTCTTTGTGGGTTCCATGGAGTMCAAGCTGCTGCCTGGTTCCATGGGGGCAGTTTTGGTGCTCTGTGCCCTCCCARTGKCACCCCAGGGGCTGCTGGCCTGGCTGCACTCTCACTGCTCACTGCAGCACKTGCACACAGCCACACACWGAGAGCTGAGGTGTCACAGACACAGAGGGAAGGRGATTTTCACARTGAGGGTGGTGAGGCCCTGGCACAGGTTGTCAGAAAGGYGGTGGACACCCCATTTCTGGAACCATTCAAGTTGGATGGGGCTCTGAGCAACCTGGTCTAGTGGAAGGTGTCCCAGCTCATTGCAAAGTGCTTGGAGTCAATGACCTTTAAAGGTTCCTTCCAGCMCAAACCRTTCTATGATTCTCTAATTCCATAACTATGCTGAATTWGGTGCTCTGGGARGGCTGGTATAGTTTGAGRCATATTTTTTCTGTCATAAAATTGCACTGGCTCACTGCTCAGGACCTTCACCCCRGTGAAGAGCTCTGGACCTGCCCACAGAGGCAGCAGGGCACGGGTGTCACAGCCCTGCTGGCTCCCCAGGGTGACTGCCACCCCTCGGCATTGTCATCTGCAGGGAGCCCGAGCCAGCAGGGAAATCCCTGTGAATATCCATCACCTTCCTCCTTCACAGCGAGCCACAAATAGAGATGGTGCTGCAAAAGGGCACTGAAGAGATCCCCTGTGAGGAATGAGAGCTAAACACACAGAGCACTGTGCTGAAGGAAGGGGTGGGATGGCAATCACACGCGGATAAAACGTGCAGAACAAACACGGAGTTTGGGAAGAGCTGTAAACTTCTGCCTCRGGTCCTAATCCGGGGGAATCTTGAGTTTTGGAGCAAGTTATCCTCCAGGAAGGTGGTGCCTTCCCAGGGAGCATCTCTTGTTGGGCAGTGTGAGCAGGCAGCTCGTGGGATGATCCAACCTGCCCCATCCATCWCTGCTCCCCTCTGCTGCCAGGGCTGCACAGGGCACTGACCTGCTCCATTCAATCTCTCCGTGCAGGAGGCTGCATCCCTGTACCTGTTCATAGCTGGAGTTCAATAAATACCTTTTACAGGGTTGGGGGGGGATGAAATTGAGCAAGAAACACTGTAAAAATGCAGAAAGAATAACCTGTAAGTATCCAGTTCTGCACAGTATCTGTGAACACATCAGTGCTGCTGCCCAGATGAGCTGCTCTGTGCATATATTTTCCATATATCTCTCCCAGAAAATATTATTTGATGGCATGTGATTAAAAGGGTCTTTTTTAATATGTGGCACACGCATAAGGAAATGTATGGGTGCACTTGCATGTAAAATAACCAGATATGAGGGGAAAAGCAGGAATAAAATCATCCCTGGCAATGCCTGGTGGGATTCTGTGCACTGAGCTAATTCTGGGTATTGGGAAAAAGCATTCTGTCCCACAGAACAGCAAGCAGGACCTGCATCCTCAGTGCCTCTGAAAAACCCCAGAAACCTGGAAGTCTTTCCAAAACGTGCTTCCTCCAATTAAAAATCAATTAAAAATCCCCTCCCTTTCCCAGTGCCTGAAGCATAAAAATAATAAAGTTATTTAAAGATCCATTATTTCCTAAATAAAGTTTGGATCGGGGGYATTTTCAAATTCTAGGTGCTCTTCACCTCTCACTTTTGGCAGYTGCAAGCCCGACCGTGATTCCCGGGAGGAGGAGGAGGAGGCTGAAGGCAGAAATACAGCTCTATTTATGATCTCGGGCTACATGATCTCATCTAATTTAAAGTTCCTCCAAATGAACTATCTCCAAGAATATAATTTTAATGTTTCCCTATCAGGCCATTCTTATCTCTCTGCATTACCATGATATCATTCAGGAATAATAATCGCACCATTAGTTTTGGTGTCTAAACAAGCTGCTGAGGAGAAATTTATTTCAGTCACCGCCCTGCAAATTGCTGCCCTCCCCTAGAAAAAAAACCCAAAACCCCAAAAAGGGTACRAAGTTTATARAATCCAACCCCGGGGGACTGTACCTCTGCGATAGATACCCTTCCAGGACAAAGGATTTAGGGGGAAAATTGACGTATTTAAGTGTGGAAGCGTTGGAATCTCGAAGGAAATATTTCTTTTCCTATTTTTTTTTTTAAGCGAGGGCACTTATGGGATGGAAATGARCAAACCGGAGCCCGAAATGCCCCGAGCTGCTGGAGCGTGTGCGCTGCAGCACGGCGAGGCAGCAGCCAATGACAGCCGGGCTGCCGATTTTTTATCATTAATATTGCGAAGCAGCATTAACTGATTGGAAAGACTTTTCGGGAGCAGGCAGAGCCTGCGAGCCATCGCTCCCTCCCGAACGATTTTTGCTGCCCGGATTTTTGACAACGACGCCCGGCTCCTCTCGTTTAAYCTTGCCGAGGGATGACGAGTGATACAATTTCTCCCCCTCCTCCGAAGAATTTGAAAAGAAACAATAAAAGCGAAGGGGAGTTTTGTATTTTTACCGTCGGAGGGGAAAGCACGCGGTGCTGAGGAGAGGGGCAGCGGCTCCAGGCGGGTTCCCCCGCGGATGCTGAGCGCGGCAGCTGGGGCTGCCGATAGCTCTGTTTCCACGGAAAAAAGTGGGGTAAAAAAGAAGTTTCTACGCGTGTCACCCCTACCACGGCCACGGCCGAGCCCGCGGGTGCCTGTCGGGGCGAGCAGCGCCCGGGCACCCCGGCCCCTGCCCGTGTCACCGGCGTCCCCGAGAACGGGCCACGTCGCAGGTGACCCTGTGGGGACAGCTGCAGGAASGGGCTGCCTGCGCCCACCTTTTATTGTTTGCGGGTCCCCCGTGAACATCAGGGGTGCTGGGGGTGGGGAGGAGCTCGGGGGATCCCACCCTGGCATGGGGACAAACTTCCCCGAGGAAAAAGCGGTGCCGTGGCGGGAGGATCCCGCCCGGGAATGTCCCGCTCTGGGCAAGGGGGTCCTGGAGCGGGCTGGGAAATTCGCGGCGCATTTCTGAGCGCAACGAAAAAAGCCTCTGGGACGGAGCCGGCGGCAGCAGAGGCAAAGCTTCGGGCGCTGCCGGCCCCGTCCAGGTGAGCGGACTCCACATCCTTGGCCCCTTTCTTCTTCTTCCTCCTCATCTTCCTTCTCCTCCTCCCCGGCTCCGCACGCGCRGGGCTCTGCCGGGAAATGAAAAGTCATTTATTGCGAAGAAGGAGGAAATAAGGGCGAAGGTGGTTTATTCTAGGATTATTATTATAAATGTTATTTGGACGGGGTGGGGGAGCCGAAAGCCCCCCGGGAGCGGCGGCCCGGCACGGAGCGGCCGCGGCGGCGGCTCCCCTCGGGCAGGAGGCGAAGTTTSGGGCGGAGAGGCGCGGGGGGACCCCGGAGGGGCCGGGCCGGGCTCCCCCCGCCCGTGCCGGGAGTCCCCCCCGACATCTCGTTTGTGCACCCGCTCGCTGTCGGACGCGGGCGGGCGGGGGCAGGGGGCGGCCCGGGGGGGCTTTTTCGGAGCAGGTTTGTTAACCAAAGCAGGTGCTAAAAACCAATAAGCCCGGAACAAACGCGGTCCCCCCCGGGAGCCGGGACAATTGTTTCCATTTAATAAATATTTTCCCCACGGGCGTTTCGCGGGAGGCAGGCAATTATTCAAAGCAAGCCGGGACGCGGGCCGGCTCCCGGGGTTAAGCGGGGCTGCGGAGCGGGGAAGGCGGGGGCTGGGGAAGCGACAGAGCGGCCGGGAGCGCGGGGAAGGCGGGGGCAGCGGGGGCAGCGGGCGCACGGCGGCGGGCGCACGGCGGAGCGCAGCGCTCGCAGCCCCGACGGCGGCGGCGGAGCCCGGAGGGCGCCGGGACCGGCCCCGCTCCGCGCACCCCAGGGATGCGGGAGGATGAGGAAGATGGGGACGACCCCCTTCTCCTTCCGCCTTCCTCCACAGCTGCTATTAGCGCAGCAACTCACAAAAGCTTTCCTTTTAATCCGCGCGTTAGAAGGCGGGGGGTGCGGGGGGGTGTTCCTCCTGTCCCCTCCTTCCTTCCTCCTCCTCCCTCCTCTGTCCCCTCCCCTCCTCTTCCTCTCGCCCTTCCTCTCTCCCTCTCTTTTTAAGCGGGCCCCCTCCGCGCTGATTGGGCGCCCGGCCGCACTGTGACCGCCCTGCCGCTATGTCAGCCTGCCCGCCGCAGCCCCGCGCCTTTGAACTGCCCCGCACCGCCCCGCGTCCCCACCGCCGGCCCGCTGCTGCGCCCGGCGGCTCCCCGCCCGCCTAGTGCCCGCCGGGCCCCGCGGGCCTCCGCTCCGCGCCCCGCTCCGCGCCCCGCCCCGGCACGGCTCCCGCCGGGGACGGCCTTGGCGGAGGACCTGTGATGATCAGCTGAGCCCGCTCCTGCCGCTCCTCCGGCTCCTCCGGCCTTCTCCCGCCGTTCCTCCTCCTCCTCCTCCTCCTCCTCTTCCTCGTCGTGCCGCCGCCGTCCGGCGCCCCCAGCCGCCGCGCCCGCAGAGCCGCCCGGCCGAAGCATGTCCAAGCCCAGCGACCACATCAAGCGCCCCATGAACGCCTTCATGGTGTGGTCCCGCGGCCAACGGCGCAAGATGGCCCAGGAGAACCCCAAAATGCACAACTCGGAGATTAGCAAGCGGCTGGGCGCGGAGTGGAAGTTGCTCTCCGAGGCGGAGAAGCGCCCGTACATCGACGAGGCCAAGCGGCTGCGGGCGCAGCACATGAAGGAGCATCCCGACTACAAGTACCGGCCCCGGCGCAAGCCCAAGAACCTGCTGAAAAAGGACAGGTATGTCTTCCCTTTGCCTTACCTCGGGGAAACAGATCCCTTAAAGGCCGCCGGGCTTCCCGTGGGGGCCACTGACTCGCTGCTGAGCTCCCCGGAGAAGGCCAGGGCTTTCCTGCCTCCCACCTCAGCACCTTACTCCTTACTTGACCCCAGCCAGTTCAGCTCCAGCGCCATTCAGAAGATGACTGAGGTTCCTCACACCTTAGCCACCAGCACCCTGCCCTACGCCTCCACCTTGGGATACCAGAACGGGGCGTTCGGCAGCTTGAGCTGCCCCAGCCAACACACCCACACTCACCCCTCGCCAACTAACCCGGGCTATGTCGTGCCGTGTAACTGTACCGCTTGGTCGGCTTCCAGTTTGCAACCTCCAGTTGCCTACATATTATTCCCAGGCATGACCAAGACTGGGATAGACCCCTATTCTTCGGCACACGCGACTGCCATGTAACACCCACCCAGCGGCCCGCCCGCGGCCCCGCAGGCGCGCGTGTGTGTGCGTGCGTGTGCCCCCCGCCCCGGCCGGCAGCTGGAACTGGGATTCCGCCGTGTGTGCATGTACATAAAAGCTGCAGGAGCAAAAAGGCCGCCCGAACCAGGACTCTGCCGCCCGCCGCCGGGCCGGGACACACGCGGACGCTGCCTCGGAGATGCTCTCGCCTAAAAGCTCGCCACGAGAGCTGGCCCCGGGCTCGGGGGGGATCTGCAATCGCGGGGGCAGATAGGAGCCCGGCACTTGTAAGAGTTGTAAATGTGTTTAAAAAAACAAAAAAAAGCGCGAACCTTGAACTGCCCTTTCGGGACAAAGCGGGGAGGAAAAGAGAAAAAGACAGAAAAAAAAAAAAAAAAAAAAAGAGAGGCGGTTTCGATTTTTATTTATTCTCTTAATGTCTATGAGTTCTCCAGGGTCTCATGTCACTTGGACTTGACTTTGGGAAGTCCCGGTCTTACTCTGATTTAATTTTTTTTTTCCTCGTTGTTTTTCTTTTTGCACATTGAAAAACGAGATCAGCTGTGTTATATATATATAAATATATATATATTTTGCCACCACGTACTACTAGGTAAAATTGCTTTTCATGTCAGAAAAAAAAAAGGCTCTTCAAAGTTAAAAAAGAGAAAAAAAAAGAAAAAAAAAGACGGGGAGAAACATTTATATTTAAAACCTATGATAGTGTTTGCTTAATTTAAAACAGATAGTCCTTAAATTTGTGTGATCCAGTGAGACTAGATCTAAGTTTACTTTAGACAGAGCGTCAGGTATGAAGTCAGGCAGTAGAATTGTAAAAAAAATTAATACTTACTACTACTACTACTAATAACGAAAAACCGAATAAAAAACCGATGGCAATTTAAATATGTTTTCACAATGTCTTGGGCAAGAAGAAACAGAAACTAAGATGTATCCGGCAGGATTTTACCTCGTTAAACCTTTTCATTTGTTGAACAAAGACGTTTTGAATAAAGACAATCTGTCACCAAACAGAGGCAAGTGCGTGCTGTGAGTGCGGGGACGCAGCCCCGCGTCGCACACCGGCGGCGGGAGCGACCCCCGCCCGCAGCCCCCGGCTCTCCCCGCGGCTCCGCAGCCGTGCCGTGCCGTGCCGTGCCGTGCCGGGCCGGGCTCCGCTCGGAGCCCGTCGGGGGAACGCGGCTGCGGGCGGAGGAAACTTGCGGAGGGCCGGGATGGAGCGGGGCGAAGCCGGGGGGCTGCGGGGGGCTGCTGCCCCCGCCCCGTCCCGTCCCGTCCCGTCCCGTCGGGGAATTTGGCTTTTCCCAAGTTGCCGCCGCGGCGTTGAAGTTTTAGCGGCGCGAGGGAATATTCGGAGCCGGGGAGGGGAGTTGTGGCCGTGGTTTGGAATTGGTGCGGATCAATTAGCGGCGTTTGGGGCGCTCTGCCCTCGGCGGGGACGAGGGGAAGGAAGGGGGAAGAGGCAGAGGATCCGTCTGGCGGGGCTGAATAGCCGGAGCGCCGCGTGTTTGGATGTGCTTTGCTCATTAAGTGCTCTTTGGAGACCGATGTTAGAATTAAACGGCGTAACACAATTAACATACATGGGGCTTGAATGGGAGGGTAAGCGGGGGAAGAATAGATAGATAAATAAATGAGAGATCAGGCGAAGGTAAACAAAAGGGGAGAGGAGAAAAGGGCTGAAAGGAGAGGTTAGAATGGCTGCTCCAGCCTTGTTTAGCATGACAAAACGGCTCTTACAAATGAGGACAATTAAAGGAGCTGGCTTGGGGAGGGCCTGGGAGCCGCGGGACGATCCGCTGGGACGCGCGGGGCTGGATGCGGCCGGCGTGGGGCGGCGCGGCGGCGGCGGGCGCTGATGTAACCCCAGCTGACAGGCGCTGTCAGCCCGGCTGATAACACCGATAGCTCAGTGTCCTCCGACATCCRCCCGCATTAGTCTGACAATGGTCGGAGGCAGAGCCGCGCGGGGGGAGCGCCGGCCCCGGCCCGCCCGGGCCACGCCGCTCGTGGGGCGAGGCGGGGGCCCCGCGGCCGTGCCCCGCTCCCCATCGCTGCTGAGCTTTGGGGGACCCCCCGCGCCCCTGAGCCCGGGCACCCTCGGGGAGAACGGGCTCGGTGGGGCCGCGGCCTCGGGGAAACACGGGGCTCGGTGGGGAGCGCCGAGAGACAGGGCTGCAAACTTTGGCGGGGATCTTTCCTTCCTACTTTCCTTCTTTCTTTCTTTCTTTCACTCTCTTCCTTCTTCTTTCCCCCTTTCTTTCCCCTTTCACTCCTTCCCCCCCTTCCTTCCTTCCTTCCTGCTTTCCTTTTAACCTTCTTTTCTTATCTTTATTTATTCATTCTATCTCCTTCTCTCTCCATCTCACATATTTTCCCCTTCTCTCCTTCTCTTTCTCCCTCTCTCTTTCTCTTTTCCTATTTCCCTCACTCTTTACTCTCCCTCTCTTCCTGCTTCTCATTCTCTTTTCCTCGCTGCCTCGCCGTCCCCCTCGCACCCCGCTCGCCCCTCCGCAGCCTCTGCTCGCCGCGTTTCGTTCCCGTTCCCTGCGCCGCGTTATCCCTCCAACCCTCCCGCCCGCTTGCAGGTGTGTAGCTATTTAACTCGTGGAGATAAATAAATTAAATAATGATCTTGACACTGCAATGAACCGATTACTGACTTTGATGTCAAAGGGAAACCAAAAACAGAAAGAAAGAGGGGGGCAGAGAGAGAGAGAGAGAGGTGAAAAAAAGCTATTCCCTCGAGGGGGAAATGCAGCTCCTTGTCAAACCTGTTTCCCCACAACTGTCTCCTTCTTTCAATAAAATCATTAAACAAAGGCCGAGGGGTTATGCGCACCACGCCTTGGGTGCGCGGCCGGGCGCTGTCCCGGGCTGGGCTTCGCCGCGGAGCCTCGGCCGCAGCCGCGGAACCCGCGCGGGCAGCGGAGCCGGGCGGGGAGCGGAGCCCCGCGGCCCGCTCTCCCGAAGTCGCCCTTGGCATTGCGCTAATGCTAGGCTCCATCGCCCACGATGCTCTTTTCTTTTCTTCTCTTTTCTTTTTCTTTCTCTTTCTCTTTTCTTTCTTTTCTTTCTTTCTTTTTCTTTCTTTCTTTCCTTTCTTATCTTTTTCTTTTCTTTTTTTCTTCCTTTCTTTTCTTTCTCTTCTTCTTTTCTTTTCTTTTCTCTTTCTTTTCTTTTCTTTTTCTTTTCTTTTCTTTTCTTTTCTTTTCTTTTCTTTCCTGCTTTCTCTCTTCGGCTTCCTTCGCCTCCCCTCTACCCCTCCGCTCTCTCTTCTTTTCTTTCTCTCTTTTCTCTTCTTCTTCTCTCGTCTCTCTTCCTCTCTCCTTCTCTTCTCTTCTCTCTCTTCTCTCTCTCTCTTCTCTTCTCTTCTCTCTCTTCTCTTCTCTTCTCTTCTCTTCTCTTCTCTTCTCTTCTCTTCTCTCTCTTCTTCTCTTCTCTTCTCTTCTCTTCTCTTTCTCTTTCTCTTCTCTTCTTCTTTCTCTTCTCTCTCTCCCTTCTTTTTTTTACTATTCTCCTCTCCTCCTCTCCTCTCCTCTCCTCTTCCTCTCCTCTCCTCTCCTCTCCTCTCCTCTCCTCTCCTCTCCTCTCCTCTCCTCTCCTCCCTCTCCTCTCCTCTCTCCTCTCCTCTCCTCTCCTCTCCTCTCCTCTCCTCTCTCCTCTCCTCCTCCTCTCTTCCTCTCCTCTCTCTCTCTCTCCTCTCCTCTCCTCTCTCTCCTCTCCTTCTCCGTGCTGCTGCAGGACCACCTAGACACTGAAAATCATCCGCTCTGGCCTTGCTTTAAACAAAACAACAAACAAGAGAGGGGGAGAAKWGMTGTCGGGAGGCCGAGGGCACCGGGAGAGCCCTCGCTGGTGCCCAGGTGTAGCTGTGCGAWCGCCAGGGAGCTCTGCTGCAGGAGAGACAAAGACAGRAGGGGAATTAAGTGATGTTAAAAAACTTTATTTTAAAGGACACATTAAGCCCATAGAAGTCTCTSAGAGATATTACTTATTTCTGCTTATTAGTGATAATAGCCCAGTAAATTTGCTATTGAGTGTATCAAAGGCATTCAAAGAGACTTTGAAACATCAAAAAGATTGCAATTCTGATTTTACGGTTTTATTCCAGGCCCGACCTCCTGGCTACATTCCTTGATTGTAGTGTTTAAAAGTGAGCGGTGATCAGAAACACGTCCTCCTCCTCCTCCTCCTCCTCCTCCTCCTCCCGCAGCGGCCCCGGTCCGGCCCGGGGACCCCGCGGGGCTGCGGGCGGCAGCGGCTCCGGCGGGCAGGGCACCGCGCCGCGCTCCCCCCGCCGCAGCATCCTCAGCGCCTCTCCTTCAAAAATATCACCAAATCGTTCCAAATGGCTGTAACGCAGGATTTGGAGGCAGGGGCAGCCCGGGCMCGGCTGCTCCCGGTCCCCTCGGGGGCTGCAGGAGCCCGGTGCCGCCGCGGGACGCGGGCTGAGCTCCCCGCGCTGCGCCGCGCTCCGCAGCGAGGAAGCCTCGGGGCTTTTGATGTGTCTGTAATTTACCCTTTTTATTATTTTTTTTTTCTCTTTCGGTCCTTAATTTTACCTCCTCGTCTCTCTTTTCTCCCTTTACACGCCTCTATTCCAGTTGGGGTGTTTTATACCAACATCAAAGGGACAATGCAGCCTTTATTATTATTATTATTCCTTTCTCTTTTTTTTTTCTTCCCTTTTTTATTAGGGCAAAATACTTCATTATTCCTGAACGCTCCTCGTTCGGAAAGCTAAACAAGAAATAACGTGCAGGGTCTGTGCAGGTCCACGCTGCAACAGGCGTAACATGTGTACGCCTAAAAGCCCCGAAATTAAATCCAGGTTGATCACAATTTAAAAGAGGAGAGCGAGGGAGCGGGAGCCGGCTCTTTGAGTGGGTGAGAGAAAGAGGGGAAGAGATGAGTAGCTGGTAATTATTGAAATATAAGGATGAGATTAATTCAAAGGAAACAAACTATGAAAACAATTGGAGCCGAGTGAAAAGCAAAACCCAGATTAGAATTTGCTTGTGGTTTGTTGTCTGTCTGCTTTCTTTCCTCCTCCCCACCCATTGTCACAGTGCAAGGCAATGGGATTTGCACACTTGAGGTGTAATAGCATTACTGCATTAATTAAAATTTTCATTTCACGTCCAGATTGTTTACTTATCTGCTGGAAACATATGTCGGGAGAAGTTGAGATTCTGGATTCTGCTCCGCTGCCCAAGGTGCAGCGCAGTACAGGGGGGGAGAGGATGACTTCAGATTTTTTTTTTTCATTGCATCCTCCAGCCTTATCTCTCCGCTGTAAATTATAAGGAGACTCCATTGAACTGAATATGAAGATTATATTTGCGAGCGGCGCGTCCTGGAGCGGCCCCGGTCCCACTTGGAAATGAAACAAGCCTTGCGGACCCCGGGCCCCCCTTCTCCTCCCTCCCCGTGCGGTCGCAGCCCCCCGGGAGTGGGGGGCGTCCACACGGGACCCCCGATCCCGGCGGGCTCCCGGGGGAAGGGAAGAAAGGAGGRAGGGAAGGAGGGAGCGCCGCGCTGCTCCGCGCTGCTCCCGCCGGCCCCTCGCTCCCTCCCGGCAAGCTGCGGGCACAACCACGGTGCTCCCCCGCCTCCCAAAAGCTGTGCTTCCCCCCAAAAACACGGCGGGGAGGGCGAGCATCCGCCGTGGCTGGCGCTGGGACAGCGGCGGGGTCGCGCCGTCGGTGCGGGCGCTGCCGGGCTCCGGCGGGGCGAGGGATGCGCCCGCAGCGCTCGGTGGGAAGCGCCTGTTTGTCTGYTGCCCCCCATTTTTTTCTCCTCTTTTTTTGGGGTGTTTTACTTTCCTATTTTCTGCCCTTTTAAAAATTTTTTTATTTATTTTTTTTTTAAGAGACCCCTGAGAAGGCAGCGAGGTGCCGTCCTCTCCGCCGGGTCTATCTGTAATTGAATCTAGGTCAGTTATTCTAAAGCACGGGAGAGGCTGATTCCCTCTTTCCGACATCAGCCCGGAATTTGGGAGGCGGGGGGGTGGGGGAGAAAGGAGGAGAGGGGGGTCTTGCAATTTCATTTAAAATGTAATGGTGGATGAACCGATAAGCAAATAGGGGGGAAAAAAAGGCTCTGCTTAAAAGAAAAAAAAAAAAAAGGCATGCTTTTAATATGCTTCCAGATGGGGGGAAAATGATTTACATGGGAGTTTATTTCCTCTTTGCTGATATGAAAGAATTACAGATACAAAACCCACTGATCTATAGAATAAAAAAAAAAAGAAAAGAAATGTTATTTTCCTGTAAAGGTATCAGTTCATTTATATTCATTTAACCATCCATCCATCAATTCACTTTCTCACTCCCTGCACATTCTCTCTGCCTCTGGTAAACCTACCCCACCAATATACTTTTCTGGAATATACAATGAAGTTTCCTTAAAAAAAAGAAATTATGTGAGATTCAGCTGGAGTAGGTAAAGTGAAGTTTCCCTTCTCCTCCWCTCCCTAGCTYCTCTTTTATGTTCCAGACTTTGAGTAAATTAGCAATGTGAAAAAAGAAAATGGTTTAGTTGGGAAAAAAATGTCTGTGTATATCTATAAATAATATATGCAGTGTAAGTGTTAGAGATGTGTCTATATGTATATATACAATATACAGAGAGCAGGGTTCGTGTGCTCAACATGTATGTGCTGCATCCCTGTGCTTGTGTGATACCAACAGTTCCTTCTCTGCCTCTAAAATAAAACACACAGATGTTGTACAGCTATTTACAGCATTCATATATCCACAGCCCCAGACTTAACCACCCACCCAGCCTGCGTATGCTGCAGATGTGCACGATATATGTGATACCTGAGCACTGAATTGGAGCAGAACACCTGGATTTAAATAGAAAATATTTCCCTAAATTGTCAGCACGTGTCCTTTGGGAGTGCTGGGCTACCTGTGGTGCCCATGTTTTGGTGCTCTCTGGCACAAAGCACAGGGCACAGCTCAGCCTGGCGGCCTCAGACCTCCCAAACCTGAGGGCCACCAAGGCTGGATTTGTTTGCATTTTGGATGGTACCTGGAGCTGCGATCCAAATTCCCTTGCAGGAGAGTGGCCAGAGAGCAAACCTAAACCTCTCCCCTGCCACCTCCAAGCGCCAAACCAACCCCACCTGGCCGAGCTCTTCCCGTGGCTCTGCCTCGCTGGGTGTGAGCTGGGGACAGGGGTGACCTCCTTCTCCCTGTGCTACAGCCCTTCCTCACAGGAATGGCTCCAGGGAGGAAGAGCTGGCCCTTCCTCACAGGAATGGCTCCAGGGAGGAAGAGCTGACCCTTCCTCACAGGAATGGCTCCAGGGAGGAAGAGCTGACCCTTCCTCACAGGAATGGCTCCCGGGAGGAAGAGCTGGCCCTTCCTCACAGGAATGGCTCCAGGGAGGATGAGCCCTGTGCCCAAAGACAGAGGCTGCCAAACCATCCGTCATTTCCCGGACACCTTCGCCGAGGCCGGGAGTGGAGGGATGCGGAAAAACTTCTTTTTCTGCTTTAAATGCAGCGACAAGAGCTATGTAAGAAGTTGCTTTTTTTTCGTGTTAAAAGCAGGCAAATAGAGACACAGACAGATTTGGAAATGCCTCTATATATACAGATAAAAATATACGTCTTTATCTCCAGCCAGATACGGATATAGATCCGCACAGAATTTTCCTGGCGGTGGCTGCTAAAGAGCTCCAAGCTGGTGCTCGGGGCGCTCTCACCAGCCTTTCCCAAAACTCCCTGTGTRAATACAGGCACCAGGCAATGCCCCCCAGGTCAAAGAGGGTGGTGGCATTGCAGAGCTCGTGGGTGCCTGCCCTGCACAGAGCCCACACGCCCGCGCTGCACATCAAAGGCCGGAGTTCCCGGCTCCGTGYTGGAAGTGACACCTGCAGATGTTCCCCTGCCTCGTGTTTGCAACCCAGACCTGAACAAATACATAATCACATCACATAGCATAATTAATAGTGCTATCACCATGAAGGACTCTTAAAGGGAAGGCTGTTGAAAGAGAGTTCCTGAAGATAATCCTTTTAAAAGGTTTCCTTAAAATGCAACCACTAGCGGGAATAAGGCAGGTTTAGTTCCAACATCTTAATACCTCTGCAGAGCAGAGTTTTAGATCTTGTAAATGTCTTTCCTTTAATAGTGGCTTGACTTTTGATTTGGGACTTGCACTTTTTGGAGGATCTTGCTGCTGTTGTGGTTCTCAGCAGAGAAGGTCCTTGAGGAGGCCCAGCCTGGCTCAATTGACCTGTCAGGCACTGAAAACCTCATTCCTGCTGGAATTCCAACGTGGTCCCATCCTGTCTGGGCTGGTGTCCTGCACTTGTGTCTAATGGCCCATTTGAACAATTTTCAGGGTGCTGTTTAATTTGTTTATTTTCTCATTCTGGATGACACCCCAGCTCCTGGCAATGGGGTTCAGCTGCTCCCCAGCTCTTTCCTTAGCGCTGTCTCCCGACTCCTCCACTGTGCTCAGAGAATTCCTGCGTGGTGTTGGTGCCAGGGTTGGTGAGTAAATCACTTTATTTTGTCTTTCCCACATGATGTCTGTGTGAAATGAACAGAGCTACACAGTGATCTGCGTGTCCAGGGGATAAATGTGCACCTGAGAGGGCTCTGCTCCCTCAACCCTTCTTCCTCAGCCTCCCATCCCAGGAGCTCTTCCCATGGCTATTTGGCATCCTCACATTWCTCAAGTTTTGCATGGAGAGGGCAAAGCTTGAGGAACTGGGACCACCTGGTGGAGCAGACCCCTGCTAGGAGACCCTGGGAGCAGCCAGGTCCTGCCTTTTGCTGTCACTGCTTTTCTGGAGCTCTGACCCAGGATCCAGCCTCGGGGTTTTCAGCAGGGAAAGTTTAGATTTATTAAAAATGTTGTTAAATTGGCATGGAAATAATTGAGGGCCTCTGGAGTTAAAGGGATGATGGACACCTCCTCCAAAGAGCAATAATTAAAAATTCAAAATAAAAATGAAATTYAGTTAAATCAGAKATTTTTACTTTGTCTTGCAGCTGTGGACAGTCCTTTAGACTATCCCAGTGCAAATTCCTTGGTCGGTGGTGGGTTTGGTGTCCGATCTCTCTAACCCCACAAGGCCTCTGGAAAACCAGGGATCTCCATTCCCAGGGAAGTGAGGACCCAGCTGTTGTGTTGYGGTGCTGTGTGTAGGGAAAAACAGTTTGAAGGCAACAGGAGRTCTTTGCTGTGCCCTGGCTGTTGTCCCTCCTCTCGGAGGGTGGCACTGCTGCTGTTTGCCCAGCGTGGTCAGAGGTGGTGCCACCAGAGCTCAGCCCCTCCCTGTGAGTGACAATGGTGARACCTTTTGGGTGTCCCAGGAGAGCAGGGTCAGCTCGCTGGTGGCTCAAATATTTTTGGTTCTTTTGGCTTTGAAGTGCGTGAGACAGAAAATGTGCTGCTGCCACTYGTCCCCTGCCAGCACCAGGGGTGGCACTGGTGGCACTGGGGGCCAGCAGGCATGGGGAGGCTGAGGGGACCCACAGGGCTGCCACATCTGAGAATGGCACAGGGCACAATGCCCATCCCTGGTGTTGGCAAAGAGCTCAGGGCTCGKATCCCCCATCAGGGATGTGCTCCATGGGCCACTGTCCCCCTCCCTGACAAAGCTTTACAAACCAGCGCTCTGGTTTAAACCCCGCTCACTGCTTGCCCAAGTTTTATTTTTCCTGGTTTATCTTTTGGCTGCCCACATCCAGGTATTTTTCCTTAGCAAGGTCAGAGCCCTCTGATTTAGAGTGTTTAATTGCTTCTAATTTCTCCAAATTTCCGTGTAGGCATTTTAATGTTTGCCTCCTTCCTTCCCTGTGAGCTATTAGCATGAGTCAGTTTCTTTCCTGACATAGACAAGGGTTTTTCCCCTCTCCTCCTACTCCTTCCAKCCCTACTTACACGGGAATTCCCCCAGCAGGCACTGAAAGAAGAAAGGGAATTAGATCTTTATCAGAGCCTTACTTTCACCCAAGATTTCCTTAGATCAGGGAGTTAAATAGAGGCCAACAAATGCTTTCTCTCCTACTTAGAAATAACCCTCCTGCAGCCAAAAGTATTSCCTCTCCTCCTTTGGAGGCAAACCAGGAGCTGGTGTGACTGTGTGTCCTTCTTTCAGGCATACCATTGTCAGTCCCCTGCCCTGGTTGGATTTCATGGGTTCTCTCTTTGCCCAACAAGTGCCAGGCAAAACAAGAACTACATTCTAGCAGGGAAAAAAAAACCAAAAAAAAACCCGTAGAAAAATAGAGAAAAAGAAAATGAAATCCCAGTGTTGCTTCGAATCCCTGCCAACTTTCCAGGCCTTCGTAACTCAGCCAAAAACAAGGCCACAAACCCATTTTTCCTCATTTGCAGGTCACCTTGAAGGGTAGATGAGGAGCTCTTTCAATAGCATTTCTTTCAAGGGGATTTCAGTGAGAAAAGCAGCAGTGATTGAAATTCCCTGTTTCCTTGCAGACCCTCAGGCTTTCCTGGAGGATATAAAAACACCCAGGCAGCTCCCAATTGTGGATTCTCGCTCCGCTGCGGTGACATTGCCTGACTCGAGGGACTACAGAGGTTTGGCACAAACATGATTTAACATAATTTTTTAATCACCTCTTGGCCTCCCAGCCCACACATTCCTCTTCAAATAGCAGCAGGGCTGGAGGAGATGCCTACAGAAAAATGGGATAACATTCACTTCCCACTCAAACGCAGCTCCTCCGTGAGCTCTCCCTGATGTCCTGGTGAAAAGCACCTTCCCGGCCCAGCAGTCAAGCATCAAAAACCATGGAAAGGAGGTGAAAATTAGAATAATGAGGAGAAGAATGCCCTGATGCCTTCTCTCCTGGGGACAGGACTATGGCTGCATGCTTAGTGGCATCACTGGCCTGTGCTGATTGTCCTCCTTCAGTGTGGAGCCGAGTGGGGACAGGGCCCCACAGGTCCCTWCCCTTGCTGAGGCTTTGGGAACAGAAGGTCAAATTGTCCAGCTGATTTAGTTTAGTCCCMGTGYTTTTCCCAGCCTCAACTGATAAGTGATGAGCAAACCTTCCCCTCCAYGTGTACCCATGCATATGGATAGACACAGACACACACATACGTGTGTATATAAAYAGATCTCTTTAAATTTAAATAGATTTATGCCCAAGGACAGGAGGGTGGGTATGAGGTCATTACAGAGAAAGAAGGTGTAACACATCCATATGTTCTGTTGTGGGGATTAAATCTATAGCAGGTTGTATGCAGTGCTAATACTCCTATTAATTTCTATTTTTCATTGTTGTTTGCACATTTGTCAGGCTCCAATGAAGGGATAATGAAGCGAGCGGATGTTAACTGCAAATTAATCAGCCCTGTCTTGGAGTGTAACACAGGTTCCTGTTTGCTTCTCCTCTTCACCCAGGAACGATAACACACTTTCTGCATCCCCACCAGGAAAATCTCTTGGATGCTGTGGCAGAGCAGAGAAAGAGAGAAAGAAAGAAAGAAAGAAAAAAGAAGAATGAGAGACGCCCTGGCCGAGAAACTTCCAATTCTTGAAACTGTCAAATTTCTTTGAGCTGTAAGAAAGCTGAGGAAGCTGAGGTCGTGCTAATTTTGCAAGAGGAGCTTGTTGGAAATGCTGTGTTGGCCATGGGCAGGTTGGACTTTTTGTTTTCTTTAACTCTTGAAGAGTCAGATCTTTTTGAGAGTTTATTTTTTAACTGGGGTATGTCTCTACCATGGCAAGGGATTGGAAYGAGATGACCTTTACAGTCCCTTCCAACCCAAGCCACTCTGTGATTCCCTGACTGTCTGATTAACTGCTGCTGTGCATGAGGGATAGATGTATTCACAAATATTGGGGCTTTTTTATTGCAAATTGTCTTGCTTTACTTTGGAGCYTGCTGTCTGTGAGCCTGGTCTGGTTGTGGTGTCTGGTGTGAGGCAGGAGGTTCCCTGGTGCTCTTCCCTGGTCCCTTGGGAGAGATGGGAGTGTGAGCTGAGACAGAGCCAGTCACCAGCCCCAAGAACGCATCCCCTCATGGATACACACTCAGGGTACCCTGCCAGCATTCCTTGGGCAAACACTGGTGCTTTGAGCACCTGCTTTTTGCAGTTTGGACTTGGAGCCAGGCAAACGTGGGAATTTCTGCTCGGGTGTTGTGTTTGTGATGAATTGAATTCGGTTCTGTGCAGAGAGGCCAGCGGAGTTTAACTGCCTGGCCTCACTTTGTGCTCAAGGAAGGAAACAAGTGCAGATTTTGGATTGATCATTAATTGCTCACCCTCATGATGAACACTTGGTGCTGGTTCTGCCACCAGCTTAGATTTCCTTCTGGAAAACTTCCTTTCCCTTCCCCATATCTCAGGATGYAGCTCTTTGCAGCCAACTCCATCCCTGCTGGGGCAGCCTGGGGAGCCTCCAGTTCCCTGCAGCAGCACCAGCACTGAAACCTGATCCTCATTTCTTGGATATTAATGTCCCACCCTGCCCAGCTCCCAGGGTGCTTGGATGGCATCCATAGATCATTTCGCTTTCCAGGGAAGGAAATACTTGGTCAGACTGAAATCACCATCGATAAATTCATGTAGCTGTAGCAGCTCTCCTCCTGTTCAGGGCACACACTAGCCCCAGTAAGTGGGTGTGTGCCTCGTAAATACAGAAAACTTTCTGTGCTCCTAMAGATGGGCATTTCATGGACAAGTTCATACTGCCCAGGGCAAGTGGCACTCCAGGCCCATCTCCAGAATAATTAGGGAATGCTGCAAGATTTAAATGTGTTGCTGTTTATTGGAGAAGAGGCATTGTAGATGATTTGGGCATTCCTTAAAGGGATTTCTCCCAACCTTTGTCCCTTCCTTTTATCACCTTCCTCGTTATAGTCCTTGGCACAATCCTCTTTCTTTTATTGATCAAACACTTGATCAGTTGATCAATTAATCACCTGATTGACCCAGATTTTTACATATCTGCACCAACGTTTTTTTTTTGTCTTCCCAGCCTAGGTTTGTCACCAGTCCTTCCTTTTTGAAATACAAGGTTTTGACAACAAGGTGCTCCCTCACTGTCCCCCATCAYTGTCCTTCCACACATCTCCCAGGATATTGCCTTTCCTGTGATCTCTGTGCTTTATTTGGKGGCACTGTGTGACAGCTTTCTGCAAAGCTTTCCTGGAAAAGCASCCAAACCTCACAGTTTACCCTGTGTTTGGGTCAGAAAATCTGTTTAGGCTCCATCCTCTGCACTTGGCTCATCRGGATTAAAACCAGAATTTTCTCATTGTCTCTTCCCCTCTTTTTCTTCCCTTCTTCCCTATGTCTTTCCCCTCCCGATGAGCGCAGAGAACACATTTTCTCACAAATGCTTAACTCTGTGGATTTCAAAAGGGRTGGATTTTGTTCCTCACCCACCATCTCCACTCTGGGCTCTCCAAGCTGAAACACCTCCATTCRTTTTGCGGGCCAAGGGAAAAACAAAGCAGTGGAGAGGGATGTAAGTATCCTGGAATTCTCTTCTCTGGTGGCACAGTGTTGACTCGTGGCCACTTCTGGGGSTCTTGCATAATGCTTTAAGCCTCGTGTTTCTTTTGTTTTGTGCCCAGCCCAAGAATTCAGTTTTTAATAAGAAATCCCAGAAGTGCCTGTGAAGGATCCAGGCTCCCGCGCGTCACCGGCGCGGCGCAGACGYGGGAGCTCCCACCAGCTCCCGTGGTCCCATGGTCTCCATCTCCTGGGATTAATGAGGGTCCAGTGTAGTCCTTGCCTTCTCCTCTTGCAGAAGCGTGCAGTGGAACTCAGAACTGCCTCTGCCTCTTCAGGCATCTTCTCCACAGCATCACGTGCGCGCGGCTGCTGCTTGGAGAGCCGCGCAGAAGCGGGAGAAGGGCGAGGCAAGGATCTGCTTTCCTGGCCTTGCTGTCCCTGTGGCTGCAGGAGCAGCAGGCTTTGGGTGCAGCTTACCCTGCCTAAAGTCTTGAGAAAGTCACCTGTTAAACCTGAGTCCAGCTCTCTGTCCTCTGGGATTCAGATGTACCTGGCTGATGGTCTTGCACAGGTCCACGTCCTCGTGGTCTTTCCAGAGAAACTGYGGATGCCCCATCCCTGGAAATGTTCCAGGCCAGGWTGGACAAGGCTTGGAGCAACCTGGGATAGWGGAAAGTGTCCCTGCCCATGGCAGGGGTGGARTGAAATACTCATTAAGCTCCCTTTCACCCCAAGCCACTCCTTGATCCAAACAGCAGAGACCTGTCTCTCCCCCCATGCCAGKGCTGGGATTTAAATGTGGTGATCAGATCCATGCAAACTCTACTGGAATTTAGGATTCTAAATCACACAGACTTGTCTAAAAATAAAATACAGGCTCTGAAATGTCTCCAAGCAGTTAAGTTCATTTTTGTGGCGAGATGTGAGATATTTCTAAATGGAATCAGGARTGAAGGAAGCAGCCGGGCACATTTTAATTCTAATTTTTCCTATATATCAAGCGTTAAATTAACAAGTGAGGGAGAACCCTCCTGAAGAGCTATCTGTGGTTTAGACAGGCATATCAGGATAAAATTACTCYGGGCTTGCCTGTGGTTTGTCTGGATCTTCCTGGAGCTGCACCAGTAAAGAGCAAAATTGTGCTGCTCTTTGAGGCTTTGGGTTTGATGCTGTGGATCCTCCCTTCTGACCACGCCTGGGTTCCTTGCTGGTGTGAAGGAACTATTCCCTGGAGATTGTTTTCACCCAGGCAGGGGGCAGAGCTCCTCAGAAGGTGAAAAAAGGGAGAAGGGCTCAGGAGAGAGACTTTTGATTTGTAATCATGAGGGTGGATGGCTCAAATAATAGAAGATTAGAGGATCACAGAGTGGTTTGCGTTGGGAGGGACCTCAAAGCCCATCCATTCCCACCCCCTGCCATGGACAGGGACACTTCCCACTATTCCAGGTTGCTCCAAGCCCCATCCAACCTGTCCTTGGACACTGCCAGGGATGAGACAGCCACAGCTTCTTTAAGCAACCTGTGCCAGGGCCTCACCTCCCTCCCACAAGAACAATTTCTTGTGTCYCTCTGACACAAATTTCCCCTCTTTCAGTTTGATCCGTCCCTCCTTGTCCTGTGACTCCAGTTCCTGATGAAGAATCCCTCTCCAGGTTCCTTCTAGCCCCATCTGGAGGGTGCTGCGAGGTCCCCACACCTTCTCTCCAGACTGAACAGCCCCAGTGCTTGTTGTTTGTCACCAATGTYAGATGGAGAGAGTGTTTTGGTGGGGAAACAGATCAGGATTCCCTGATCTTCCCAGGAAATATATGGCAGTCAAAGGGGTGGTTTCTGCTTCTGAATGATCAGTGCAACACACAAATGATTCTAGTATCATCCCACCAATTTAACTTTTCTTGTCCGTAGTGAGGAGGATTGCTGTCACTGCCCTCAACTTGGAGTAATTCAGTTTAAAATCAGAATGCTCTTCAAAATTTTTTATTTGCTGCATGGTCTTTAATTTGCTTTAGTGAGGTTTTTGGAGTCATTAACACCAACACAGGTCACCTCTGGGTGTGGCACAGCTGGCCTGGACCACCCTCGTGCACCTCAAATTCTCCTGGCCCTGACTAAAATAGTTGGGATTGACTTTTTCTGAAGTTAGTTATGAAATGCTTCAGTGCACTGAACATGATTCTTCTTTTTCTCATTCCRAGCCCCAAGAGGACTGACTCCAGGTATCCCCACTCCATGAAATATTGTCTCTGCAGCCAGGGAAAGCAATCTCTTGAGGATGAACCTTGAAGCACAGGAACGGCTGATTTCTCAGCAGCCTTTTGATATTGTCACACCTTCAGTCTTTTGGGGATTTATGGGGACTTTGCCAATATATGGGACTGAGTCTGGACACTAAATGCCTAATTTTCTCCAAATTTACAATTATTCCCTTGGCACTTTTTGTGTCCTATTGCTGTGGGAGCAGTATCATCGTTCCCATTTCATGGATGGAAGGGTTGTGCTGCACAGAGATTCCTGGGAGGTGTTCTACATTGTGACTTCCCCCTGCAAKGCCAGTTTGGTGAGGAATGTGTGTTTCCCAATGGTTTTACCTTTTACTTCTCCTTGTTTTTAAGGTCTGGCTCCCTCAGGGTGGGTATTTCCAGACATGACCCTTTTCCCYCTAGAGCAGAGGCAGGAAGAAGCAGTAGGAAGCTCCATCTTTTTCAAGTCAGTGTATTTGGCCACAGTGATGGACCCTGAGGTTGTCCATGTCCTTCCAGGAGTATTTCCAGGTGTCATTTACTGTAGTAAAATCCTGGCTCACTCTTTAGGAGGTTTCAGCTCGTTTAATGTTCCCACAGAACTCTGAGTGGCCACAAGGACCTGGAGCCCAGGAGATCTCCCCTTTCCTCAGCCCACCAGACCTCCCTTGACTTCATTTGTTCTTTGCTCACAGYTGCTTATGACTGAAAACATCACATAGGGAAAATGTGAACATTTTGACGTGGGGAAAACCACCCAGATTTTAATGGAAAAATTTCAAATTTCCATCAGTTTTAAAGGAGCAGCACTGCCCTATTTTTATGGAGGTGTGTTGGGGCTGCCAGCTGCACTCCCTTAGGGAAGTGCAGGTTTAAGGAGGAAGAAGCACTACAAATCCCACCTGCAACATCTGCTGGATCAATTAAAAGCTGAAACTAAAAACTAACCCAGGAAGAAGTGTGAGGGCACAGCTGTGCAAAAGGCAACCTCTGCATTCCAAAGGCTGCTTTCCAGCCTATTTCTCCAAACCCCAACCCACTGGATGGYGTCCCACCAGTCCTTGTGTTCCTSTGTSTTTGCAGTAGATTTACCCATATGCCAGAGGTGGCAGCAGCAGGAAGTTTAGATTCCCTATCCCACTTTTTCCTGGCTATGAATTGATCCCTGCCACATGTTAGGCTACAACAGCCTGTATTTGTTAAAATGCTGGGAAAGAGCAGCAGGAATTACAGCAGTCCTGCTGAGGGTGTTACACATCCTGATCAGGGCTGCCAAAAATTCCTGCCAAAAAATTCCTGCCACTGCAAATACTGAGTTTTACCCTGGCATCATCACTGATTGCCTCCATACCAACCCCGTGGACACATTTATGGCTGGTGTTAGGATGTTATTTTTCATCTCTTCCATGTTTTCCCAGGTCCTGGAGGTACCAGGAGAYGACAGAGCTGGAGAGCCCCTGAAAGAGCCATGGAAGCATGATGGAAACAGCCTCCTCCTCCTGCCCTTGGGAGTGCTCAGGCCTCAGGTGGATTTGTGTCCTCAGCTGTCTCTTATACACATCTAGATCAGCCTCCTCCTCCTGCCCTTGGGAGTGCTCAGGCCTCAGGTGGATTTGTGTCCTCAGGGAGGTTCTGGCTCAGGAGAAGTATGGAAGTTTGGGGAGCTGGTGGGCAGTTGGTTCCTTATTGCTGCACACTGACCTGTTGCTTTATGCAAGCTGCTTTACATCAGTGACAGAGCAGCATAAGACATGGAATTGCTATTTTGGGTTTTTTTGTCCATAAGACACGGAATTGCTATTTTTTGTCCCATCTCCCACCTTCACAGTCTCCCAGAGCTCCCATTTGGACTCCAGAGTCCCACCAAGAGCGTGACAGAAATATTTAGGTGCTGTTCTAAAGCTGGGTTTAACGGTGGAAATGCTCTTTAATGCACAGCATTACAGAGAGCGTGTCCCTTTCTCTCCCTTTTGGAATGGCCWTCTGGAGGGATGGAATTCCAGCTCCCACCTCACCACACCATTATTGACAGGCACGGTTGGTACATTATTYAGGTAATTTGGCACGTGCCATATGGGAACCACCTGGACAGGACAAGTGTTGTCACCCCCAACAGGCCCAGGGATCCCAGCCCTGCCTCTGGAGGGTGACAGRGCTTTGGAAGGGCATTCAGGCAGTGATGGGCAGTGTTGGCACCCAAGGGGRCCATCGTGAGGTTCCCACATGGCAAAGTCCAGCAGGGCACGTGCAGGGGTCCCTGGGCTGGCTGCTCTGTGGTGGCTCCTGGTCACTGCTGCAGGCTGGCAGCTCAGGGCACAGGCTGCCCAGAGCAGCCRTGTCTGCCTCATCCCTAGAAGTGCTGGATGGGGCTTGGAGCAGCCTGGTGTGATGGGAGGTGTCCCTGCCCATGACTGGATGGCCTTCAAGGTCCYTTCCAACCCAAACCATCCTGAGATTCTGTGGGTTCACAAACRCAGGTGTTGGCCAGGGCTGGTGATGCAGATAAGAGTCAAGGGAGCACCACAAAAACAGCCTCTCCAGACTGGTGTGGTATCCATTCAGGGTGTCCTGAGGTGGGAATAATGTGCTCTGACTCCATGATTTCAGAAGGCTGAACAATTGCTTTATTAAGCTATACTATATTACATTACATTCTATACTAATGCTATTCTAAACTCTATACTAAAGAAAAACCCATGACCCCTTACAGACAGTCACAACGCAGCTTTGACCCAATTGGCCAATCAATCCAAACTACCATCACCAGAGTCCAATTAACAAATCCCTTCTTTGGTAAACAATCCCCATAACACATTCCACATGTGCCAAACAACAGGAGCAGCAAGGAGAGATAAGAATTGTTTTCTCTTCTTCTCTGAGGTTCTCACTGCCTTGCCCAGGAAAAATCCTGGAAGAGAGAATTATGTCTGCCTCTGTTCAGAGTATGTGAGTACCACAGTGAGGTTCCTACAGCCTTTGGCTGTCCCAGCACACAGCTCCAGAGGGAAGGAAGCTCAGCTGAAGGTGCTCTGTGACAGCCTCAGAGGGAATCTGGTCTGAGGCTCCTCCTGAACTGCTGCACCTCCTGCTCTCAGAGRGCACTGGCAGCACTTGTGAAAAAGGAAAAACCTGCAGAGCCTGTGTAAGGTGAGGRATTCACTCCCACTGCTCCAGGAAGCTCATCCAGGGAAGATTTCCTGCAGTATTGTAGGAGCCATAATGTGGTSTTAAAATAAACCAAATGATTTTGCCTCTGTAGGGAGTCCAGGTGAGGAAGCCTGAGCTCCATGAGCAGTGTGAGGGCTCTGCCCCACCTTCCTTGGTGCTGCTGTCTGCACCAGGTGAGCCATTGCAGTGCCTGCTGTGCTGAGGAGCCTCCCAGAGAGGTTCAATCAGGAGGCAGCAGCTGAGCAGCTGCAGCGTGGGGACCTCAGGGACCTTTCCCAGATTGGTGACAAGAGCCAGCCCTTGTGCCACACCTGTCACCTGCTGGTGTCAGAGTGCTCTGTGGAGTGCTGCTGCCCTTGCACAGGTGAGCAGAGAGGCTTCCCAGGGCTGCAGCAGGGACAGAGTGGTTTGTGTGTCCTGGAGCAGGACCCCTGCCCTCTGCCTTTCCACAGGAGAGGTGGAAAATTCCTGGCTGGAGAACAGCACAGCACCCCCAGCCCTTGAGGCCCAAAAGGCAGAGCTGAGTAAGCTGTGGGAATAACCTCCTGGAGGGATTTCAACAYCCCTGCTGTCCCTGGGGAGACTGACAGCACCTCCATCAATTCTCCTGGGAGCTGTCCACCCCTTTGCCTTCACTCCATCTGTTCTCTGGGAAAATCTCCATCTCCCACTTGTCTTCTGCTTCTTGTACTGCAGTGAGGGGCTGCAGCTCCYTCCAGCACAGGACCTCCACCTAGGACTGCTCTGCTTCCCTGCTGGGTTTCAGCAGCACTTTTCCAGCTCCATGGATCATTTATCCCAGCCCTCTACCCTTCCAGAGGTMCTGGAAGCTCTGCTGCTTCTCCTGTCAGGCAGTGTCTCCCAGGGGGTTCCCTTGGGCTGCTGGCTCTCTCACAAAGCCCATGGCAAATGGCAAATCTGTTCTTCCAAGGCCAGCAGCTTCTGGGTGTTGGCAGCCTGAGGATGCCTTGTCCAAGTGGAAAGTGTCTTCTGCACTCAGGAGCTGCAAGGTATAAACCCCAAAGAGCTAAGAGAGTAGRAATTGTGGTTCAGTGTAAATAAACCCTGCTGGCTGCTGTTCTGTACCTGTCTGTGCTCCTGCTTTACCATGTCCGTGCTTTTCTGTCTCCAGTGTGGTGCTGCAGAGGTTCCAGTTTGAAGCTCAGAGCAAATGAATTTCAAAAGCTGCCCCAGGGAAAGCTCCTGTGAACTCCTGGAGAGAGGGTCAGAGAGGACACAGCAGATTCTGGATGTCACAAGAGCAGCAGAGAAGCAAAATATCACCTCTGTGGCTGTGTCCCTCTGAAGTGACAGTCCTGGTGCTGTGCCTGCCACCAAACTCCACCAGCCTGGGCATCCAGTGACCAAAAGGTGCTGCAGCACCAGAGTCAGCCAAAGCCCTGCAGGGCTGTTGAGAGAGGCTGCTGATAGGGAGATTTCTGCCTGATGGGAAGCAGGACAGTGATTTCATGGCTTTTTTGGGCTCTGTGGTGTCTTGTAATGAGAAGATGCTCAAAATTCTTGCCTGTTCTCTCAGCTTGCAGCGTGGGGGGATGGAGGCTGAGGGAAAACTGATGGGAAAATGTTTACAAGCCTAACTACAGAGTGAGGCCTCTCTGATGGAGGATTTAATCTGCAGGACATTGTTATCTCTGCTAGGTTTTCTGTATCTTAGGTACTCAATAAATGATTGCTAAAGTAATTCAGCATTCTCCTCTCAATCAGAAAACACAGCCCCGTGTCAGGTACCCAATCACGCTCTCATGCAGCAAACAGAACCCAGGCAGGGCAGGCCCATGGGTGAGGAAACTCTCAAARCATGCCTGAAATGCAGGCCTGGAGCTTGAAAAGGAGATGGGAACACTCTGGCCACAGCTTGTGGGAATGAGGTAAGGAAGAGCTGCAGGARGCCATCCACAGGGAAATTACACCAGAATTACTTAGGATGGCAGCCAGGTGTTASAATGCTCAGCTATGCCATGAAGCATTTCCCTGACTTGCCACTGATGAAAAAATCCTGGTTTTCTGTCTCTCCATGCCCCAGGGCACTTCCTTGTGCCCTGCATTCTCCCTGCAAGCCTGTGAGGCACCAATATTYACAGAGGTGCTTCCCTTCAGCACTGACACTCAGCACCCTCCAYCAAGGCACACTGGTCTTTCCATTGTCTCCATCCCTCTCCTGGTACCCTTCTTGTGATGGACCCCCTGGATCCTCCCCCTCCAGCCCCGTGTGTCCCTCCTCTGTGCTGCATTCCCAGTAATTCCAGCCTGAAATCCCAGCTGTGTGGGGCTGTGCCCCCTCTCCAGTGGGTGCAGCCCCATGTCRTGATGCCCCCTTGAAAGATTTTTCCAGCCTCATTTTCTCTCAGAGGAGTGAGTTTGAGGCCTGGAATTGGAGGTCCCAGGCTGAGCTGCACTGTGTTCCCCTGGGATCTGACTGCAGCTTTGCCCCCTGCTCCCTGTGGGGTGAAACTCATCCCCCTGTATGGGGCACTTCCACTCTGCCTCTTCAGCCCTGGGTCAGCTTTAATACAGTCTGTGGGAAAGGCTTAAAACAGCAAGGCTTGAGATTGAATTATGGTCTAATCTGCCACTAATAGAACCTGACCAGCTCCATTATTCACTGTCAAATCACTGCATTTGCTATTAAAACACAGTGTGAACTTCCCTAATTTCTGTCGGGTTAGGACCATATCCATCATCCTCGCCTGAACCGACACCAGGGTAGTGCAGATAACACAGACAAATTTAATGTGGTTAATTCACCTTAGGAAGCTTGCTCCAGCAGTGCTGGGGAGGGAGGGGCTGGGCAGTCCTAGGAGGAAAAGGATGGATGAGAGCAAGCTGCAGTTTGACATTGCAGGGGGTGATGAAATTGCACAGGGCCCCTTTAGGATGGGGAGGTCTGAGTGGCCCTGGTGCTCTGACAGCCTGGGCTAAAGCTGTGCTCAGAGGGGAGGGGGCAGAGGAGGGACCAGTCCCTGTTCTGGGGCAGCAGAAAGGGAGCAGAGACCATAGCCACAGTCCCAGGTGTGCAGTTACACCACCCTTGCTGCAGCTGTCCCAGTTTAAGGTTGCAGCCTCTTTTTTGTGGGCTGTGAACACTTTAGAAATCAGCTCGTGCTGTCTCCCAAGTGATTACWCCCTGTTGGCATCAACCCTCCACATGGAAGGCAGATAGTCCTTCGGGGTGAATTGAGCTGCCTTTTTTTTAGCATCCTAAATTGACCCAGGAAGGCCCCAGCAGACACCTGGAGGGTCAAACAAGGGCTGCCTGGCCTGGTTCAGCTGTGACTCATACCAGGATTTTGGTTCTTGCTTGCAGAGGTGGAAAGCAAGTCTGTGAATTTGGTGGGCCAGCCAAAAACCTTTGGCAGAAATTCTGTGTTTATGTGCTGCCTCTTCCTTTTCTGTTGTCTATGTCTGTGCTAATTGTAGAAATAAAGAATTATGAAGGCAAATGCCTGCTGTGTTGACCAAAGAAAAGGGAACTAGAGACAGRTGAGACCATTATAAGCATTTTCAAGGGTGAACAGATTCTGATGGCAATGGGGATTAGAGGAATTCATTAGACAAAAAGTAGGAGTTGTCATTACCAGGTCTAATGAGTTGACACTGGTGAAGAGGGACTTGTCACCCCRGAAAGAACAAATATTAGGAAAGAAAAATAAACAATTCCAGCTGGATGGTGAGAATTTATCTGGCCACTCTCTCCTGGCTGTAATGAGCCTGAGCAGCAGGTCTGCCTTTGGAGGAGTTTGTGTTTCACCCATGTTTGCCTTCAGCACAGCCCCTGTGGTCTGGGGACTCAACCAGCCTTCAGCAATTAGTGGATGGATTTGCCTCACACTCAGCATGTGGTGTATGAACATGTGAGTACTGCTCCTTCCAAAGGGGAATAACTCAGGAATGCTGAGGGCTGTCTGGATAAGCCCACTGTGGCAGATCCTCCTCAGCTGGTAAAGATTCCTGTATCTTTATTAGACCTTGTCCATGAGGAACCAGCCCTGGAAAAGCTTTATCCCTCCTCCTACCTGTGTTCAGGATGTACCCACCTGTCGTGACAAGCTCTGCCCCCTGACCTCCCAAGGCTTCTCTCTGGGCCAAGAACTCACAGGCAAGAAGAAGAAGAAGAAGAATCACTTTGGCTTTTATCAAAACCAGCTTCGTCCATGTCCATGCTCCTCCCAGAGCTGCCATTTGCTCATCCCCCAGCTGGGCACGAGGAGGCAGCTGCTCAGGAATCCACCACAGCCACAGCCTGGATCAGCCCTCACACCCTACTKCCATGGCCYTCTGTGGGGSYYYCAGTTGTGGGYTCCTCTGGGTCTGGATTGAAGGCACTCCAGACAGTAGTTTCATGTTGGGACTCAGGTGTTTATTATTTCTTATCAGTAAAACAGTCTCACTACTGTGAGTTGGGCAGCTTTTCATTAGAAGGCACAAAATGGCCAACAATCTCTTGGTACAAGGTCTTTTAAGACTACACTGTCCAATTAAGAACTAAACTATCCAATTAAGAACTAAACTATTAAGAACCCCAAGGATGTGTAGGTTGTGTTCAGTAATTCGTGTTCAGACTCAGGTTTATTATTATTATTTATTATCAGTAAAACAGTCTCACTGATGTGAGTTGAGCAGCTTTTCATTAGAAGGCACAAAATGGCCAACAATCTCTTGGTACAAGGTCTTTTAAGACTACACTATCCAATTAAGAGCTGACACCTAGATTATTTTCCCTTTTACCCCAATAACTGATCCCAAAGAGCTCACAATGCAGACTTTTCTGCCCAATTACAAAATGCCACCCAAACCCAAGAAGAAGAAGGAAGAAGAAGCATGAAGAAGAAACCCAGGATGACACCCTGTGCCCTCCATCTTGCTTCCATCCACAGCATACTAAAAATCCCAAAACCTCAATTTCTCACCAAGTGATCCACCTGCACTGCTCTCTATAATCTATTCCACATTTTTGTGGATTCCAGGCTATCTTGAAGTCTGTGAAACTTTCTCCATGAATGAGGGTCAAAGTCAGTGCTCCCTGGGGGTCAGGGCACCCCAGAGCAGACAGAGAAATATTCCCTGTGCCCTGGGTTTCCACAGCCCTCTAAACACCTCCCAGAGGGTTTGGGAGGGTTGTGCACACAAGCACCAGGCTCGCACACATAGATGGACTTCGTGGATGCTTCCCAAGAGACAGGTGAGGAAGGGAGCAGAGAGGAGAGGCCAGGAAGCTGTGGGATCATTCCTGACTGCCATCTCCAAAGGAGTTCTGGTAAAGTGTAAAAAAACCCAGGGTGGCACAGGGTTAAAGGTCTCACAGGGTCAAAGGTGCTGTCACAGAGGTGTCCCCACAGTAATTAGGAACATGCCAGGAGCTTCCAAGTCTCAGGGTACAGGAAGCAGCACATGTCAGCCCTTGTGTGTGTGCAGCTCAATCAATAGGGGATCACACACCATGGCACTGGGAAAGGATCTTCCTGAAAYTGTGGGAAATGCTCGTCCTGTAGGATCCCAGACAGAGCTTCTGCTTGGAGCTGCATCTCCTGTGCACCCTCAGGAAAGCCCAGGCCACCAGGGCCTGGRGGGCTACAGGGCAAAGCTGCTGTGGTGGGGGGATCATGCTCAGGTGTGCAGCTTCCAATCCTGCAGGCACACACCTGAGGCTGCCTGAAGGAAACTGTGGAGGAAGGGATAGCACAGGGTGTCTGCCCTTCRTCCAACTCATCTGCAAAGTGGTGACACTGAACTGGAACTTGGGATGCTTCCTAAAAGAAACCTTGACACCTCCTCCTGAACACTTGTGYKGKGTTTGCTCAGGCATGAACTCTGCAATTATTGGGATAAGGAAGGCAGCCAAACCCCACACTCCTGTGCCAGGGCCTTGGGATTCTAAAACTGTGATGGCTTGGCAAGGACAGACGTGGCACTGCTGTGCCAGTGCCCAGCATGGAGCCACGTGGGCAGTGTGGAGCCACCAGAGGGGCACTCTACTCATGATTCCTTCCCCCTTTTCAGGACAGCAAGGAAGGTGAAAACCACCCCCATCCAATTTGTCAGCCCAAAGGCTGATCCTGGTGGCATGGGGTGATCTATGTCACAAAASATGAGGTAATTTCTGTGGAACAGGAGCTCAAAAGAAAGGCCTCTCCTTCTCCAGTGTCTCCAGCCTTCACTCACTTTGTCTTTGCTGGGTTGTCCTCTCCCAGGGTTGACTTTTGCTCTCCCAGATCTTCCTTGTAAGCACTTCAATGTGGGCAAGGGAATGAATTCTTGCCAGGGGCTAAGGAAATCATCCTTGATGATRTGTCTAGCCAGGGAAAAGAAAGGACTGAGGTCAACATGAAATCATAGAATTGTTGTCATATAGTGCAAGAGCTCTATTGTCATTACACTGCAAGGGTTCCATATTGCTGGAGTTTTGTACCTCTTTGATGTTCCTCATAGGCAGCTCCTCTAGGCACTGACTCTTTCTTATCCTCACAGCAGCCAACTGACTCCAGTTCCCCCCTCAACCACCCAATCCACTCTTTTATAACACTCTTCTCATTGGCTACAGCTGTGGCCTGTTAACATCAGGCCTGCTCCTAATCCTTAATATTTAACCAAGCTGCAACTCTTTAGGGGGTAAAATTACTTTCTATACTACTTTTATTTACTTCTGTTCTATCCCCCTACATAGAMTGATAAAATGGCCTGGGTTGGAAGGACCTTACAGCTCATCCCTGCCACGGGYGGGCAGGGACACCTTCCATAGCCCAGGCTACTCAGAGATCTATTGAAGGAATCTGACTGCCAGGATCTGTTTGGAGGGACCTACCCAAGGTTTTCCTGGGCTGTGCAGGTGGACTGAGCTGGGGAGGATTCCTCCCCTCCTGCAGCACCATCTGTGGGTATTGGTGAGACCCACTGGACACAGCGCAGGTTTGTCACTGCGGGTAATTCTGATGACAGATTTACATTTGCACACAGGAGATGAGCAGTGCTCACTGCCTTTGCCTCGCCCTGTATCCATGTCAATTAAAAGGTGTTGTTGGGGAGGTTTTTGTGAGGCAGCCATGGAGCTGTGTGTGGGACGGGAGCGCGGCGATGTSTGCGCTGCTCAATTATTCATTCCCCATTTCTGCATATACAAAAGGTTAATCCAGGAGGCGCCTGCCACACAAGGAAAGCAGCTCTTTGGAGACAGCTCCATRTTATTATTATTTTTTTTTCCTGGTGGTTTTTCAAGCATTATCTCTCCTCTCTTTCTTCTYGAGCGGGGGGTGTGGGGAAGGGAGCATGGAGGATAATGAAGGAGCTTCCTCTCCGCTGGCAGACGGCTTGAGGAGAAAGTTGATGTGGTTGGTGAGGGCAGGATGGATGATGAGTTATTACAGTTTTGGAGTTTGAGTCCTCCACCTCTCTAGTTGTCAGTTTCACCAAGCTTTCCTTAGCAGGGGATAAATGCTGGGGCCTCTGCCTCCCTCTTGTTCCACTCCCACAAGTGCCCCCATGTTTAGAGAGGCTCAGTAGATCTGCTGCCTCATTAATAATAAACACAGTCCTTTGAGCAAACTCTGCCCTGTGCCCTCCAGCTCACACTCTGGGGCTTCAGGGTGGCCTCATCCCTTGGCATTCCATAAAATAGTGCTACCCAAGGATATGGAGGAAGAAACTTCTGCTTTTGCAGTGAGACCAGGCAACAAAACAAGGCAGGAGCAGCATGGCATGGCCAGTGCTGCACCAGCTCCAGGGCTGTGTCCTCAGCAAACACTGCCATGGAAAGCACACCCTTCCATCAGAGCAGCTTGTGGGGGAGGCTTGCAGAGCTCTCCATGCTCCTCCTTTCCTCAAAATACATGTTTCYCCTCAGCATCCAGAGGCTCTGCCCTGCTTCTGTTGGAGAACTCTGATGGGAGCTCTGGAGAAGCCCTAGCCTTGCTCATGGCCTTGCTCTGCTATGTTTTTGTGCCTGGGGCTCAGGACAAGCTCCCTGTGCTGCTCTGAGCYGCCAGGACCTGCAGTTGGGTTGAGACTTGGAGGGGAATCAGAGCCAGGAAAGGTTTGTGCCTCACCCTGGGGGTCATGGGGAACTGAGGGGACACAGCCAGGCAGGTGTGACCCCARCCACCCACAGCCACACCTTCCCTGGTGACCCCTGCAGACTGCTGGGTGACCCCCACTTCTTCCATTATTCATCCTGTTGGGCTGATCTCGTTCCTGGAGCTGTTGGAAAGGTCAGGGCTGTATTAAGGTGCTGAATGGGAAGGTGCCATGGGCTGGAAATTGAGCCTGTCACACCAGAGTGACTCTCATGGACGGTGTTTGATTTGCCATTAATATTAATTGTGGCTTTTGAGGGACACTCACAAAGATTTGCCACACAGTGACTGTCTCCAGCAGTGTTTGCCTTTGGAAAAACATAAATACTGCCCAGAAGTTGTTCTGAAAGGGCTGAACTTCCTCCTGCAATGGGGCACAGAGGTGAGCAAAGAAGGCCCAAGTGAAATGGAGCCTGTGGGAYGTGCTGCCCTCAATCCCCCAGCCATCCCACAGCTCCTGGGATGAGAGGAGAAAGCAGGAATCTCCTGGAACCCATCAGGATTGTCAGGCAGCAGCTGGATTTCCTGCTGCTGTTGTTCAGGCCCATGCAGAAAGACASCTGGTCACTCAGGATATCCCATATGAAGCCACAGCACTGGGTCTTCTCCTGCCACAGCTGAACAGGCCACACAAAAATCACTTTGCTGTGAGTTTTCCTCTGYTCCCAAAGATCCCAATCCCCTTTGTGTGGGCCACAGTGCATTTTTTCCTGCCCAGMAAGAGGTGACTTCAAGGCCAGGGGCCACATCCACCTCCTTTTCAGTGATGAGGTGGTGCTGATCACAAAACTGGGGGTGGATTTATAACCTGGCTGGTGAGAAGAGAAGGAGAGTCTGGTGTTTCCAGGTGAATTGCACCATGGAAGGACTCATTTCTTTACCTGCTGTTGTTGCAAAGTAAGATTGGCTGACAATGGCTGTTCTACACTCCACTGAAGAGCTGCAACAGCTGCAGTTCCACACTCCCAAACCCTGTTTTTTGGAGAGGACAAACCATCCTGTGGTGGAGCCAGTAGGCCCTGCTGCTCAGGGAAGAGGGGCAGRTGATGTGGTTGGGTGGCTACAGGTGGTGAAAAAAGGAGCCAGCGCTTCTGAGTCATTTGGTTGACCAGAAATACTTGTAAACTTTCACTGGTATTTCTAAAAAAGTCTGGGAGGAAACACCYAGGAAGAGTAAATGTTTCCTTTTGGTCTTTCTGAATGAAAAGTTTCCCATTTACATTACAAACACTGAGRGAGGAGCAAGTGAAACTTAAATTACCAACAGTAGGGAAGAAAACCTGTCTGTGCTAATGGGAAAGTTTGACCCAAGCTGTGGGGTAAGCAGGAATCCTTTCTCTAGGAATACAGGGTGTTTCCAGTTTGAAATGGCCAAAGAAACAAAAAAGAGGTGGAGATCCTGGGAGTCATCGTATTCCAGCCAGTTTAGGCTGTGTTAGCTAAGAAAGACTGTTCAAGGAAGATTTTTCCATCTGGTTTAGGGACTTTGAGGACTTCAGGACTTCAAAGTGTGCCTGGAGGGGACTATTTGTTCTGCCATTGTCCCAGACAAGTGTCTGGTGCTTGGGTGAAGAACAYTGTTTGTTTTAACAAAGCTTTTAATCTACAGGCAATGTCATCGATGCAACCAAAGCAGCTGCTGGAAAGATGTGCAAGGTCCAGGGGCTACAGACCCTGATTTGGGGCTGGTAACAAACCCCATCATCCCAATCCCAAATTATTTCTTGGTGTTTTGAGATCTGTCTATCTCTGTCATCATTTGTGCAAAGGAAGGTGGGGGACCCTGTTCTAAACTCTGCAATATTATCAGGATATTAGGACTGTGTTTTCCTGGGCAGAGAACCAAAATCTGAGTCTACCTGGGTTTGACAGTGAAAGCAGTGAAATGTTCCTGACCCAGGCTGTAATTGAATTGAAATATGGCCTGTGGGTATCATTAGATGCCACRTGAAACCTGGAAAACCACCTTCAGGAACACCTGAACATTTGCTGGGCACTGGAGAAGGGGGACCATGGACTTCTCCAGATCTCTGGTGTTCCCACTCCAAGAACCAGAGACTCCAGGCAGCTTCTTGTGTCCATTTGGCCCAACCTGAACACTCAGGGAGGTGAAGCTGAGGGAGGGACACTGATTTCTGCTCCGAGACTGACCCAGTGGTGGCCTAAAGGCATTTCCTAATTGTGAAACTGGAGATGCTAATTACAGTGGGTGTTTATTCACACCTATTTAATTCCTGGTGTGAAGGAAGGCTTGATATATTGGTGAAATGACATGCTGAGTTTTAGTTTTTTTACTCCTAATGCAGTGGACAATTGTCCCAGCATCCCATAAAAGTTGTCCATGATGAACAGTCAGTCAGGAAAAATGTCATAGAAGAACTAATGTAASAACTGCTGGAGAATCAATGAAATCTGAGCATTTCAAATAATCAAAGACAACAGTTTTCACACAGTGGGTGTTGAAGCAAGGAAATCCTTTGCACAGGGAGCTCCTGAGGCCAAGAACAGAGCAGGATGTGGGAGATGACCCCACACTCCCATGCACACCAAGAACCCAAAGTGAGCACAAATCCATGGTTATGTTCTGAGCACTAACTATTGGATATCTTAGATATCCCACCAAGGATCAGGGTCTGGAGAGGAAGGAAGTGTTGCATTGCCTGCCAAAGCTGGTCTCTGGACACTTTTGGGTGCTCCATGGTGAGTGGTGATTGAACAGCACCTTTCCAAGCCACGTGGATTCGTGGTAGAGGAATATTCACTGCATGTCCCAGTGAGACAAAGACCCCTTGGAGCCCACACCAAACTCCTTCCAGAGAGTACAGAGTCTTCCAGTCTGGGTTTAATAAAGAGATGAGCATTCCTCCCCAAGCACGTGCAGCAGGGAGGGATCCTCATTTTCATGCCCCTCCAAGCTGCACAKGAAGCACAGCTGGATCCTTCTCCATGGAGACCTAATCAGGACAGCACCACCAGGATCCACAGCAGGTCCCAGCCCTGTCCTCTCCCCAGCACTCACACACTCCCACACATCTGAGTGCAGGATTTTCCAGAGGCATTCAGTTCCTCTGGGTTTATCTGGGAGCAGGCTGCTCTGGTTAAAATAACACTGTGCAGCAGAACAGAAAATAAGATGTCACGGCAAACTAAGCATCTTCACTTTCCCAACATACTAAAAAGCTCTGGGGTGAGCAGGGATGGGCGAGTGGCAAAGGGACCAGGTGGCCCTGCCTGGCCCCTCRATGGGTGGCTTGGGCTGGCCATGCATTTCTATCCTGTCATCATTCCCAGGGAAGAGCTGGGGAGATGGAYGCAGCCCAAGCCTATCTCCTATGACATCTTTAATTTTTGCCACTAAAGAATAYATTTCATTTGCAGTAACATCTTATTTTCTGTTCCACTGCACAATTTTATTCTAAGCAAGGTGGTTTTCTCCTGGATAAACTCTGAAGAACTCCCCAGCTTTCCTTTCAGTAAGAAGAGCTTTGGAAACCCTGCTTTTATTTATTGGTTCATTTTTATTTCCTGTTCTTTTTCTGCCATGTTTAGTATGACTGAGTGACCAATTCAATAAAAAATGGAAAACTTGTGTGGATTGTGTAATAAAGCAGAGCAGGTTACTGAGGGGGCTGTATTATACTCTCAATATTCTTTACAAAACCCAGATTTGAAATGGAGATATGCTGAATGAGATGGGGCGCTGATATTTCATTACAGTTCTTATTATTGCTGTGAATAGGAACAGTCACATCTCCTGAGACACCCACGGGGAAYATGCTCTTGGGAACAGCCCTGGTGCTCCCTGGAAATACAAACCAGGCCTGGGATTGCTCCTYTCCAGCCCTGGGAGGTGAGACTGGGAGGTTTTTGGGGCAGGAGCTGGCATTTGCATTATGCACTGTGCAGGGTTTGGTGWGAGGGTAGAGCTCATTTTGCTCTGGGGTGAGAGTAACACCTACAGAAATCTTGTGGAATCCTGGAATTGTTTAGGTTGGAAAAGACCTTTARTATCCCTGAGTCCCAGCAATTCCAAGCCACCACTAACCCATGTCCCCAAGTGCCACATGCACCTGCTCTAAATCCCTCCAGRGATGGGGACCCCACCACCTCCCTGGGCAGCCTGTTCCAATTCTTGACAATATTCCTTCCAGAGGCAGATCCCCTTTCCTTCTCAGGGAAGGGAATTTCTCCCCTCACTGACAGGGAAACCCCACAATGATCAGAGAGAATTCTTTCCCAATAAATACAACTTTCCTGCCTGTGTGCATGGCAAGTGCTCATTTCTGTTTTGCTGTCAAACCCATCCCAATTGAGGTCTTCTACACTGACATCTTCCCATCACTGACAACTTCCCACATGGAATATTTGCTTTATTCSTCCTCTRCTGCATATATTGAGGTTTTAGTACAGMAGCTGCTTGTGTCTAACAGACACAATAATGAGGAGGTTTTTTTTCTGTGTAAGGGATAACAACTCTGTGATGGCACCACCTCTGGCCACACAGCATCAGTGATGATATAAAATCAAGAGAGTTTTATTTCACTTTCTTTTTTTTTTGTTTTTGGTGGGAATTGGCTAAGATGGAGCATGATTATGGAATGACCTCAATTCTGTGCAACAGAGTCCTTTTGGGGYTGTTTCCAGGTGTTTTCTTCCCTACTCTTGTGCTAGCACAATGGCAACGCTGCTCTGTACAGGTAAAAAGTTCAGCARCTGATGGAGAAAATGTTATCCCCCAGCAGCTGCTCATGAATTCTTATGTGCCAGCAGCAGTGCATGAACCATTCTTTGTTGTGAGATAAAATCTGACAGAAAAGCATAGCTCCTGACAGAAAAATCTGATGCAATTAAGTTTCTGTGCACAGCTCATAAACTTTGATATGGCAAATAATGGCTAAAATTGATCTTAAATCCAACATTAAAAAAGTTCCCAAACCCCCCACGTTCCACAAGATCAACTCCAGGTATCCATCTGTGCCCTCTTGGTGGAAGCAGGGCATGTTTTTCTTCCACACAGAAATAYTAAGCAACAAAGAAAAAAATGGGGGAGTGGGGATAAATTCCAGGCAAAGGCRAATTTCTAGCACTGCATAATAACAAAACTAATTTGGGGATGAAGCTGGACACAAATAATATGGATTGGCCTTGAGGTACTTTTCTTCTTGGCTCAGTCATATACACAAAACCAAGACCATGCACTTGATGTCCTCACCAGTTTAGACCACAGTTTTTAGTGGGAGGCTTGTTTTGAAGGAAAATTAAAGTTTCTTGCTCGTGCCATGTAGGTTGGGAGCAGGTGGGAGATGGGGACATTGCCATCAGTGATGACAACATGGTCCTTGCTGGGAGGAGACAGGAGACAGCATGGCTGGGAATCAGAATGGAATTCACAGTTCTTGGAGCACATAAAAAATGGAATGTGTGAGTGTCTTAGGTACAAAACAACATAATGTGGAGAGGGAACGGTCATTGTGAGGACTAAAAATATCAAACAATTGAGAAAAGCTTCTGATGAAGGACAAATGTTGATATTTGCTGTTTCCAGCAGCTGGGATGGAGTAGCACAGTCCTGATGTCTGGCACACTCCTTGATCCCAGCTTCTGGGGCAATCCAGTGATTGACAGCTTTTGTGGAATGGGCTACTTTAAATATGGGCAAATGCACCCAAATTGGACCAAGGACCATCCATATTAACTAAACTGATAACAGCAGAATTGTGAAATTGTTAAGGTTGGAATAGACCCACGGAGTCCAAGCATTCCCCAGGACTGGCATTGACCATTAACCCATGTCCCCAAGTGCCACATCCACATGGATTTTGAGCCCTTCCAGGGATGGTGATTTCACCACTGCCCCATGCAGCCTGGTCATGAAATATGAAAACAAGTCTAATAAAACAATAACGAAATAACCTTTGGAAGCAGTCCCAGCTAAAGAAGGTGCACAAAGCTCCCTGTATCCATGCATAAAAATGGAGGGTTTTTTTTTCCCCTCCACTGTGTGCCCAGAGCCTGACAGACTCTGTGCTCACCCCATGGCTGGGAGCTGGCAACAGACACCTGAGCACAACCTGCCTGCACTGAGACATTTCCTGAGATGCTGCACTTTGGAGATGCTAAATGATCCTATTACAGACTTATCAAAGCAGTGGGGATTAGTAGAGATAAAACAACTTTCAGCACTGGTCTCTGCCTTTCTTTGCTCTTTTGTTTGTCTAAATAGCTGTTTTGGTGAGTGCAGGGAAATAATAGGAGGCAATTATTGCTCCATGTAATGTTCCATGTTTGGTTTTGTAATCCTTCCGTTCTGTTTATTCTCATTTTGAGCAAAAAAGTTCCCCCTGGAATATGCTAATCGCCTTTCAGCTCTGCAGAGCTCTCCTCCTGCAGAGGCAACTGCCTTTGTGTGCACCTGATGGCAGAGCAAGGACAGTGCTGTCCCCAGGGCCCGGGGCACTCAATGCCCCTTGTCTGGGCTGCACGTCCAGGCACAAAACAGAGGGAGCAAATCCACCCAGGCACAAAACAGAGGGAGCAAATCCACCCAGGCACAAAACAGRGGGAGCAAATCCACCCAGGCACAAAACAGGGGGAGCAAATCCACCCAGGCACAAAACAGAGGTAGCAAATCCACCCAGCAGCCCAGCACAGGGAGCTCCCTCGCTGGCAGCCCTCCGTGGCTCAGCTCCTTTCACCTTCAGGAAGGCAGAGAGGGATTTTGGATGGTGAGGAAGGAAAAGAGGGAAGCAGAGGGCTTTTCAAAAGCAGCTTTTGGGAAAAGCTGGCCTTATCTGAGCTTTTAATCAGCTTTTAGATCCTGAAAATTTGTATCCAGCCTCTCCTTAGTGGGTGATCTCTCCTAAAATCTCCTTAGGAAGAGCTASAGGAGGGTTCACTTGTGCTTTCCAYGCCTTGTCCCTCCAGCCTCTCCCAGGGAGGAACAAGGAGATGTCTGGGAAGCACCACAGTCCCCTGAGCACCATTAGGAGAGGCTGCTGGGACCTGTAGCCACAGGATTATTGCAGGGGGATSGATTTTGCTCCAGCAGATCTCTGTCACATTAATCTCTAGGTAACACCAGGGATCAAAACTGGGGGCACGTCAGCTTTTGCTGTTGAATGCCTCCCTGGAGGCTGAATCCCCTTTTCCTGGGAGCCCCAGCAGCCAGGGGGCAGGAGATGGTGTCCCAGCAGTTTGGAGAGCTGGTGCTGCCATGTGGGCTGTGTTTCTGCTGGTTGAGGGACCCCAGGAAGGGATCTGAATGCTTGTTGTGAATGTCTGGGTCATGGAATCATGGAATCATGGAAACCCACCTTGACTCTGGAGCCTGGGAGCAGCTGTGCAGAAGCTGGGGAGGAAGGACATGTTTTAGACCTTTGCTGACTCAGAGTGATGGACACGGAGTGGGTGAAGGCGTTCCTGGATGGAAGATCATTGGAGGAACATGACAGAGTGCCGGTGCCTGGTGTCCTTGTGCCTCTCCAAGGGCATGGTGTTCATTCTCCAAACCCCTTCTGCAGCTTGGTCTGGAGCACAGAATCATGGAATTATGGAGTGGTTTGGGTTGAGAAGGACCTTAGTGCCCATCCAGTTCCACCCCTGCCATGGGCAGGGACATGTTCCACTGTCCCAGGGTGCTTCAAGCCCTGTCCAGCCTGGCCTTGGACACTTTCAAGGATCCAGGGGCAGCCACAGCTGCTCTGGGCACCCTGTGCCAGGGCCTCAGCACCCTCTCAGCCAGGAATTTCTTCCATGTATCTCACCYTAATCTTTCAGCTGGAACCCATTCCCCCTTGTCCTGTCACCCCAGYCCCTGATGGAAAGTCCCTCTCTGGCTTCCCAGCAGCCTCTTCAGACCCTGGAAGCTGCTGTGAGGTCCCCACACAACCTTCTCTTCCCCAGGCTGAGCAGCCCCAGCTCTCCCAGCCTGACTCCATAGGGGAGGTGCTCCTGTTCCCTCAGCAATTTCATGGCTCTTCTCTGGACTTGCTCCAAGAGTTCCATGTCCTCCATCACCAACCAAAAAAGGCACACCCGGGCAGGGATATGAGTTTCACCGGTCTGAACTGTGTCTGTTGGGACACAAAGAACACCCAARCACCATCACAGAGCCATTAAGGCTGGAAAACACCTCCAGATCATCACCTTTGACCAAGTACCACCATGCCCACTTAATTATGATGCCACAACCGCTTGGTTTTTGAACACTGYGGAGTTGTTCATGCCCTGATTTGAGGAAAACACCACTGCCCAGGGCATCAGGCCTGTGGGTTGTTAACTGGAGCACAGGGATGCTCCCACAGGGAACCATGAGAGCACATTTGATGTTTGGCTGAGCTGAAGGAACTCTTCCACTCAGGATTTCCCAGCCCGAGGAGCAGCCTCCTTGCTGTGCCTGGAGTGCCTTTGTCTTGTTTGTGCAAGTTTTGTGTGGCTCCCTAAATCCTGCAGCTGGGAATTACACGGGCCAGCTCTCAGCCTTGGCTTGGTGGGTTTGCTCCTCCTGCTCCTCTGGTGACTGTGAAAAACAAACCCAGAGTGCTCATAGCGGATTAAACACCAAGCCTCCACTGATACCCACCCTCAGCAGCTCTCCAGCAGAGCCAGGACAGGTGACAATATCCCACAAACATACATAATAAAGCTCTGGAGAAGTGTGCTGGGAGCTGGGCTGAGGGGGAGGAAGGAGCTGGGGAAATAATGCATAATTCACAAGGCAAATTAATCACTCCTCTCTCCTCTGCCTGTTGCAATTATGTGGAACATGAGTAATCACCAGGTTAGTATTTTTTATTATTATTATTATTTTTATAGCAGGAGAGTAAACAGTGGGGCTGGCGATATTTGAGTGAGGACAGGCTGAAAGCTGCAGTCCCATTTAGAGTGGTGCCTCACCAAGATTTCTATCTGGCTGTGCTTTCATTGTGGAAAGGGCTTTCTTTTCTTTTTTTTTTTTTTTTTTCTAATTCTTTCCCTTTTAGATTGGTGGGGAGTTGTGGAAAAGAGGAGGGCGGGGGGTTGGTGCGCGTTAGAGCAGAGAGATTGGGTAAAATTATTTTCCTTCATGCTTGGCTAGGCCTCAGTGTGAAAAAGGGGACCCAGCTTAGGGCTGGTGGGAGATGGCAGATAAAAGCAGCTTCATTTCTCACTGACCTTCCATGCATTCGGCCCAGCTGTGCAAGGGGGGGAAGGAACAATGGGAGTCACCTCCAGAAAAACCAACCCTGAGCTCCTGCACCCGGCTCCGGTGAAGCCAGGTGGGGAGAAAACAAAAAGAATCAGGGCTGCACCTGGAAAGGGCTCCCAGAGCCCTGTGGAGGTGGGTGTGGAGTGGGGAGATGGCTGTGGGCACGGGGAGTCCCTGGCACCTGGGGCAGTGTGGGATCCATGCAGCCATCAGGGCCCATCAGGGGGATGTCAAAGCAGCCTAAAGGAACCAAATCCCGTGGATGGTCTAAAGGAATCAAATCCTGTGGGTGCTCTAAAGTTACCAAATCCTGTGGATGGTCTAAAGGAACCAAATCCTGTGGATGGTCTAAAGGAACCAAATCCCATGGATGGTCTAAAGGAGCCAAATCCCATGGATGCTCTAAAGTTACCAAATCCTGTGGATGGTCTAAAGGAGCCAAATCCCATGGATGGTCTAAAGGAGCCAAATCCCATGGATGNAAGCAGCCTAAAGGAACCAAATCCCATGGATGGTCTAAAGGAACCAAATCCTGTGGATGGTCTAAAGGAACCAAATCCCATGGATGGTCTAAAGGAGCCAAATCCCATGGATGGTCTAAAGGAACCAAATCCCGTGGATGGTCTAAAGGAACCAAATCCCGTGGATGGTCTAAAGGAACCAAATCCCATGGATGGTCTAAAGGAACCAAATTCCATGGATGGTCTAAAGGAACCAAATTCCATGGGTGGTCTAAAGGAACCAAATCCCGTGGATGGTCTAAAGCTACCAAATCCTGTGGATGGTATAAAGAAACCAAATTCTGTGGATGGTCTAAAGGAATCAAATCCCATGGATGGTCTAAAGTTACCAAATGCTGCGGATGGTCTAAAGAAACCAAATCCCGTGAATGGTCTAAAGGAGCCAAATCCCATGGATGGTCTAAAGAAACCAAATCCCACGGATGGTCTAAAGGAACCAAATCCCACGGATGGTCTAAAGTTACCAAATCCTGTGGATGGTCTAAAGGAGCCAAATCCCAGTCCCAATTCAGCAAGAGATTCAATGCAATACTCACCATCCATTAGCAGGAATAGGAGCAGGCTTGGAAGGGATGCCTAAGCCCCTCACTCACCAATCCTGCAGACCAAAACCCTTTGGAAAACACCTGTTTTGTGTCTTAGGAGGAAGCAAAGCTTTGCATTATAGTGAATCATTGAATCATCAAATTTTTGGGGTTTGAAGGGTCCTTAAAGCCTATCCAGTTCCACCCCTGCCATGGGCAGGGACACCTTCCACTATCCCAGGTTACTCCAAACCCTGTCCAGCCTGGCCTTGGACACTTCCAGGGATCCAGGGGCAGCCACAGCTGCTCTGGGCACCTGTGCCAGGGCCTCACCACTCTCACAGGGGAGAACTTCTTCCCAATATCCCATCTAACCCTGCCCTCTGGCAGAGGGAAACCCTTGTCCTGCCACCCTTGTCCAAAGTTCCTCACCAGCTTTTTGTAGACTCCCTTTAAGGGAACGTGATGTGGACTGAGCAAAGCGTGTGATGGAAGATGCAGGGTGCTGCAGCTGGTCCTACTTGGCACAGGTGGAGGAGCTCWCCAAGAGCCTGATGGGCTTTAAAAGGGTGTCTGGAAGGCTGAGAATGTTCTGAGTGCTGGGTGGATCCCTCCTGGAGGGAGGTGGTCTCTGCTTTATGTCCTCAGGGGAGATGCTTCTTTATGTTTTGTATCCCTTTTCCATATCCCTGAGGGTCTGGGGTGCCACTTTAAGTGGGAAGGGAGGGAAAAGATGTTCTGCACTGAGTAGGGCTGGCTACAGGCTCTGAGGTTCTGGTGCCCTGATGATGAAGACAGGTGGATATTTGTTCTTCCTTGCTCTTTTCTTCACTCAASTGACTTCCATGTCAAAGTGCATCTCCTTCCTGGTCCTCATGTGGTGACTTCATGGTGGGATTCACTCGYTGATTTCCTCACCAAGAGCTTTTAGATACAAAAAGCTCTTCCCCGCTCTAAATTTTAACTTGTTCTCCACTTTCATAGAGCCCTCAGCCCCYTGAGATCCTGGGGGCAATTTCAAGCTCTCCTTGATGGTGACACAACTCACCCTGCAAGCCCAGTTAATTACCCCAGGATTACTGAAGTGCTAGTGTGACACGGAGTTCTTTAGTACCTTTTGTGCATTTGTAGTTTTCCCAAGAGCTGAAAAGGACAGGACACAGGAATTGTGACACAGGAATTCCTTCCTTTCACCTACCTAAGACTCCRAATGCAGAGGTAAAATCCATCAGCAGGGCACCCATCCCTGTGCAGGTGATTTCAGGGGCAGAGCTGAGCTGGAATGTGGCTGTGGAAGTGCTTCCTTCTCATTTTTCCACGTGAGTAAAATTTAAAAGGGAGATAAGCTTTTTAAAACTTAAATTTCCACTGACATAAAAGGCTCATCAGCCCTTGGTGCTGCTGTGTGAATTGTCTGGTCTCAGGTGACTGTTTTGCTGGTGAGATCTTCCAGGTTAGTCCTGGGTGYTTCCAGGGACACCTGCTCCAAGGTAAACTGGGCACCAATTAAAACAGAGTCTCTATTTAGACAACAAACAGCTTTTTGGGATGAATCTGAATTATGGGTGGGGGAAAAGTGCTTTTTGCTTGTCTGTAAATGATGCTGGAAATCAGGAGTTTMTTTCCTGAATTGTTCTTTGAAATGCCACTGGAAATTGCACAATTAATTCCCTGGGAAAGGCCAGGTTGCTACTTTTRTAAAACTTAAAGCATTACAGCTTTAAACATGAACATCAGATAGCTTTTAAGGAGTTTCCCAGCTGAAGCTTTCCCAAGGAACTTCATTGTGTCTCCCTCARAAGTCCTGCATGTGGGAACAGTGAACAGAGAGCTGCTGTCAGACAAAACCCTGATGTGAAGAAAATGAGAGGTGTCACACTTCCTTCTGGTCCTTCCCAAGTGCTTTTCCAGCAAGAAGCAGCCTCCTGCCATCAGGAACTGGGCTCATCTTTGCTGAGCCACCCAGATGCCTGATTAGGCTGAAATTTGGGGGAGATTTGCTCAGGAAATGGGTTTTGGGGAGTCCAGGCATGCAGCTGGCTCATCTCCCCAGGCCAGCTTATGCTGCTGAGCTGCAAGACACCCACTGAATGTATTTTTTTATCTCCTGGTTGTTCTTGTTCTCTTTCAGAATCCCCTAAATTCTGCAAATATTTTACTGCTGCAGATCCTCTTTCTCCTTGACTGCTCCTCACATCAAGACAAGGACTAGCCCAGGGAGTTCTTTAGAGAAAAAAAAAAACCAACCTCATGGAGCAGAAATCTTTCTTCCCCTTAAAATAAATCAACAAGAGGAGATTTATAATTTCTCCAGGGGGAAAATTGCACCAGCCAGCCTGTTTTCTCAGGCCTCAGCTCTTGAGGCACTTGAGCACAATTCCAGCTTGAATTGCAGGAGTTCTCCTCCTGCCTGGCTCCCTTTGGATGACTCATGGCTTTCAAAGTTGGTCACGTCCTTCAGGATCCTGCGGAATTGAATGGAGCCTTTCCTTCCCTGCAGCTCAAGGATATGSAATGGGAGCCATCCTCCCTTCCAACCCTGCCTCCTGCCTGAGCTCATGTCAAAATGTTCTCCTTGGAAAGCTGCAGCACGGTTCTGTTTGACAGACAGGAACACAGGGACGTGCTGGGTACTTTGCCATGTGTGCCACAGGGAACAATTTCACATCTCTTCAGTTTAAACAAGGGTTTTCTCCRTGTCTTGTTTAACCCCCTTGCTGCCCTGCCACAGGAAATATTCCTGCGTGCCCAGCATGGCCTAAATCTTCATTTCCAGCCTTAGAAAGGGACAAGAGGCAGAGTTGAGAGAGCCTGGATTTTAAGTTAGAGGSACACTTTGCATTATGTCTTGGAGTTGATGGACTTCACCTACAGCTGAGCCCTGAGATGATGCAGGGTGATGGTTTGGAACTAAAAGAGAGGAGGTTTAGGCTCGATGTAAGGAAGAATTTTTTACTGTGAGGGTGCTGAGGCCCTGGCACAGGGTGCCCAGAGMAGCTGTGGCTGCCCCTGGATCCCTGGCAGTGTTCAAGGCCAGGCTGGATGGGGCTTGGAGCAACCTGGGACAGTGGGAGGCATCCTTACCATGGCAAGGGGTGGAAATGGATGGGCTTTGAGGTCTCTTCCAAGCACAGCCATTCCTGGATTCCATGACTCTGAGTGGGCTGCAGTGCCAGGAGGATCCTGCTTTGCCTTGTGCACCATCAGCCCCTGAAGGACACCAGATGGACTTGCAGGCCCAAGAGGAGATTTTCACCACAGCGTRAACTCAGATCCACATACTCTGGTGCTACCTCCAGTCACAGACATTTCTTTTATGAAAAATCCTCTCTCAAGATTTTTCCTGCTGAAGCTGAGAAATTCAGCAACAAGACATAAACAATAGGTTATCTGCTGCTGTGGAATGCAACAGGTCAGYCTGGATTGGCCCAGCTTGGATGTTTGGAGTTGGTGGCCAATCCAGGACTGAAGTCTCTTGGAGACARTCCGAGAGAGCRACGTTGTTATTCATTCTTTACTTTCTATTCTTAGGTAGCTTAGCAGCTTCTGGAAACTCTCCTTGCTTTTTCTTTTTAGTATAGTATATATATATATCATAAAATAATAAATCAAGCCTTCTGATCATGAAGTCAAAGATCTCRTCTCTTCCTTCACCCCAAGAACCTTGTGACAGCCRTCACAACCTCCCTCTGTTCCTAAGGGAAACTGCAGCTGTTCCCATTTCCCTTTAGGTCTTGAGGTTTTTCCAGGAAGCTCAGTGATCTCCTTTTGTCCTGTGCTTTGCAGACACTGGGGTTCTCCTGTTGTTCYTTTTGGGCTTGTCTTGATTCAGGGGTCTGCTCCAGCCTGCCATGAAATTCTCCAAGCCTGAATTCTTTCTGCTCTTCTTGCCCAGGRAAATCACATAAAGGTGTCCTGCTTATGCCACCCTTCACCAAATGAGGAGAGCACCACAGCCCAGCTGGATCCTGGGGAGGGATTTAGAGTTGTGCTCTGACTTTTAGGTCCTGAATTCAAACTGGGCCAGTTGTTTCCATCCCCCCACAAAAGCTGGGCAGAGCAGGAGGGGCTCTGACAGCTTGCCAGCAAGGCAAATGCTGCCATGGAGTTTTCCCATCCTGTCCCTTCTCCAATACCAGGAGACTGCCCCGTCCCTTAACCCCATGAGCCCTCTCTCATGGCAGGAAACTCTTCTGGCTCATACAATCTTCAAATTTTAAAAATTACTTGTTAACCATCCAATTTCTCTGCGAGGAAATTCTATWAAATCCCCAGAAGAAAGTGCATTATGGCTGTACTTTCCAAAGCAGACCCTTGAATAAACTTTTTTTTTCCCTTATTTCACGTAAGGAAATTCACATTTCCATTATTGCTGTCATTATGAAGCAGATGAACATTTTCTGGAACAATTAGACGCGGGTGTGTGGAATAAAGAGCGGAGTTCGCCTGAGATCATTGAAACCTATCTGTTTGGGTGATTCATTTTCTTCCAACTAGGCTGCCCATAATAAGCTTTTCTTCTCTGGCTTTGTCTTGTTTCCCATTTCAGGCAGCCACAATGCCCAAAGAATTGAAAGAATGTCTTTCCCCATGTCCTTGTGCTGYGACTGAGCCTGGCAAACAAAAAAATAAAGAAAAAAATATTATTTAAGAAAAAAATAAAACAGAAAAAGAAGAGAAAGAGGGGGCAGAGAAGATTATAAATAAAACAAGTGGTGAGGGTAACCTGGGGTGTGAGGGCCTTGAGAAATATTGTGGTGTAGAGGATAGGAGATGAATTCTTTCTGCTCCTAAATGGAAAAAAAAATAAATCCATGTACATAAAAGATGTCAGAGTATTATTCCTTGTCTTGGCCTGATTCTTGTGCCACGTGCCAAGAAACTTCATCTCCTGCTTCCAAGACTTCAGTAAAGTCCCCAGTGTTCAGAAAGTGCTCCTGGTGACCCCATGGAAAATGAAATTTGGCTCTCTGGGTGATGTGCCACAAAGGTGACACAGCTGGTCTGTGAGGCTGAGCCTCAGGAAAGGAAATGGTGTAAAAATTTTTACAAATACAGGGTGTCCTCTGCACACCTTCCCCATGGTCTGGGATCTTCTCCATGCCCCCACCCCAGGGTATCCAGGGCTGATCCCAGGGTGGGCAGCAGGACAGGGATTGGGATTGTGCCCCTCTGCCCTGCTCAGGTGAGACCCCACCTGCAGAGCTGCCCCAGCCCTGGGGCCCAGCACAGGAAGGGCCTGGAGCTGCTGGAGAGAGCCCAGAGGAGGCAGCAGGGTGAGCAGAGGGATGGAGCAGCTCTGCTGGGAGGAAAGGCTGGGGTTGTTCACCTGGAGGAGAGAATCTCCAGGTAACCTCATTGTGGCCTCGCAGTGCCTGAAGGAATCAACAGGAACCATGGAGAGAGACAATTTCCAAGGGTCTGGGGTGCCAGGACAAGGGGGAAWGCWTTCCCACTGCCAGAGGAATGTTCMTTRGATGGGAGATTGGTGAGAAATCCTTCCCTGTGAGGGTGCTGAGGCCCTGGCACAGGGTGCCCAGAGCAGCTGTGGCTGCCCCTGGATCCCTGAAARTGCCCAAGGYCAGGTTGGATGGATCTTGAAGCRCCCTGGCATAGTGGAAGGTGTCCCTGCCATGGCAAGGGGTGGSACTGGATGATCTTTAAGGCCCCTCTCAGCCCAATCCATTCCATGAGTCCCTGATTGCTGACAGAGGTGCAACYGGCTCCCATTAACTCTTTGCCCACATCCTTATTCCCTGAAGCTTTTCTTGGGATGTGTCTGTGGTTCCCAGCCAGGCTGTGCCACTGCTGGAGCAGCACAGAGCCCCAGCAGCTGCAGTGTCCATCCTGGGGAAGGCACCTCCTTCCCAAACTGGCCCCTCTCCCTGGGCCAGGAGCTTTATCCTGCACATAAACGTGCAGTTTCCTCCTCGGTACCTCACAGAGGGCCCTGCTGAGCCCCATCCCAAGTGGAGCAGCCTGAATTTCCTCATTTCAATGGTTGTGTCAAAGTGCAGCGCTGTGGAGTCACAGCTGCACCTCCCTCACAGGAGTGRGTGCTGTGAGGCTCCTCCTKGGAGGGTTCAGAAARCATTTCCAWTGTTTTTTTCCCTGCACRTACATAAATACACCTGGATAATGAGGGATGACTGATAGTACAGGGAGATTTGCTGAGGGGGGTGTCACTTGACAAACAAATAGGTTTGTAGGGGGCTAAAATCATATTTTCCTTGTTCATCCAAAATTAAAGATGCACCTGCTGGGTGATCCCTTGCTGGTTCACCTTTTGTTGCAAGCAAGACAACAGCAGTGCAGCCAAAATTCCTGTCTGATGGCAGGAGTGAGTGTGCTCCATTGTGGTTGTCACCCAAATCCCCACAGAGCAGCCTGAGATTTTGTCAGGACTGCTGCAAATGCTCTGGAAATCTCCTGGGCACCTCCAAGAATGCTCTGTACTGAAGTTTGCAACTCAAGAAATTGTTGGAGAGTGGAAGGAAATAAAGAGCTTGCTTTGRTTCTTCTAAAACAGCAGCAGCTGGCGTGGGGTCTGCCCTGAGCTGCTTTTGGATATATATATTAGCAAGGGTTGAATGGAATGGAAGCTGCTGGAGAATGTGAGGCAAGGGAAAATGTTTTTCTAAGGAAGAGAAATGGTAAAACTTAAGGGAGAAAGCAGAGAATGGGAGACCTTGAACTGAGCCTCTTTGGGGAGAGGGGGGGATGAAACAGGAAAAAAAAATGCCCACTTGAATAATAGACTAACTGGCGACCTTGAACATATATGTGTGCATAATGAGAGTGAAACAAAGGGCCTCTGAATATCAGGCATTCTTAGGCTGCAGAATAATAATCACAAGTGGCAAATGTAAAAAATAAAAGCAAGACATRTAATATAACTGAAGTAATGGGGACCTGAACCAGCAGAGATGAGAGGAATGATGGAGGCCTCAGCAACAGCCTGGGCTCCTCAATGGCCCAGCTACTGCTTCAAGTAAAGCCAAGATTTTCATGCTGCCCCAGGAGGATTTTTTTTGGTGTTTTATTATCTTGAACCAAGTGGAAACTCCATTTCTTCCTCAGAGCATGGCCAAGTTTAGGAGAAGGGAGTTTCCCAGGTGGGTTCTGCTCCCCAGCTGTATCCAGCCCACCTTGTCCTGCATCCCAGCTGGCAGGGGATGCCCATGGATGCTGAGGGGTGGCATCAATTCTTGCCAGTGAGGGATGTGGCTTGATGCTGATCACTGGGCTCCATGGATCTGGCAGGGCCAGCGGATGTAAGGATTCCTATGGAAAAATGRTAATGCTCCCAGTTTGTTCCCAATGCTCCCCACATCACTGTGAAGCAGCACGTGCTCTCATCCTGCTTCCTGCTGTGGCCTCTGAGGCAATTCCTCAAGTCATCTTGACCATTGAGGATTGTCACTTCCTTGATTTCTTCTGGATCATCTGTTTGTTTCCTTATTTCAATGTGAGTGCAGTTCAACACAGTGCTCACCTGCAGCAGTCCTTGTGCTCTGTGTGCYCTCCAAGGCTGCTCTTCTCTCTGGGGATGAGGATATTTGATCCCAACCTTGTGCTTTTCCTGCCCATATCCTCTATGMTGTAGTCCCTTTGCAAGTGTCCTTCACATCTTCTGATAGACTCGAGTACCTCCAGGAGAAATGTTGTAAATGCCTTCTCCAGATCACCAGTGAAGATGTGAGTCTCCTCCTGAGGTTCTCCTTGGCATGTGACCCTCGTTTGGTTTCTTCACAGTAACTGGGCAATTTGAGATGGGCACTGAAAGATTTCCTCTGAGACCTCCTCTTCAGCTGGGGTTTCCTGGAGGTTGTGGGGGATATTTTACACTAGATTTCTTCTTCATCCCTTCTGGCCTCAGAGCTTGTGATTTTGTGCCCAGAAGAGTTCAAAAAATGTGTAGATGTGGTGCCTGGGGAAAGGGTTTAGTGATGGGCCTGGTTGGACTCAATGTTCTTAGAGGTGTTTCCAGCCTAAATGATTCCAGGATGCTCCTTCAATTCCACCAAGGGTGACTCCCCAACATCCCTGTGAGTGAGACACTCCAGCACCTCCCAGATCCATCACCTTCCCAAAGTGGGACTCTCACATCAGAGATGGGAATTGTCTGGCCCATTTCTCTGTGGAGCTGGATGGGTTTTGGGGCTGAAACCATTAAAGACTCCTAGAGAAAACTTCAGCCAAGCTTTGCAAGGCTGGACATTTTTTTGGTGGGTTTCCATCCTCTGAGGATGCTGCTGGAGCACCCATTCCTTCACACAGCCCAGTTACCCTGGGCCTGGCTCCCACTGCCTGGTGTGGATCCGTGTGTTGTCCCCATTCTTCACACCACAAAAGATTAAAGATAATACTGATACTAATAATACAAACCCGCCCTTGTGAGAATGGGCTGCCGGAGGTATTATGCCAGAGAAAGGCTCTGTGAAATGGCTTGGGTAATTTACACTCATTAGGAGGAGAATGCAGTAGATTAAAGGTAGCAAGGGTGAATAGCTTCCCATTTTTGTCAAACTTGCCTAACCTTTTATTCACCTGCTGAAGCCATTATTTTATAATAATAAAAAAGAGGAGAAAGAGCCTTGCATGAACTTGGGGAGAAAGGCAGAGAGTGCAAGCTAGGAGCTATTTTCTCAAGAGAGAGAAATGCAGCATTATAGATTAAAGGTGAAAAGACAGCCCTCATTTAAATCAATCCACCTCTCCGAAGCATATTTATTCACAGATTAATTAGAGTTGCAAATGAAAATGATCTGGTTGGTGGGAACATTATTGAGGCCTTTAAAGTGCGGGAGTGAAGATTAAAAGGAAGCACACTTACCCTTCCCTTATGATCTGAAGAGGAGATCAAAAGAGTTGGTGTCAAATTAACAGCCCTGATGATTTCTCTCTTCTTCTAGGCCTTGTTCATTATCTCAGGCTCATGTTGGTACATGCAGGAGGAAGACATGGTTTCCTGAGCTGCTGGTGTGGGAGGAGTGCGGGGACCCTTTGGACAATTGGGAGCAGTGGGAAGGTCTGCCTGGCCAGGGAATGTGTGTGTGCAGGGCACAGACCCTCCACACCTGCGCCTGATGGACAATTGGGAGTCAGTGGGAAGGTCTGCCTTTGTCCAGGGAATGTGTGTGTGCAGGGGCAGCAGCACCTCCAGACACTGGCCTTATGGAACATTTCGAGCAGTGGGGAAGGTCTCGCCTGGCCAGGGAATGTGTGTGTGCGGGCAGCAGCCCCTCAAGACCTGGCCTGAATGGACAATGGGCGCATGGGAAGGTCTGCCTGGCCAGGGAATGTGTGTGTGCAGGGCAGCAGCCCTCCAGACCTGGCCTGATGGATTCAGGAGCATGGGAAGGTCTGCCTGGCCAGGGAATGTGTGTGTGCAGGGCGCAGCACCTCCAGACCTGGCCTGATGGACAATTGGAGCATGGGAAGGTCTGCTGGCCAGGGAATGTGTGTGTGCAGGGCAGCAGCACCTCCAGACCTGGCCTGATGGATAATTTGGAGGCAGTTGGAAGGTCTGCAGCAGCCTGGCCAGGGAATGTGTGTGTGCAGGGCAGCAGCACCTCCAGACCTGGCCTGATGGACGTCAGGGAGGGAGGAAATGTTCATTTGTGTACTGGGGTGTTGTAGGGAATTGTTCAAGCTACCACACTTGTCAATTAACCAACCATGGCTAATTGAACACCCAGCCTTTTCTGAGTCTGTGGGGTGTATTTTGGGCTTGCTGTTGGATAAGAACCACGATTTCACTCTTCTTGAAGGGAAGAGAGACAGACAATCCTTGTGAGACTCTACCAGGAACAGTACACACACAGCAAAACAAGGAAAAACATTTGGGTCCTTTGGGCAGACACCAGCAGAGGCAGCACACCCAGGCAAGAATGTTCCTTTCCATGGGATCTGAATGGGCCTGGAGGAGGMTGAGGGAACCCAGTGCAAGCTCCAGTGTAGCCTGGTTGGAAGCAGAGAGATGAGATGAGATGAGATCATGCAGAGCTGTCAAGGAACATCCCAGCAAGGTCCACCCCACTGAAGCTCCTTTCCCATTGGATCACAGGAGCTCACTGGGGGAAGATGGTAACTGGCTGTGCCTGGAGGCAAAGATGTCATTGAATCCCAGAATGATTTGGGATGGAGGGGACCTTAAAGCCCATCCAGTTCCACCCCTGCCATGGCAGGGACACCTTCTACTATCCCAGGTTGCTCCAAGCCCTGTTCAACCTGGCCTTGGACACTTCCAGGGATGGGGTAGACACAGCTTCTCTGGGTACCCTGTGCCATGGCCTCACCACCTTCACAGGGAAGAATTTCTTCTCAACATCCCATCTAAGCCTACCTTGTAGCAGAGAGAAGGCATTCCCCCTTGTCCTGGCATTCCAGGGCCTTTAAAATATGAAAAGGGCAAGGAGGTGTATTCTGAGAATTTTCCCTAAGCATGGCTCATCCTTTTTTTTTCATGATATTTGAAGGCTGGAAGAGAAACATCCCCCATAATCCTGTTTTTCTTATATGGTGATCTTCCCTGTGCAATGAGTGCTGCATAAACTGGTCTCTGCCAGCACASAGCAGCTCTGCTCTGGTGCTTTGGATTCATTCCCAGCTGCCCAGTGAGGACCATGGCAGTGGCAGTGTAGAAAAGCCTCAGAGGGTTGTCTGACTGCAGSGTTGCCAGGAGGTCTCTCACTTTGCAAGCCAGTATTAGTGGTGCTGCAGGTTTAGCAGGAATGCACTCTCTGCAGGAATTCATGATTTTTTCTGAGCTCTATCAGAAAGGAGAAATGAGAAGGGAAAAAGCAGCAGAATCCTCTGCTGCCAGTATGGGCACCAGGAARTGGCCCTGGAGCACTGGGGGAAGGAGGAGAAGCAGCAGCCTGAGGTATTGACTGGCTCCTTCTGCAGCCAAGACAGAAAAGCTCTCATAAAGGACACCAGTTTGGGAGCTTCCTGGTGCTCAGTGCCTGCTCCAAGGGCTGATTATGACTCCAGAGGAGCTGGAAAAGCACAGAGGGAGAGGCAGCCAAGCAGGCTCAGCTGAGCTGTGGTGTTGTCTCCAGGTCTGGAGCCGCTGTGGCTCCAAAGGGTTGAGTCCATCCCAAAATGGGGACAAGAGCAGTCCTGGCTGGTGTCTCACTGCTGCCTGCAGGAACTGACAGTTGTATCAGCAAGGCTGGAGAATCCCAATGCACCCAGGATCCCAGTTGGTATGGGGAGRATTGAGCTGTCCCTGTGCTCCAGCAGGACGAGGTGGTGGCTTTCTGACCCCATCCCTGACACCATCCATCTCTCCCTGCTGCCAGTGCTTGGCTCTGTACAGGGGGTGCTGTGCCCTGAACTCCTGGAATGTGATATTTTTCCTGAAAGCCAGAGTGGGAGGTGTGATTTGGGTGCCAGGGGTGTGGAATGTTTGGGGCTGGCTGGCTCCATGGAGCTGTGGGCACTGTTCATGCCAGGCACACTTCCCAGGAAACAGCTGACACGGGATAAGGGATTGTTCCACCTAATGCTTCATTAGCACACAGCCCTCCTCATTTGCTGGGTTCCCCCTAGGGTATTTGGCATTCCTTGTGCACTCAGATTTTCCTTGCAATTGAGTTCTTCCTCCATCAGACACCCAAATTCTTCCACTCTCCCTTTGAGGGACAACACAAATCTGGTAGAGAGGGAGAAGGATTGGCCCTAGCCCTTATCTAACCATTTGCTTTTTTTGTTTTGTTCTGCTTTGTTTTGGTTTTTTTGTGGTTTTTTTTTTTTTTTTTTTTTTTTTGGGAACTGTGCTCTGGCCATGCCAAAATCTTGGCATTCCAAGTCTGTGGGAGGACTGGAGACACCCATTCCCAACTGTGTGGGCTCAGTGAGGATCCCTCCTCTCTGCTACAAGGCAGAGAGCACTACAAGCACAAGAAGAAACATYTTCCCAATGGGTCCAGCTCCTTCCTGAGCTCTTCTGTGTGTTCAGAAAAGCCCAGCCAGGAAGATTTCCATGGAAGGGTCAGCTCTGGCTTGTGTTGGTGACCTGGGAATTGCTCTGCACAGGCTGCAATGGCATTTCCAGTTTAAAACATCCCCATGAAGCCGAGTTTGCATTTGGATGTGGATGCAAATGAGAACCTAATCAGGTTTCTTTTCCCATAAATATTTTGCTTCTGCTAGGAGGAAACAAAGCACCTGTGTGTGGTTTGTGCTGAGTTTTCTGCTCTTATTTGGGTTGGATTTCGACCTGCCTGTGTAGGACAAACATTTTGCATCCACAAGATTTAAATGAGCTGGGAGACTTGTTCCCCTCCCAGCCCTGCTGACAGGTTCCAGGCTGTTTGCAGAGGCTTTCCTGAATTGATGATTTCTAGGTCAAGGAGAGTGTTACGTTTTTTGACCGTTTGTCTTGCGCTAATCGCTGTCAGCCCCGAGATTTATGCATGGATAGTGACAGCAGATGGGGTCACTTTTATTAGSAATTCACACACCAGGCAGGGAAAGGCAAAGGCATGGGGGCCCTTGCCAGGTAGGCTGTGGATACTCAGGGGCTTCTGCCCTGAATATATTTCTGGTTTTAACAAAGCTTCACATTGTGGGTTTTCATTATTTCTTGTAATAAATGCATTTGCATACAGGTTTTTTTTTCTTTTTTGATAGTTTTTATGGGATAGTTTTCATTTTTAAATTATCCCATTATTGCCCAGCATCCATGTCTCCTGTGTCTGCCTGAGTGGATGATTCTGAGTGGATTCATCCTGCACTATCAATTGGATTCAARGGGTCTCCACCTATATTCCAAATATACCATTGCTTCTTGCAATACAGACCACTAGAGCCCAATATCTATTTACATCCTGTATTTTGATGGAAAGAAAATTTTCAAATCTGGAGTTGCCAGGAATTCCAGAATAAATCACTGTGCCCAAGTGGCATCTTGTACTGGGTTGCAGGTGGTGCATCCCTTGGCAATCTTTAACCCAGTGTACAGATGGCTGTAAAACTTCAATTCCTAGGTAATCGAATACCTTAATTTTTATTTTTTTCAGGGCAATATAAACCACATTGTGTTTTTCTGGGTGGTGAGTGTAATGGTTCCAAGGAGTGGGAYCAACAGAGGCTGTGGAGATGCTGAAGGGCCTGGAGCATKTSSRTGCCCAGGCAAGGCTGAGGGAGCTGGGGCTGCTCWGCCTGGAGAGGAGCCCCAGCTGAGAGGGGCCCTCAGCCCTGCTGGCCCTGGCTGCAGGGAGGGGCAGAGCAGGGCCGGGCTCTGCTCCAGGCCCAGCAATGGCACCAGAGCCACGGGCAGGGCCTGAGCCCAGGCAGCTCCAGCTGCACATGAGGAAGAACTTTCCTGGGCAGTGCTGAGCCCTGAACAGAGCCCAGAGAGGGTGTGGAGTCTCCCCACTGGGGATATCCCAGAGCTGTCTGGGCACAGTGTGTGCCGTGGGCTCTGGGGTGGCCCTGCTGGGGCAGGGAGGTGACACCAGCTGGACTCACTGTGGTGCCTTCCAGCCTGGCCCATTCTAGGATCTGGGATTTGTCTCCCTTGCATTTCATCCCCTCTGTTCACAGGAATTTCAAATTTCCCATTTCCAGGCCTTTTCTGAGTTTAGATCTCTTCCCTCCCAGTCTAGATTTGTTCTCACACATTTTCCTCGTCTCATCTTTACTCAATCCATCACATCCTTGGGGCCCAGATCTTGTTCCTCTCCTTTTCTTTCTCTCCCACGACACTGTCCCATTTTTCCATACAGCTGTGGGAACACAGCAACACCTTTGCAAGTCCTTTCTTTAAGATGGTCTGAACAAATCAACTTTAACCAAAGAGCTTTGGTTCAGGACAGCTTCCAATTGGTTTTTTGAGCAGTGTATTATGATTTTGAGACCTGCAGCCACCCAAAAATATGTGATGTGGGACTATAAGGTTGCATTATTTTATTTTCCTAAATAAACCTCCATGCTGTGCCTCAGCCTCTGGTTTTGGGGATGTGCCTTGGTGCAGGTGATGGAATGTGTTGGGACAGAGTTCATTGGGGGGGTTAAATCAGCTCAGCCACTCTGTCACTCAAGGRGTGGCAGCCCCCAGCTGCCATTGTTATCCCTGGGACACCTGGCAAACATCCCATCCTCTTCTGGTGGGTCTGGGATGGATATGAGATGTCCCAGCCAGAACCTCATCCTGAGGAGTGAGATTCTTGGAGCCATGGGGAAGGGGATGAAACAGCCCAGAACACACATTTGGTGAGCAGGTATGGAAAAAAAAACCACGGGAAAAAATCCTTTTGGAAGCTCCTGAGGCCTGGAGTGATGCAGAGCTGTGGTTAATGGCCACTCCCCGAGGTTTCCCCTCCCATGGAGCACAATTGATTGCAGCGAGATTACGATGCCATTAAAATTCACTCTGCCCATAAAGCAATGCCGGGGAAAATGCTGACGTTTATAGCAGCTCCTACAAGAGACATATTTCAGGGCAAAGTGAGTCCTAATGCAGGAACTTTATTTAGGTAAAACAACATCCAGGGATGGGGGGGAGAGGAGGAGGAGAGGTGGTGGCGATTGCAGAGAATTTTATTTCTTTCAACTAATGGGTATAGGGATGCTAAATTTAAAAGACATTTTTAATAAATCTATTGGCCTTTGACAAAATCAATCCAAACCCCATAAACCAAGAAGTCACCCACTTGGTATTAATGAGGCTACATTTGCATTTATTTTTCCTTTACACTAGACAAACCATTAATTTCGTGTTTATGCTTCCTTTGAAGTCTGAATGCTTGGAGATAGATGGCCACATCAAGTCTCCTGCTGCTACATTAATATTTTGCTATAAATGATAAATTTGACCATTTTCTACAACACCCCTTTTTTCTTTAAGAAAGCTGAGAAAATGCRAGCAATAAGTCTTAAGCCCCTGAAAGCTTCGCTGTTTTTTTAAATAYTCTGCAGTCATTGATTATTAAAGCAGTCATAGCTTTAACTTGGGCTTGCATTTGATGGCACCCAGCATTCTGCTGCTGTAAATTGAGAGATGTTCATTAACCAATCAGGGGCTCCTTTTTTGCAAATCATCTTTCATTTGACCCATGGAAAAACTGGACACGGCCAAGTCACCACTGCCTCACCCCCTCCCTGGCCTCTGAAGGCCCCTCCTCACATCTCTGGGTTGCTTCCATGCAAGTTAAGTACATCTTTGTGCTCCACCAGGGCATCCAAGGTGCCTTTTCCCAGTTTTGCAGTAATTTACTTTTTTTTGGGAAGTTATTTTTTCTTTCAGGATGTTTTGTTACCCGTACAGGACACCAGGAGCCTCCTAAAAAACCTCAGCTCTTAGAAACAGAGGGAAAGGCCTTCTGAAAGACTTCCAGGATGACGGGCRGGAAGGAGATTAAACTTCTGCAAGGGTTCTTGGGGAGGTCTGTAATTTACCAGAGCCTGGACTCTTCTCCCAAATCCCAATCCYRGATCCAGAAAAGGGCACAAATCTGGTGATGCTCCATATTCATCAGGCCCCTGCCTGATGTGGGTCTCAGGATGGGTTTCATGAGCTCTGTGTGAGGACTAAACCTCTGCCAGGTGGAGTGAGATGGCTGATATCCAAGAGAATTCCTGCAGYCAGTGCAGGGAGTTGTGTGGCAACAGGGAAAGCTTGGGAATCTCAAAAACATTCCAGGTCCCTGTTTTGCTGAGGAGCATAGAGAGACAGGCAGAGGTTAGGTCTGAAAAACCCCAAGGATCCCAGATTCCCTAAGGATTCCTAGGCTGGTGCTCACATCTCAGGGATGTTGCTGGGTACAGTTACCTGGGCTGGGGCACTGTGGGGGATAACCCCACTCAGGTGGGATTAGGGAAGGGGTGTCCAGCCCTCCTCCTCCCAGCAGGTCAGACCTTCTCCTGAGACGCTCCTAGGAACTGCCCCAGGTATTCCTCATGGACTTTGCACCTTGCAGAACATGAGGGTTCTGACTGGCCAGCCTTTGCATAGAATCCCAGAATCATGGAATGGTTTGGTTTGGGTTGGRAGGGACCTTAAAGCCCATCCAGTCCCACCCCCTGCCATGGGCASKGACACCTTCCACTATCCCAGGGTGCTCCAAGCTCCATCTAGCCTGGCCCTGGACACTTCCATGCATGTGTACTCTTGCAAGGATTCTAGGCTATCAGAACCTCAGCTGCCAAAGGAGAGATTTTGTGGTCTGTGTTTCTTGATTTAGGTGCCTAAGTTCTTCCTTTTKACTGCCAGGGAGGTGGGATGGAAGAGGCAAATCTAGTGGGGCATCTCTGGGGTCCCAGCTGAGGCTGCAGCAAGCCCCAGTGTGAGCTCTATGTCTGCAGCATGTTGGCTTTTGGTTCCCTCCCAAMTTCCTCTGGCAGCACATCACTGCTGCTGTGGGATGCAAACATTGCATGGGATGCAGGGATGTCCAGTGCTCTGCAGTGAGGCTGGGGATTAAGGGCTTCTTCAGCTTCAGCCTCTTTCCCTTCCCACTAAATCTTTTATCTGGTGTCTGCCAGGTCTCCCAGCAGCTTTGGTGGTGGAGGATCTGATCTGTGTTTCCCCCTGTCCTGAATCCAAACTGCTCTCTGCACACACTCCCTAAACAAGAAGCAGGGCCCTGAGCATGAATTAGCAGATTAAACATCACTTTTTTGGTGGGTTGGTTTATTTTATTATTTTTTATGAAGCATCTTTTATAGCTATGCTGGGGTTAGATTTCATCTAACCCTTGTTTATTTTCTTAGCCAGCTGGAGTTTATGGAGGAGGGAAGGGATGTTATATCAATAGGGGAGTGGCTATTGACACTTGCTGCTATGAAGTGCCTTTATGTGCTTTCAAATGGCAGGATTATGCTCCGGATGGCTCCGTGCTGGAATTGTCTCCTGCTCCATTAACAGCTGAGAGATGGAGGCGTGAACTGAACGTGGGGGTCTGACATGAAGGAGGGATGAATATTGAACGGGTGAGTTGCACCCACTCTGGCTCTTTTCCCTCTTTTTTTTAAATGAAGAAGAATTCCTGCTTCTGAGGATGCACTGAAATTCAGCCTTCTGGGATTCACACCTCCCTTCCAGCAAACCCTTGTGCAGCACAGTCCAGTGCATCCTTTGCTAAGGATTCCTGAGAAAACCTTGAGAACTGGTTTTTAGCAGATCTAATTTCTCCTCATTCTCATTCAGCTATTTCACATTCAGCTCCCGGTGTCTGGACTTGGAAGGTTCCCATGTCCAGGCTTCATACCAAACCAGTTTAATGAGACAGACGCTTAAAAATCCAGCAATAATGCTTGGATTCAGGCCATGGAAGGATGGGATGTTTCAGGAAGAACATGGAGCTCAACAGAGTCTCCCAGTTTGGGCAGCAGCTCTGTTGAACACAGTTCTAAGGCAGGGTTTGTGCCCATGGATCTCTCCCAGCATCCCAGATTTGAAGCTTGGTGTTCAGCCCTGCTCCAGCTGTTGTTGCCTGCTGTCCTGCCAGCTGCTCACACTCTGCAGGCAGTGGATGTCCTCTGGATACATCCATGGATTTTTGCCTTGCCCAACAAGTCTGAACATGCTAAAGATCAAGTGAATGTGGTTGGCACTTCCCGCCAATAATTAGAAATGAAAGCAAGCATGAAATAAATGYCTGGGTTATTCTCATGAAAAATTGAGACTCAAGCAGGGATTTCAGAAGCCAGGCTTCTGCCTTTCATTTCAGATTTTGGCCTCTTTTTTGCCTTTGAAARAAAAGGAAAATATAAGTATAGTGTCTGGGAGCTGGGAACCTCTCCTGCCCCAGGCTTCTCACTGTCATTGATGTCTCCTCTCATGCCACAGGGATACCAGAGCTGGAAAAGAGCTGAATCTGGTGGAGAGTCTGGATCACTGGGGATCCTCCCTACCCCTTCCACATGCTCTGAGAAGGGGGAGGTTAACTGAGGAGAAGATGTTTCCCTGTATCCCTTRAAATCTACCTTTGAACAGGGCAGGTTTGCAGCCACAAACCAAAGGAAACCTCCCAAGCCGCAAGAACAAATGGAATAATAAAGCCCAGATAATTTGAATGGGGGTGGTTATTAAGGGTTTTGCTGCTCCTTGGACCTGTTAACTTGTCCTGCCCAGAGGCAGTGCATSCTGCTTGGAATAACCAACTTTGGATCACTAGTTTTTCCCTCTGGTCATCTGCTCCTGCTCTGGTTCCTGTTGTGTTCATGAGAGAATAAAGTGACCRGCATCATCCCAGCTCGTTCCAGCTTGAATTCTCTGCCAGAGCTGGAGCTGGGCTGCTCAGAGGAGCAGCAGGCCCATGCTGGTGGCCTCTATCAGTCCTGATCCTGCTTGTGCAGGGAAATGGAGAAGGACCTCTTTCYTACAGAGACCAGAGAACCCCAGAATGGTTTGGCTTGGAAGGGAGCCTCAAGGCCATGTCATTCCACRCCTCTGCCATGGACAGGGACACCTTCCAGCAGAGAAGGCTGCTCAAATCCTCATGTAAATGATCCACAACCTGCAGGATGAGGCACTGGCAGATMACCCTGCTGCAGATAATTCTGGGTAGTGGCACCATCAATCAATTCCCTTGTCATTACATGATTCATTATCAGACTTCAGATCTGGATTTTAGCTGCTCCATGGGTCAGACTCATCATCCCCTTATTCCTTGACAGATCAGGAGCAGTTTTTCCTGTTCCCATTGCCCCCTGGAGCCAACACGTTCTCAACCAAGGAATTTTAGGAATGGGGGAGCTATGAGTTGATCCAGAACACCATGTCTGTGCCCTGCTCCTGCTGCAGTTGGCACAGGGAGGGGAAGATCCCAGACACCCCACGTGCTGCAGGCTCAGGGTTGGATCCCTGCCCAAGAAAAGCTGCTCRAGGACTCTGGTGCTGCAAACCTATYCCATCTCCTCATGRGAATGGTGACCTGGACTTCCATCCTCCATCCCAGATAAATCCCATTGAGCCCCAGGGGTGAGTGAGCCAGAGCCACAGAGTCCTGCAGCTCTTCCTGCTGGAGGGGACAATGTTTGAAAGGACATTCTGCCTGTCCTTTCAAACCRGAGCCAGAGAGTTGGGAAGGGAGGGAAATGGGGGAAAGGGGGAGGAAGGAGACACAAAGGCTGGGGCTTTGCTAGAAAGGGAACACAGCACTTCCCAGTCTAATATCTGCCCTTTATTCTGCATTACAATATCTGCAGACTTCCAGACTGGACTCGATGCCGGAATCAAGGCTGAAATTACTTTTCAGCCATTCATTCATAACTGTTATGTTTGGGAAAAAAAAAAAGAAGAAGAAGAAGGAAGAAAAAAGAGAGAGAGAGAAGGTAGGGGAAACAAAAGTAAATACAAAAAGAGAAATGTTAACATGTGTGGCACAGAATGTGTATGGCAGACAAAGCTCTGCTTGTTCTGCCACAAAGGCTTTGAAAAGCAGGTGTCATAGCAGCTGTACAAGGTTAAAGCACAGGGACCATTATGTACAAAATGAGGGAGTCTTTATCCACAGTCTGCTTCAGCTCTTAAGAATGTGCTTCCTATTGTGCCAGTGTTTGCTGGAAGGACTCCATCTACACAATGGAGAAATTTTTCATTCTCACCTTCCCCCCAACCTCCGTTCCACCATCCAAATCTACAGTTATGGATATAATACAGACCTCTGGCATTCAAGGTCCTCATTGCCCCACACTTCTGAAACAAAAGCTATTGTGCTGCACCATGAAAGGCGCCTGCGGCAGAATAAAGCCCTTCAGCAGAGGACCCTGAGAGAGTATTTGTGAGGCTCTCTCCAAAGTTAAAATCCTGGCGAAAACAAAACACTTCCAATTAAAAAATGTTCCCTCACTTTGTTTTGTGTGGTTCTTTTCCTTTGCTCCCTCTCCCCCTCTCAGAGATGTCCAGAGAGATCCTTGTACAAAAAGGCAAGTGACCTGTCCTTGTTTTCATTCTCAAAGGAGAGATAGAACAGCAGGAATGCATGGCTTGGGAAACAAACAGCATTATTAAAAGAAAGAAGTTGGAAAGCAGGCCAGGAAGCATCTTCTTCCCTGTGGACAGTGTGCTCTGAAACACAAGGTACGAGCTCAGCAATGACACACATTTTTTGGTATTAACAAAGGGCTAACAGGACTATCCCATTCCCAGCTTTTCCATTTCCTTCCCCACAGCACATCCAGCACGCCTCAGGTGTCTCCCAGAGGGAACAGGACAGACAGCCCCTATATTACCTGACTTGTCCCCTGGGCTTATCTTTGAGGCATAGCAGTGTCACAGATATGGAGCTGGCTCCTGTTGCCTGCCTCCAACCCAGACCAACCCTACCAAAAATGAACACTCAGCCAAACCCTGAAGCCAGCAGAGATCAGTGAGCACTTTGCTGACACCCCCAGGAAATGCTAGTGGGGTAAACCCAACCTGTTCCAGAAATATTCACAGAATCTCACAATGGGTCAGGCTGGAAGAGACCACAGTGGTCACCTGGTGCCACCTCCCTGCTCCAGCAGGGCCATCCCAGAGCCCAYGGCACACATTGTGTCCAGACAGCTCTGGGATATCCCCAGTGAGGAGACTCCACCCCTCTCTGGGATCTGTTCAGCGCTTGGTCACTGCACAGGAAAGAAGTTCTTCCTCCTGTCCAGGTGGAACTTCCCAGGCATCAGTTTCCCATTGCCTCTCATCCCTGGGCACTGAGAAGGTTGCACAGATGTTCTCTCTTGGGCTGCTACTCCCTTCTTTCCATGGGATGTGTCCCCATGTTTGTGGCGTGGTCCTAACTGGCGTGCCACCCTTCCTGAGCTCTGGAAGCATCAGGGTGTAGCTGAGGGGGCAGCATGAGGCTGGAATCTGCTGAAGCTGACTGAAATGAGGGGGACACCCAAGGAATATTGAGCTGCCAGGGAGCTGATGTCCCCAGGGTGGTGATTCACCCCCCCCCAGAGGATACAGTGAGGTGGAAACTCCTGGCTGTAAAGGGTGTGTGTGCAAGTGTGGTTGTGTTAGGCACCCAAGATCTGTGCCTCAAATTTCCCACATTTATCAGGGTCTTTGGGATTGGAGAGAGCAACACAGGGAAGGCAGGGACGGTTTGAGCTTGATTTGTCCATAGCTGGCTGTTTTCAGTATGAATTTTGTATTTAGTGTGTGTCTGGTGGGGTGTGGAGCCAGGCAAGGGATTCTTTGGCTCAGCAGCTCCTGCRGCCCATGGCGAGCATGACTTGGTGTAAATAATGTCCTTTTGAGAGCACTGCCTGGCCTGTGACACCAACCCCAGCCAGAGTGTGCAGCCAGGGTGCTGAGTGGGATTTGCAYGGATGAGGATGAGGAATTAAGCCCCAGGACCCCTTGCACTCCAGCARGTGACAAAGGCTGGAGCTGCTCTTCCATCCTTGGGTACTTGGGTGGGAGCTCAGGTGCCAGCTGGGAGTCCYCAGGTGAGGATCCCCCTCTGGCTCCTCTCCAATGTCCCCAAATCCCTGATGTCTTCCACTGCAGTAGGAATGTCTTTTCCATCAGCACCAAGKTTTTTGCACTGCCTGGGACACGTGTGACCAGGTGCTGGTGTGACACACTGGTTGTTGAGCTCTGTGCATGCACAGCCTTGGTGACATCTGCCTGGGAGTGATTCAAGTTATAAAATGCCAGGAGTTAAGGACAGGGACCAGGATGGAAAACCAGAGAGGGTGTGTGGAGGGTGACCCTCCATAACCAGGATGGCCAYAGAATTCCAGCATGGTTTGAGTTGGAAGAGATATTAAAGCTCATSCAGTTCCACCCCTGCCATGGGCAGGGACACCTTCCACTRTCCCAGGTTGTTCCAAGCCCCCTCCAGCCTGACCTTGGATATTCCAGRGATCCAGGGGCAGCCACAGCTKCTCTGAGCAACCTGTGCCAGGGCCTGCCCACCCTCACAAGGAGGAATCTCTTCCTAGATACTTACCAGCTTCTCTTGACACTTTGCCATCAAATGAGTTATAAAACTCTCTGATGAATCTTGTTCCCAAATTGTGAGAAGCATTTGAGCTCCTCTCTTTGTGCTCCCGAAGGTGTTTTCTTTATATTGTATTTTAATCACCTGGGTTCTTTTTGAACCCTGCTTTTAGGGAGCTGTTGCTGTCACTGTACCTTTATCAGGGCTATTCCCAGCTGGATTTTCCTCTGGCACTGGTGTTAGCACCCCACCCTTTCCAGTGCAGTGACAGTGACACTGTGATCCTGGAGGAGTTAATCCCAGCTGACAGCTGGACCATTTCCATGAGCCCAACAGTGAATTAATGCCAGGTGTGGGGGAAGGCTGGACACCATGGCTTTGCTTCTGGACACAGAGGGGTTTTGAGTATGAAACCCAACACTTGGGGCCACTGAGGCAGAGTGACAACAACTGCAGTGCCAGTTCYTTCTTTGTGACACAATCATCCCCCTTTCAAGGGGCACAAATGCCCTCTAGAASTCAGATCCAATGGTAAATAGCTCATGAACAGTTTTTCTGCCTCTTGGCACTCTCATCTCCCTCAGCAGAGACTTGGATTCACAGTTGTTGTGTGGTTTGTGGGCAGAGGAAGAAATGGAGCTGGGAAAGCAGCTGATGTCAAGAAATGAGCTAATGAAGGGAGATCACAAAGTGTGCAACCCCAGACGCTTCTATCTTTCTCTCCAGTTACCTTGGTAACTGGGTAGTGATATGATGTTGCTTGGTTTTGTATCCTGCAACTAAAAGAAGCTCAAAGTACTCACCACTGGCAAAAATATTGGGAAGATATCACATTCATCTACAAAACAACAATTAAGTTGTGGCCTTGCTAGATGCTGTACAGAAGGGGGGATGTATCTCCCCCAAAGCCTGGATGAAATKACTTCTATTTTCCTATGAGCCAGCAATTTAGTGCAGCTTTTGATGGGATTTCTCAGGGCCAAATCAAAGGGATCACCCCAGGATGGCTCTTTTCAGGGACATGGCTCACTGAGGCTCTACATCCTTTCCTCTGTAGGCCTTTCTGCTGATGATAATGTTGGTTAAAGGCAGATATGGGCTCCTGGTGAACAGAAATGGGCTTAGACTACATGTGATGTACTTTCTTAAGGAGRACATGGAAAACCCAGCAGCTCCCAGGGGTGTGGAGACACCTCTGACATGAGGAATGACATTTGGTGTCAACAGTGGGGCTGGGCAGGGGTGCACCCAGTGACCTCTGTGGGCAAGGAGSTCACTCCTTGGACTCACTGCAGCTGCCAGGAGTTCATTCTTTMCCCCAGTTCTCAGATACTGAGGATTTATTCTCTCCAAGGGAGTCAGCAATGCTGCTACATCCCAGTGACTTTGCTCAACACTCCTCCAGCTCTACTCAACCCCACTGGGTGAGGTGGTTTGGAGTGGTCACAATGGAAATAAATTTTTTTCCAGCCACTCTACCTGACCAACCAGCAGCTCTTGCTGCTGTTTTCCCCTTTTCCAGCCTCATTTGTGGTCYCCAGCCTTGAGGTCTGGGTCGAGGGTGTCACCCAGGTGTGTCCASAGCATGATGCTGTCACACAGTCTGGAGAAATCCATGGTCTGCTTCCCACTGCTTTCTGGTTCTCCTGGTCCAAGCATTTCCTTGGTCTCCTTACAAAACCTGCAGCAAATTGTTGAAACTAAATTCTCCCTGTAAGTCAAAGACTTGAACAGGGAAAGGAGGTGAGAAAAACTGTTCAAAGGGGAAAGATTCACCCAGGAGGGGAGGAAGCAGCACTCCTCTGCTGAGGGGGAAAAATGCCCAAATAACTTATTTGATTCTGAATCATCTTCCCGGCCTCTGCACCTACAGGCATTGAAATGGGAAAAAAAAAGTTAGGCTAGGAGTCTTGTCAGCTCTGGATGTAAAATCTGGATAGCCAGAATTTCACAGGTAACCCCAGAGCCTCAAAGGGAAATGGGGATGGTATCTTTGCACCAGTCTCTTTTGCCATTCCCATGCTTCCTGTGCAGTTCTGCAAATCCCTGGGAGTGGGACCTGGAGACTTGGATACTCAGCCAGAGGGAAGTGATTGGTTTTAAAAGAGGRTGTCATGGAGAAGGCAGGACTGGATTCAGGGAGCTGTCTCCTTCTGCATCCAGGTGGAACACCAGTGGGGCTCCTGAAGGTCTGTAACTAAAAATTCCAAACCTGGCTTCAGGAAAAGCRCATGGCTTGCTTTTGGCAATGCTGCAAAGAAGTTGAATTTGATTTAAAAATCAAATAAACCACAWATCTTGCTGGATATTAGTTTAGAGACTGCCAATGGCTTTAAACAGGCAGAAAATAGGGTGAGATTTGACATTAGGAAATTCTTCTCTGTGATAGTGGCAAGGCCCTGGCACAGGGTGCCCAGAGTAGCTGTGKCTGCCCCTGGATCCCTGGAAGYGTCCAAGGCCAGGTTGGACAGGGCTTGGAACAACTTGGGACAGTGGAAGGTGTCCCTGCCCATGGCWGGGGTGGGACTGGATGGGCTTTAAGGTCCTTTCCAACCAGACCATTCCATGATTCCAYGATCATGGGAAATCTGTATGCATAATTRATATCTTTTTTCTTTTTCCAAACACTGACAGTTGATCAAGGTCTCCAAAACATGGAAATAAATTTAAAAAAAGTAGAACAGTTATTATGCTATGGTTACCAGCCTTATTTGCCTGCGTAAATCCCTAATATTTGCCTTTTAARAGCAAAACTGAATTGCTATAACAGAGAGAGCAGGCAGAGAGACAGGGCAGAGGCAGCAGCAGCGATTTGAAGTCTGTGAAATCCCTGCACTCCTGGCACAGCCCCAGCCACTCCTGTGTGGTGAAGCACACGGAAAATGCAGATCAGACATGGATGGAGTGGTCCCTGCCACGGCTGGAGGGTGTTTTCCTTCCCCAGTGCCTGGCTGTGCRTTCAGGGCTGCCCAGCCCACGGCCACTGGCGACAGCTCAGCCTGACAAGTCAATAAAAAGGAGGGAAGAGGGAGAAGAGCAACAACGCACCTGAAATGGGCTGGAAAGGCTGGAAAGCCTAAGTATGTAAAGCTTGGCTAAGCAGAGTTTGAGAGGAGGGAGCAGTGATGAGGAGGAGGAGGAGGAAGGTGGACGAACAGCCTTTTCAGAAATATATTTATTTTTTAATCAGTGCTCAGTGGTTGTGCAGTGTCTCAGAAGAAGCAGCAGAGTTCTCCCACCAATTAACCCCAGCCCTGTGCTGCACCCTCAGGGGTGCCCGGCTGTATGGGCACCCTTATCTTTGTGCTATCTTCTCCGAACGCCAGAGCAGGGGTCTGGCTGGAAAACCGCAGAAATTTCCTCCAGACAATAAAATGATTCAATTTACTGCCATAATAGAGGGAGTCCATCAGGCAGGGTGAGGATGCCGGCTGGTGCTGCATCGCTGAGTTTCTGCTGCCATCCTGTGGCAGCACCGCCACCCTTATTTCATCTGAGAAGATTTTTGGCTTGAGGAAGATCCCAAAATCACAGAATCATAGGGAACAGATCACAGAATCATGGAATGTCCTGGGCGGGAAGGGACCCACAAGGGCCACATGTCCCTCTTGTCCCCCTCTTGGCCTGCCCTTAGGCCTGCCCTTAGGCCTGCCCTTAGGCCTGCCCTTAGGCCTGGGGCTGCTGCTGGCGCCTCCCTGCCTCATTCACTCAAACACTTGGTGCTTTTACCCTGCCAAACTGATGGTTTTGCAAAAATCTTTTGTTGGAGAGGYTTCCCCTGAGTTTGGATCTGCAGGGTTGATCTGTGGTCTTTTCTCCACKGTAAAATGTCCTTTTTTCACCACCTTGGCTCGGTGTGTTCCCATCACTCCTGCAAATCATGAAACCTCCACAGACTGTGCAATTCTCAAAGAGACAAAATAATTTTAAATCTTTGTGTATTTAGGTCAGAGCTCAGAGATCTCTTTTATTGGGATCAATTTAAAGCCAACACCTGCCAGACATCCCATGCAGGGTCAGGCAGCTCCCACACTGACACAGTGACAAAATGAGAGGCWYTGGTCACATCCCATCCTCAGGATCTGCAAGATCCCCTCCTTTTCAGGGRAAAATCAATTCCTCAAATATTTGTGCATTGTTTTGCAAACACAGAACCCTGGAAATACTCTGGATATGGCCAGTGACAATATTTACAGGGCTTTTTGTCAAAGTGATCCCTGCAGGAGAAAAGTTGTCATTACTTTGGATGTCAAGGTTTTTARTAGTTCCACCACTTGAAAAAAGGATGTAGGAGAAAAAGAGGAAAATAGGGAGAAAAGAAGAGGATAACCCAGGAGGGACTCTGGAGTTTCACCCTGGTTTGCCCAGTAAAGAGGAGGAGATAGGAGAAKGTACCTGGGAGGAGAACAGAATGCACAAATCTTGAAATTCCCACCTGAGGAGGGAATTTCTCCAATACAAATAAAATAATTTGACATTCCTGGTTTGTTTTTTTTTTTTTTTTCCTGGAAAATCAACACAGGGTGTGTATTAAACACCCTAAGGYTCTGAAATGGGATTTAGCCAGTCTTGCATTAAGGGGATTGCACAGACACATCTCCTCTCTAGAATTATTTGCCAGCCCCACTTTGGTTGACTTTCCAGAAAAGTTTACCCAAAAAACTGAGTTGAGGAATTTTATAAACAGAAAATTGAGCATTTTATTTAAAAAAATTAAAAGGATACTTGCTTTTCTTGAAGGAGCAACAGTCAGCAGCAAAGRATACAGACTGGACAAAAACAAGGGGAAAATGGATTTTTCCACAGTGAAACTTTCCTTTGTGAATTTCTTTTCTACCTACACAGAACACCAATAGATGCTTTTAGTTTAAAAAAAAAATACTAAGGATTTAAAAATGCAAATATGCAATACAAAGGATCTTCAGGCACAACCCCTAATGGACTGGGACTTTTCTTTCTGGGCAAGGACTTTTCCTTCTCTTGCAGCACAAGCATGACCATAGCTTYAGAATTCCTGGCCTGTGGAGAAAGCTGACCTAGAGAGGGAAAATAAATCCTGACTCAGTCAGGGGACAGTGAAAGAGCTGATTGCTGGCCCCTTGTCCCCAATGGACTTTGYTGGAGCCTTGGCAGGGCCATCCACCCTCATTCCTCACATGCTGCATCTTCCCTCTTTTTATTCATCCTAAAATTTGAGTCATGTAAACTCCTCCTTGTTTGTTTTTCCCTCTATGCAGAGCCCTGTAAAACTGACTGAAAGGCACCTTGAGAGGCCTTCAGTCTGGGCCACACAGGTTTTCTTGGGGGTAAGAAGGAAACACAAGAAAATAACAACAATAACAACAACAACAACAACAACAACAACAACAACAACAACAACAACAATAATAATAATAATAATAATAATAATAATAATAATAGGATGATTTAGAGGACTGCCCATGCTCTTTCTGGCCCCCAGTGCAGGCGAGTCTTGCCAGGGTAAATTTTGTCTTTCCAAACCAACTGGAGACGCACAATTGTTCACTTCAATGCCAGGCTTTAGGTCCTGGGAAAGCTGAGRGCTGTATTATGTGCAAGCACAATTCCTGAATTTCCAGGGGGAATCTGTTGGTGTGAAAGCAATGAGAAGGAAACAAAAGCTTGGAGAGGAAAGGCTGGGAATGCTGTTTGTGACAGATGTGCCTGAGCCTTTCCATTCTGGCCACAAAGCYTGACACAGGAATTTGCCATCTGTTTGGGCTTTGGATGGTAAAAATCAYCCCCCTCCCTCCCCCCACAATGATCTGCTGCTGCTGGAGCAGGTTTAACATGGATTTCTGTGTGTAAGAATGATGGRATTGGCTTGTGATGGCATTCCAGCAGGTCACCTCGTGGCTGTGGCATTCCAGGGGTGGGATGGAGGAGCTGCAGGGGTCGTTCCTGCTCCTCTGGGGAGCTCTTGGCTGAGCAGGAACACTGATCCTTGCTGGAATCTTGCAGACAGGTGAGAGGAGCTGGGATGTGTTCAATCTGGTTTCCCTCTGGGAATCACCTCCCGGGGAATCTCTTCAGACTTCTAGTTTTGGTGRGAATCCATGCTGCCAAGGGACATTTGGGAATAGAAAAGGTTTTCCAAGAAGGCTGGAGATTAGGATTTGGTCCTGGGATGGCCCAAGTGGATTTGAGCTCAGAGATGGCTGGTGAGGGTCAAGTGGAGGTTTTTTGGTGGTGGCCAAGAGGTTGAAAAACAGTGTTTTTGGGAAATCCTGGAGAAGTAAAGCATCAGGACATGTTTTTGGGAAATCCTGGAGAGGCAGACCACCAGGACACGTGGATGAGCACAACACAGAATTGTGTCTCCTGTGAGCAGTGGGGAAAATAATTTTGTATCCTGGAAACCACTGACTGGCAACCTCATCCCTRTGATAAGCTGATCTCAGTTCAGTCTTAGCTCTGTTTCTGCCTTGGATGTGGCAGCCAGAACACTCCAGCTCTGCACTCCCTGCAGCCTCTGTGCTTCCAGAGCTTTACAACATCCATTTCCAAAGTCTGGGATTGAAAAACCATTTGTGATTTCTTCAATACATAGAAGCTGGAAAACATCAGTGCTCTGTCACCCAAAACTGTGTTGATCTGCTTTGTCAGGTGACCACTGCACATCAAATTTATATACTTTAATTTAGATAATATGTATTTATTTATTTTATTTAGTTCTTCCYGTCTACCTCTGACAAACAGAAAACTCTTCCATGGCTTGTTTCCAGTATGAAAATTAATGAAGATGTCAGGATTCAGTACATCAGAATGCCTTGGCATGTTTGAGGAGCAGCGTGACACCACCTCTGAAGTCCTTTTGTGTGTAAAATGGGACTTTTCAGGCAAGTCCTCCTTCACTGGAGACGATGAAGTCTGAGTGTCTCACAACAAGATTCTGTAGTTTCACTTGACTTTTAACCTCAGCCTCTGCTTTTCTTGGCTTTTAAGTAATTAAATATTCACCCTTACTGGTTTATCAGCACAAGAGGGTTTGTAGCAAGGGATAATAATAACAATAATAATAATAATAATAATAATAATAATAATAATAATAATAATAATAATAATAATAATAATAATAATAATAATAAAGAGTGTAGACCAGAGGGGGTTGAAATTGTGTAACAAATACAAGAGTAGTGAATATGATTTATGGAGTGACATTATAGAATCATCAAATGGTTTGGGATAAAAGGGACCTTAAACAGCCTTCTGTTCTTCACCACCGGCACAAAACACCTTGCACTAGACCAGGTTGCTCCAAGCCCCATCCAACCTGGCCTGGAACACTTCCAGGGATGAAGGGATAATTCCTGTGTCACCCAGAAGCCTGACAGCAAAAGTGGTATTTATATACAAATGTGGGAGGAGAAATGACATAAAGTGATCAATACATTATTTCAGAGGGAAAACTCCTGTCCATCCAAACCCAGGAAGGAAAGGAAATGAGGCTGGCTGGCAGCAAGAGCATCCATTTCTGGACCAGGAGGTTATGGAAAGGCTCTGTGTGGTTGTAGGAGCTCATCCCTGGGACTATCCCCCCATGCTCCATTGAGGATACTGGCCTGTTTGGGTCACACCACTCTTGTTGTCACTCAGAGCCATGAARTTAGAGCTAAATACACACATGAGTTTGGGCAGTGCTTCCATTCTTCCTTGGAAAGTGCTGCTCCAGGAGATCCGCTGCTCAGGGATGTACTTAATTACAGTTAATTGCATGGGTGTTTGCCTTGTAATGGTGTCAGTGACACAAGGTCCTGGATCTGCAGCCTGCTCCTTGTTCTTTCTTGCCAGGCTTTAGGCTTTGCTTGTAGATGTCTCTATCTGGGTTGTCTCCAACCAGTGACTTGATTTATTCCCAAATCTCCTGYTCCCAAACACCAGCAGACCTTGGAACAGGGTGCCCAGAGAAGCTGCCTCATTCCTGGAAGTGTCCAAGGCCAGGTTGGAAGGGGCTTGGAGCAACCTGGGATAGTGGAAGGTGTCCCTGCCCATGGCAGGGATGGAAATGGATGGGCTCCTTCCAACCCAAACCATTCTGTGATTCCATGATCCAGAGAAGGCACATTGGCCAAAGCCCTCCCAACTTGGTGTGTACGTGTGTCCAGGTGCCAGTTCTGGGTACTGCAGCCCCTGGAACCCCCTGTTGAATGCACCTGAGCTGGGCACCCTCCAGTAGGGGACAGTTTTAAGTCTCTGGCAGAAACATGAAAGGCTGCAGAGTTGAGTTGAGGTTGGATAGAAAAAGGGCTTTCCCTAAATCTTTCCCTAAACCTCTGGTGTGGCTGCTCCTTAAGGSAAACCAGGGAAACAACCAGTGATTCATGATTCTGCTGAGCTTTTTGTGGTGGACAAAAGCTCCTCCTGCCCACACATGTCCCCCAGCTCCTCCTGGGGACAGGCAGGGGAGAAGCAGTTGAGGGATTGTGTGAAGTTCACCCTTCCTGAGAACCTGCTCGTGCTTGGACTTGTCCAAAGAGCTGTCGTGGTGCAGCTCATGAGCTTGTGCAGTGRAAGTGCTGCTTGTAGCTCCTTGAAGACCCTGAGAGCAGGAAGCTGTGGGTGTTCTTGTGATGTGTTGGGACAAGCAGGGTGACACTGCTGCCTGGGCCTTCCTGTCTGACCCTGCCCCTCTGAGTCACCCCCTCCACCCAGCCCTCCCTGCAGAACGCTCTCTAGATTTTCTGGTGTGCCCAACATTTCTGAGACAAAGCTGGCTGTGCCATTCTGTGTTGGAGGTCACATCACGTTGGAAGGAGTGACTTTTTGGTGTGGTCTGACTCTTTTATGGCAGCTGCCTTTCTCACCTCATGACTGACACTGTCCAGTGTCAATCACCGTTCAAACTTGGTGACAGAAGCCATGGCCAAGTAACACTATTACAGCTCTTCAACCTCATGTAGCTAATAAAAATAATAAATAATTTACTGGGGGCATGTTGCTAAAAAAAGAAAATCACAGGAAAGTACATTTTGTCTGGACCATGACATTTTTTCTGAATTCCTCTGTCCCTCCTCGGCTCGGGCGCTCCTCCTCCTGCCTCCTCTCCTTCCTCTCCTCTCCTCTCCTCTCCTCTCTCTCCTCTCCTCCTCTCTCCTCTCCTCTCCCTCTCCTCTCCTCTCCTCTCCTCTCCTCTCCCTCTCCTCTCCTTCCTCCTCTCCTCTCCTCTTCCTCTTCCTCTCCTCTCCTCTCCTCTCCTCTCCTCTCCTCTTTCAAGCCTCTTCCTGTTCATGTGAGCACAGTTAAAAATAGAAATGCCATTTTGAAATGAAAACTAGAGATAGTTTTCTCTGGCCTTAATTTCATATGAAGATCTTGGCTTTTCTCTCTTMAAATGTTTAAAAGCAGGCTAGGCAGAAACTTCTGCTGAGCTCATCTGCTGCCACACTCCTCCTAGTTCTGTGTTTTCCAGGGGTTTTGCTCTTTCCAAAAGCCCCAGAAAAAAATGAGAACCCTCAAGATCCCCAAATCTTTTATAAATAACTACTACAGCACTGCTTAGCCCTGAGAGTGGTTAAGCCACCATTCCAGGTGGGTTTACCTGATTTCAGGGGTATTTGAGGCWTGGGGAGCTTTCCAAGCTCGTTTTTCCTGACCTGTGGTAGGTGCTGTGCCTGGCAGTYTATCTCCTTGGCCACGCAGGAGTTCAGGAGGCCAGGAAGGAGGGGGGCAAACAAAGGTGTTATTGCCATGTTACTTGGCTCTCAATGGCCAGAAGAGAGGCAAGAGTCTTCTGGCACAGTGGTACTTTTTCCTAAAAAAAAAAAAAAAAGGGAAAAAGGACTTTAATTGAAGCCTGCAATGTTGTATAAATGGAAGATCTAAGTTTTAATTGAAAAATAATTATAACCACTTAATCATTTTAAATGAGGGCTGTAATTGCAGTCAGTTCATAATAGCCAAATACAGACACTTAGATTCCTGCAATAAAGCAGGGATGGTACAGCTTGATTTGCTAATAGCTCTTCCACTTCTCTCCTCTTTTGTCTCAAAGATTAATTCAGGCAAGGGCTATTAGTGCCGTTAATTGGTTCTGCAATTTAGACCTTGTGCTTGTGAATGAGTGACTGATGCAGACCCATCAGCCAATAATGTGAACACTTTGTCAATGTGTTCCTCATTGTCCGGCTTCGCAGAACTCCCCCGGCAGCTCCTCCGCCACCCAACCCCGGCTCCCCGGAGGGATCAGCGGGAGCAGGGCTCCTCCGGGGTGAGGGATTCACTTAGCTTTAGATAGGTCACCCAGATGTCTTTGAAAGCACGGCTGGCTTATGAATAAAATAATTAAGCAGTCCAGGCGTCCTCCTTGGCAGGGACAAATCCCATAGTCAAGAGAAATCTTCTCTACTGAGGTGGAAGCAAGAGGTTCACTGGGGTTGGGAAGGCGGTGAGGGAATGTGTTCGAGGCAGAGTGGACCCCACAGGTGGAAAGGGGCTGATGGCTCCAGGCAGCACCCCGGGAGGGATCCCCTTCCCATGGGCAGCAGCAAGGCCAAAGTGAGGCTAAATCACTTAAATCCCAGAGAACAGCACAAACTCTACTTTTTAACAGGTATAATTTCCCACTTAAGTAGTCACAGCATCAAAGAAGGGCAATGGGCACAGCTGGAGGGACTTTGGTGTCACTCTTCAGAAAAACACCCAGGGAAGGCTTTGTCCTTGCTGTGTCCCTCTCATGTGAAATAACTGAGAGGAGTTACACAGGTCACATCAAGTTTAGGTGGTTGAAGGAGTTCAGTCCTTGGCTATTTTCACTGTGAGATCCTCCCAAAGGAGAAAACTGTCCTTTTTGTTARAGTTAGGAAATTTTTGGCTGGGAACCCTGCTGCTCACACACCAAGACCCTACTCTTCTGGCTGATGTACACTGGCACATTTTGAAATAAATGGGTGATAATTTGGACAAAATTTGTCCCTTTGCAGGTATCTTGCCCTTCCCACCGAGGGATTTATGTGTACCAAGTGAAGACGCTTTTTCCGGACCTTCCAAGTTGATCRAAGGCAAGGTGAATTTATCCTTTGAGTTAATGCATTGAACACAATCGTTGGCTGCCATGACTCTCTTCCGTCTCCAGGTGATCCTGGTGGTGACAAACACAGGGTGTGTTTGTGCTCTGGACTCAGGCTCTATATTTAGCTATGTGATACTGGGAAAGCTTTCCGTGATTAAGTTCTGTTGACCGATACCGAAAGTAATGAACAGCCCCAACATGGAGTGGGTGAGGTGTGGCACCAGGACTGGGTCTGGGAGAGAGAGTTGGTTGTGACAGCACATGAATCACCAATCCTGCTCTTTTGGGGAAAAAAAGGGAAAATGGGGTAGTGTTCCATTTAAACCTGAAGACTGTTTGGAGTTGTCTTTTCCCTGTTTGGTGTTTAATATTGGGCATTAATTTAATGAATGATGTGTAACAAACATTGGTATTAGACACAACACTTTTGGAATTGATAMTTGAGGCTCTGGAATCTTAAGTGAGAGTGACATCTCCCTCAGAGTTTCATGAGTAGAGCTGCTCTGCTTTGGACACAGGAACAGACTGGGTGACTTCCCATGGTCCCTTGCTTGGTTCTCTCAAAAAGGTGCAGGACCAAAATAATCTCTGGGAGATTTTGCTCCCACAACAGGTTGGATCTTCCTCAGAAGCAGCTTTACAGGGAAGTCGTGAAGGCATTGAGGCCAAGCATCTGGAAGAGATTCCAGGATCCTCGAGCAAGGGTGAATTCAGCCAGGTGACAGAGGTCCACTCCTTCATGCTTCCTCCCAAGCTTCTACTTCCACCACCTAAATGTTACCCCACTGAGCTCCACTTCTCCTGAAGGYCCCTCCTTGACCCCTCCATATGCTCTGTGTTGAAACAGGGCTCCTCATCTCCTCTTCTCCTACACATTCTCTCCTCCTCTCCATCCACAGATGGGTTGGTACCTGTGGAAAACTGGGCTAGGAAGAAAGGTGTGAGGGATGGAGCAGAATGGGCAAACAAGGCATTACCCCACAAAGGCATTTTCTGCAATAAGGCCAGGTYCATGAAAACAAGTCCAAATTCCTAKTTGGATGAGGAGTATAAAACAATAATAAATGAGGATATGCAGTTTTGTCTATATTTTCCCCTGGGTCCTCCCACAACAAACTGTAGGTTCACACCTTTCATCCTCTTCAACAAGTGCTGCCTTTCCTGTGGGCTCCCAGCCCAACCTTCCTGAAGTATGCCCAAGCACCCAATGCTACAAGATTCCCTTTTTTATACATTAACCTTGGCTTAAATGTTTTGGTTGAGCCCRATGGAGCCATGCTAATAAATAATGGAATCATTTARGTTGGAAAAGYCTTCTAAGAYCATCAAGTMCAACTGTTSYCCCAGCACTCCCAGATCAGTCATATCCCCAAGTGCCACATCCACACATCTGTGAAATCCTACCAGGGATGGGGACTCYACACTTCCCTGGGCAGCCTGCTGCAACACTTGACAACCCATTCCATAAAGGAATTTTTCCTAATATCCAATCTGAATCTCTCTACTTGGCTCAAAAGCATCATCCTYGCCAGGAAAGGATTAGCCTCTCCATAATTTTTATGTTTCATCCGATTTAAGCCCCTCTGTGCTTGGTCTCCTGAGGTGCCCTGGCGTTCCTGTGGAAGCTCTCCAGAGGGACCCGCTGGTCCCGTCYGGCCGTGCCTCTGCCTGGAGGGAGAAGGTAAACAGAGAGCGAGCTGGAACAAATGGCTCTTGGTACTGAGCGAGGAAATTATCTCACCGAAACAGATAAAGGCAAGGGGAGGTTTGCGTGGTGCACCCAGAGCTCTCCTGCCTGCTGGCGTGACGTAGGCACTGCCTCCAGCTAAAAGTCCCCGGCGCCCTGGCTGCCTGCCCCAGACCCRGCTTGTGGAGGCTCGTGCGCGCCCAGAACCATGTCGGTGACAATCTGCCAGTCCATGGGCTTCGTGGTGTCCGCCCTGGGCATCGGGGGCATCATTGCCTCCACCTGCATGGACCAGTGGAGCACCCAGGACCTGTACAACAACCCGGTGACAGCTGTCTTCAACTACCAGGGCCTGTGGCGCACCTGCGTGCGGGAGAGCTCCGGCTTCACCGAGTGCCGCGGCTACTTCACCATCCTGGGGCTGCCAGGTAGGGCCTGATGGCGCCAGGGAAGAGGTGGGAGGGAGTGGGACACAATCTCTGCCTGAGRAGTGGGGGATTTTCTGTCAAATTTCAGCCAAAAGACCTCGGGTGCTCACCCTGTTTGGAAAACAGGTCCTTGGAGAAACCTCAAGGCAAACCCATGGCCAAGCTGAGGTTCAGCAAAACTCRTTACATGCATCCTGAGGTGGTGTCCGGGCTGCTCCATGGGGAGATTTGTCCCCTATACTGTGGGTGGCTCTGGCTCAGATTCCTGCCCCAGCTGTGTGGCTGTGTGTGGCTTCCCACCAGAAGCCACTAATAGTCTTGTCACTGGAGAAGATCCTTTCCTAAGAGGATATGTCACAGTTCAGCTCACTGTATTTCTATTCGGGCTAACACCACCAGGCTGGATTTCTCCCTAATTCTCCTTTGGTTCCAGTTTTTTCTGCYACGGGAATAATTCCYGTCCYGGTTGTGCCCAGAGTATCTYGGGGTGCAAACAATTAGGTTACAAMAGGATTATCTGGGGTTTCTTCTTGCCTTAATACAGTGAGAAAAAAGGCACTTAGACTCATATACCCATCTGGCCTCTGTGCTTTGATACAGCCAGAATGGAGGGAAGAAGCCAATTATATCAGGAAATCACTGCAGAACTTCTGCAAAATGGCATTTCCAAAACACACAGAAAGGGGCATTGTGCACAAAAATTGCTTCTCTCAAGAGAAGGCACAAATCAAACCAATATAACCCAGKGTGGCTGTGGCCTCAGACACCAGCTGGGGAGGTGTTTCATCCCCTGAGCTGTGTTTTTGTGTTGCTCCTCTCTGGATCCTCATTCCCAGCTGCTGGCTGGCATTGGCTGTGCTGCAGCTTCCCCACCCCATGAACATTGTCTGCCTGCTGGATCTGTGGCTTGGAATGGCCCTGCTTGGACTCTCAGGTCCAGAAACATGTTTTCCTAGAAGGACATGAACCTGATCCTGGCTGGGTGTCCAGCTGAAGGATGGCATCCAGAGAAGGGTGTTTGKGCAGGGCTGGCATTCACACACTGCTCTCCCAGTCAGCAAAGCTGAGCAGCTTCACCAAGGGAAAACTCAGGGAGCAAAGGGCAGGACACGTGGGTAAAACTCACTGGCTTAATGGTTGGACTTGATCTTRGAGGTCWTTTCCAACCTTAATGATTTKAGAAAGAGATTRAATTTACTGTGTGAGGAGTAAATTGAGGTGTGAAAACCAAACCCTCCCCACACAGATGCTCCCASAAGACACTGCAATTCTTCCAGTTCTTGCAGTTCTTCTGCTCAAAAAGCTTGAAATGACAAAAACTGTAACTCCACGGAAGAAGCAATTAACCTTTCCGAGTGCTCAGCCCTGGGARCTACTCTAATCTTTGAAGAAATCAGAATACTTGAGATTTGGRGGGTTTTGTTGTTTCACACCTTTGTCACTGACCTCAGCCTTACAGCAAAAAGCAGAAAACCAGGGATGGTTTCTTTGCAATTCCCAAACCTCCAGACTGRTGTCTGTTGGGCAGGCATTAATGTTCTAAAATGGGAATGTTGAGGGGGTGGATTTCCTGCATTAGCAGGATTTTCTTGCATTTTAGAGGGGCTGCTGGAGATCGGTGTGCCCATGGCCCTGCCCACAGAAAGGGGGTGGAACAAGGTGGTCCCTAAAGTCTCTTCCAACCCAAACCATCCTGAGGTTCTGTGTTTCCAACAGAAATGAGCRTCCTACCCTAAATATTGGGATTTTCTGATGAAGCCCTCATCGTAGAGTGTAATTCCCACTTGTGTTTGCCAGGTTTACTGCTGTCACCTACAAAAAGGGATATAAAAAAGCCCAAGGAATAAAGGACAGCCATAACAAATAAAGGTGGTGGATTCCTGAGCYCCCCAAAGTTGCTGTCCTCACCCTCACTGGTGTCAGGGAGATGGCATGGGCTCCGTGTGAGGGAATATGAATATTTATGTGCTTTGTCCCAAATGATCCTTTTCGTGACCAGTGCTATCAGCACTGCCCTACAAAACGAGGTGGAATTTTTCCCTTTCTTTTTAATGAACTGGGCTTGTTCTTCTGTAGTCACCCCCCTTCCTGCTCCCGTTTTTTGTCCTGTTATGGATTGTCTGACACTTCCAGTCTCTGGAGAAGCTGGAGCAAAGCCTCACATCCCGCTGCTGTGCTTTATGGATTGGCTCTGTYTCCTGAATCCAGCTGCTCCTATGGGCATTTCTTCCCACCCACCACCAGCAAAGGTGGCAYCCCAATCAGAGGAGGGGGAAATGATGCTAAAAATTCTATTAATAATTTGCTCAGATACTATTYAAGTGCATCATCCCCACGTTTATTTTAAGTGTACAGCACCTTGATCCCCATGAACCCCCCCGCACAAACTACCCCAGAGTTAATGGTTTGTCAGCATTTCCATTATCAACACCTATTTATTATTCTGACAATGGCAATTTATATTGGGAACAATAGTGCCAGAGTGAATAAAAATAATAGGACTCTGGCAAAGCAGMGAGGTGACCCGAGCACATCGAGGAAGTTTTGAGTTCCAATGTTTTTTTTTCACCTCAATCCCTCACTCCCACAGCAAAGATTAAGCTTGTCTTGCCCATCATCTATCTTCAATTTAGTTGKGAATTTTAATTTCAAATAGATTGAGGAAAAATCAAGATAATAGGTAGAAATGAGAAATTACCCAGGCAGTTTATGGCTCTGGCTGCTCAGCTATAAACAGTCGCTCTCTGGTGAAATGTGGCACTGGAGGACGATGTATTCTGATTTTGTTTTCTCCTGTTATTTTTTGCTTCTTGCTTTGGTGTGAGATGGTGTGGAGGACATAGTTGGAAACTGAGCACACAAATAAGGGATAAATAGCAAAAGCTGATCTGGGCAAGGCTGGTGGTTTCACCTTGTGTGGAGATCATGAGGTGATTTCTKCTCAGAGCAGAATTTTGCAGTTTCTCCCAACTTTGCTAAACTACAATTGCATGGGCAGTGATTTCTCTGGTTTCCGTGTCAGTGYCTTTTTGCTACACCTCTTCAGGGAGCCTTCCCCAGCAACTTTTCCAAGGACATTTCTCCATCTGGTCCAAAGCTCTTTTTACTCCTTCAGAAGGGCTGAGATATCTCTCTGCTGTGGACTAAAGGGTTGTTGGCTTGAAATAGAATATTCTTGCTTTTCCAATAGCAAACTTTGACAGTCTGAGAGCAACTTGTTCAACTTCTCCAACTGATAAAAATGCCCATGTTCTTAGAGTGCTCAGAGGGAAAAGAGCCCATGGGAATGCAACCACGACTGCCCAGACCATCAATAAATTTCAGTTAGGCTAGTGCAGGGTAGCAGCAGTACATAGATGTTTCCTGAGGAGAATTCATGTCTAGGAAGCATCAACACTGGCTTCTCTGGATTTTTCCCTTGTACATCGRTGCTCTGACAAAGTTTTCTTTCATTTCATACAACCCACAACCATTTTGTGGCATAACCATAGCAAATAACCTGATTTTGGAGAAAGGGCAGCCRCTGGCCAAGGCAACAGGGTCTCTGCTCCCTGGAACTGTTCCATGCCCAAAGTTTGTAAGGATGGGAAGTGCTAATTRCCATGTCATGATCCTCCRCTAGTGATGGCCAGGGCAAAGTCTCTTTCAAGGTCTGTTTGCTGTTTGAAATCCWTTCACCCAGCCAGGTCAGCTCCAAATTTTAAAATATCTACAGGMAMCTGCTGTAACCTGCTTAAAGTCTTTTGAGGTCACRTTTTGRGTGCAGAAGGAYTTWGGTGGTCCAGGTAGGCTGGAGACTTGATATATCCTACCAGGACATGTGTGAGGCTCTGATGGGTTTGCACTCACAGCTGGAGCTGAGGGAGGTGTGGGGATGGGGAAAGGGCCAAYGGGAGACCTTTAGAGAGGTCTCAGGAGCCCCAGTGACACTCAGGGTTGGAGGAGGTGGCAGGGAGCTGAGTACGTGTGTCATATTTATTGTTTTGTGCCTTTACACCGTGAAAGGATGAGAGACAAGGTAAAAAAATCCTAAGGGATTTGGGATGAGGGCCAGAAGAGGAAGGAGCAAGGCTGTGGAGACTTGGGACTAGGCTACAGCTCATAGATGTGTGGGCAAGTTCAGCCTCCTGCACCCCAGAGACCCTCTGAGGTCCCTACTGAGGGACCTCAGAACACCCTCTTGACCACCCCCAGTGGTGTGGATCTGAGGTGGGATGGGGTCCTTCCATGACCCACTTCCTTCACTGAATTCCACAAAGGCCATTCAGCCCTTCTTATTGTGGATCATATTCACGAACCCTGGGGTGGTCCCGACAGTGGAGAAGCAGGAAGAGAAGGGTGGGTTTGCTTAGTCTGGGCCTGAGCAGGCAGGGCTGGTGTGGGCAGCTGGCAGGGTGTGAGCTGTGTTTGCAAATTTGAGAGCAAACATGAGCTGGAGGTGATTTTTGTGGGAGAGGCAGTGATAACATTCAGGGGCTGCCTGGGCCCAGGGGCCGGTTTTGAGATAACACAGAGTCAACGCCTGGAGAGATAAAGCAACTATGAGCTGGAATAAAGGGGCACAGGGGAGTGGCCACAAAGCCCCCTTCTTTTCCTCATTTGGGTAAATCACTGGAGCTGTCCCAATGCTCACTGAGAAMCCTGTTCTCTGCTCCTTGGTGAGCTGCAGCCTCACCATTCCCTTTCCTTGGACACAGCTCAGCATTTCCATGTGGATTGGGAAACCCTCTGGCCAAGCATTTYGCTGCTGGAGACAATCCACAGATTGCTTGGAGAGAGATTCCCATCCTTCAACCAATCCTGGCTGTGGTCATCTCCATGGAGTGGCTGGAGATGAGCATCAAGTTGTGGTGTAGATGCTCAGACTTGCTCCACAGCTTTTGTGTCACCCAACCCCTTCTTGGGTTGTGCTCTGAGCCAACAGTTCAGATGAAACTCCCAGGGGATCTTCTGTTTTCTGGGAAAATTGAATGAATGTATTTTTCCCTATCATGGGCAGCTCAGAAAAAAACATTAAAATAAGCTTAAAATCTGAATATTTTAGAAAGGCGAAGRAAATGTGCTGGGGAAGGGTTGGGAAGCAAACAAATTCTGATTTTGTCTCCAGAACTCTGCTTCAAGCATCCACTGAGGAAGGTGTGGGATTTTTGAATTCTCACTCTTTCAAGTTTGTTCTAGTCAGAGCAGGAGAAATAGCAGTGGGATGGCTGGAGGACACTTCAGCCAATACTTTTAGGGATGAGCAAACAGAAGCCCTCCAAACCACAATAATTCTTCAAAAATGGCAACATGTGGAATGCTGAACATGGCTGGGTGTTTAACTCTTAACTGAGGACTGCAGCATGACCATCAGCAGCAAAATTCCTTCCTTGGCTCCATTTTTGGAGACAGCACATGAGTGGGGAAAGTTCAACCTTGAGCTGGTTTCTATTCTTTGGGGACATGGTTCCATCTGGCCTTGCAAATCAAAGCCAGGCTGGTTCTCCTGGACTTTCCTGCACACCTGGAGATTTTGATGATGCTTTTTGACTGCTCCACCATTGCTCTGGGGTTTTGACGTCCCTGAGTAAGAGCCATGATGAGAAACAGCATTTCCATCCACAAGGGAAAATTCCATTCCCAAGGAAATGTTACTGAGGTGACAGACTGGACGTGGGCACATCCAGGGATGGCCCTCTTTCAATAGGCCTCTTGGGGGGATCAGCAGAGCTTGGGATGTGGAACACTGGAGAAGGAGAAGAAAAGCWCCCTGTTGGTTTGAAGAGCAGCTCCTGCTGCACATGGCCAGAACCAGCAGCCAGGGTGGAGGAAGGARTGGTGTGTCCCCTCCCACCAAAGCAAATGTGGATAGAGGGGTGGAAGGGCCACCACCGCTGATATTCCTGCAAYCACYCAGATGTCTAACTGAGCAGAAAAAMCCCAATCATTTAAAAGTTGGAAGAARTGTTTGGGGGAAAAAAAGCTGGAAAAAAAAAAAAWGTTCACCCATTTAATTTTCCCCCTTTCCTTCCYTTTTCTTCTCCAGGGGTTATTTTTAGCTATGACCAGTCTATGGGTTCATTTCTCTGTACACTTTTGCACGCACTTGGGAATAAGGGTTATGTCTCAAAGGAATATCGCTCCCTCTGACGTGTTCTCACGAGGTTCAGCCCAGAAGAAGGGATGTGGGGTCTCACCACTAGATGGCCAGAAACAAGCAGGCGAGTCCTGGGGCATGGGAAGGATAGGAGTCATCCTGGAGAGCTGCTGAGGAACGTCGGGGCTTCAATGAAACCGGATTTTGTAGACTRGGACACAGTTCTGGCTGTGGGACCACAAGGGATGGGATGGAGAACTGACCACATTTTAGCATTTTTTGTCCTTCTATCTTCCGGGCCCTTCTCATCCCTAGTTGTTGTCTCAGCTTCTAAGTATTCTCCAGCACTGATTTATCACCAATAATTATCCAAAATGAGGAATTCCCTCATCTTTCTTTATCCTTCACAGAGGATGAGCAGCTCTTTACCACCTCTGGTTCTTGGGGGTTCCCTTCCATGGTTTTTGTTCACTTTATTATTTTTGCTGGCAACTTTAGATAGGTCAGAACTGACCCTTCCTGTGATATAAACTTGCCAAAGTGAGTGAAAATGATGACATTTGAATAAAACTGATAGAAGCAAAGATATCTTGTGCCTGACCTGAGAGGGCTGTGATTGCCACTAGACATGGAATTGTGCTCTGGCTGCCCCAGCAGAGCCCCACAAGACAAGGGATGTCCTGGATGGTTGTTTTCCAGAAGGCAGGAGCAATATCCAGGGTGTAATAACCCCAATGTAGTTCCTCATGGACACAAATAAGCCTTTCCTCTCTTCCTGGTGGCTTCACATCGAGGTGCTGTTGTGGATGGTGCCTGTGGTATGGACAGTTTAAAGTACGAATTTGCTTCTAGGTCAGGACTGAAGTAAATCAGTTGGAGGGAGATACTGGATGAGAATGGATGACTTTAAAGCCAGGAAGGTCCTTGTACCTCACTGGCTCAATTGGCAGAGTRGCAGAATGGCAGAGTGGCACAGAGTCCCACGAGCCCAGCCCACCTCTCCACTGTGATAATGAATTTCCCACTTTTTACATGCCCCATCCCTTTCCCAGGACCATCCCTCCAGTGGACATGGACAAGCACCCCCTCAGAAAGGCCATTTCCCAGTGCTCTCTGTGCTTTCCTCCCTGCCACATGGGTTTCAGGGTGTCCTCGTGATGGCAGCGGGGATGTGGGTGGGTGGAGAACAGGGCTGTTGCTTTGCTGGATCAGTTTGGGGCTCTTGGCTTGGTGCCGTGGGCTGTGCCATGGTCGGCATCCAGTGGAATGCCTGAGGGCACTGCMAGGAGCAGCCACATCCCTGGGCTGGGCTGGKGGCCCCACATCTCTGACAGAGCCCTGTCTCTCATYGTGCCTCTTGTGAGGACACCTCCATGGGGGACAGACTGTCTGGTGGCATCAGCAGAGGGATGGGGAGGTGGTGGCCTGGGCCAGCTGCTGGATTCCCCTGGGAACATGGTCCTTGCCCCGTGCCTAGCAGGCAGGAGAGGCCCAATGRGCAGCAAAGGGTTTAAGGGGGCCGGCCAAGCCCCAAGTGGGTTACCCAACACTCAGCAGAGCGTGGCTGCTTAAACGTGGAAGGACAAGCACTTCTAAAGGACAAAAGCTCCTATCTCCAAGCCCKGCCGGCACAAACCTCGCCGGCAGCGAGAGTGAAACCGGACTATCTTGCAAAAACACTTTGAGCAAACAGCCCTCAATGGAAAGCATCTGATAAGAGCAGCTGCACTGCTGGTGGCTCAGGCAGGAGGACTCTGGTGCCCCAGTAGGACTGCTGCGCCACCTCCGCTCTCCAGGGACTCACCATGTCCACCACCATCTGCCAGGTGATGGGGTTCCTGGTGTCATCGCTGGGCGTTGGGGGCAGCATCATGGCCACGGCCATGGACACGTGGAGCACGCAGGACCTGTATGACAACCCGGTCACGGCCGTGTTCCAGTACCAGGGGCTGTGGAGGAGCTGCGTGCGGCAGAGCTCCGGCTTCACCGAGTGTCGGCCGTATTTCACTATCCTTGGGCTGCCAGGTAGGGGCAAAACCACTCCAGGTGTCACCCAGGGGCTCTCCTGGAGCTCTGCATCTGAAAGGAGGAGCAGGTATCTTAAAGCACTTTGTGAGGAATAACATTTCCGGTGTTATGTTAGGAGCATAAAAATAGGAGCATATTTGTTGCCAAAATGATTTTTGTGGTGGGGCTTATTGGTGGGGGTTACAACCTGGAGCATGTGTGTGGGGTGTCTGGGTGTGCATCATGGGTTGAGCACCACTGCTGGCATAAATCAGAGCAGCTCCACTGAGGTGAGGAGAGCAAGGATGTTTAACTCTCTAGGTATTGTCCCTGGGAATGGAAACACAAGGAAAGGGGCTGTATGCAATAGTGTTGTGTCATAGGATAATGAGGATAATTGAAACRTACTGTTTTTCCAAAGATAGAACTGGAATGGGAGAAATCTGCCCATGAGAGGTGCGGGTAGGAAGGGCACAAAAGGGAAAGGTGTGTTCAGTCACTGCCCATCACCTGGGCAGAGTTAGTGCCTACAGAAGCAGAGTGCAGAGGGGTATTGCTGTCCCTGTCTCTTATACACATCTGGTGTGTTCAGTCACTGCCCATCACCTGGGCAGAGTTAGTGCCTACAGAAGCAGAGTGCAGAGGGGTATTGCTGTCCTGTTTGCTTCCTCATGTTCCCAAAAGAGCTGATTTTYCCACCCCACTGCATGTGAGGGTATTCCAGTGCTCCCAGCCCAGCAGTAAATTTGGCCCTGGGAGCTTTCCTCACTCCTGGTGCATGATCACAAAAAGGTCCAAGCAAGCACTGCTGTGCACGGGCCTTTTGCAACTGTTGATCCAAGTGTGATGTGGGTTCCAGCCCTGTATCCTCAGGGATGCCATCCTCAGGGATGCCCGCAAGCTTTGCTGAGGACCCATGACTCTCTGAGGGGTGCCATGGAATAAATGTGTCTCTGTGTATCCAGTTTCAGGATTGCCAGGTGAATTCATTCCCATTTGGAAGAGCAAACCTGATATTTAGAGTCACCTCTCCCATGGGGATATTTTTTTTAGACTAAAAATTAGATTTATCCAACTAGCTCTACAAAATGTTGACCACTATATCTCTTCATAATGCTTTGGGCAGGTGMTTGTGTTTTAAATGAGCCATAAGGAAATGGGAACCATCATTTTGATGTCAATTTATCCTAATCAAGATTTTACWTTTYCAGTTATTTTTAAGTAATACGGCAATGAAGAAATGTSCAAAGCACTCATGGACAATTTCTGTTGTTAGAGATATCCTGTCAGAGTTATCTTTATGAATCCGTTTAATTGATTTATTCCTTCAAACATATAGAAAAAATGTCTCTGCTGGAATTTGCTTAACTTAAACACCTGCTGGATGTACTTAATTTCCCTAAAATTTCTATATCCCATCAATTATTACTGGTCATAAAGTCAGATTCCACCTTTTTATTATATATTAGCAACAGAAATGCATGTGATGGTCATTTAAATACTTAAAGTTGTTTTACCTTGCTCATCTCTTACCATTCACATGGAAGACAACTATCCAGTTTCCCTTACCTCTGGAAAACAGGGATGCAGGCTGTGGTTTCACATCACTGGCATTTATTTTGATGGAGAAGCTGTTTCTGTTGGTGCTTTTGCTATTCCCTTGTTACGGMACACCAGCCCTTGTGTGGAAGCCAGGTTATCCTCCCTCAGGTGTGTGCAAAAGGCAGGTTTTGTAACTCCAGGGCTGTTTGCTTCCTACTGCTCCTGATACCACTTTTCCTTAGTCTCTCACTTTGTTTGTCTAAGCCCTTCCACTCCTTCCTCCAAGCARAGGTCATTCACCTTTGGAAAAACAGCTCTTTTCAAAGGACTTTCAATGGATGCCAAAATTCCCTTGAAACTGCAGTGCTGCCTTTCCAAACAGCTCCCACTTCATGTCCCGTGAGCCAGGTGGAGAGGTCTTCATGCCATAGCAGAAACAACGTCTTTCTCCTTCCCATCTCTTAGTGAAGATGGTCAGTGTCATGGAGGCAGGAATGGTTATCTGGAWTTTTTTCTGTCATGCCCTGCTGTGCTCCTCTCCCTCCCCTTTCCAACAGCTCCTTTCAATGGAGATTCACAACAGTGCTCCAGCAAAAGTGGAGCATCCTTGGCTGCTTGGCTTGGCCCTGCCTGTTGTGTCCTTCCATGGGCACTCAAGGCACTGGAACACCTCTCCTGAGAACCAACAAACTCTCTGTGGGATCTTTTTGGGGCCACTGCTTGATGAGTTGAAAACACCCAGGAACCTGCAGGGAACACCCAGGAATGAAGCACTGTCTTGGGGACAAGGAGCTTCCATCATGATCCATGCTCTTGGATTATCAGCCTCTCCTGCCTGCCCTGAAACAAAAGCATTTGCAAAGAAACTTTGGTGGTTGCAAAGACAAATGAAGATTGAAATTTCCTCCTCTTTCTGCTTCCCATCAGGTGCTGCGGAACAACCTCTGAGGGCTGATAAGGCGTATCCGCCATCCCCTGATGGATCATAACTAATGAGCTCCTACCTGGGGGCTGATGAATGGGAGATTGAAAACCCCCGGCTCGTTAGCACTCGTTATCAGCTGATAAGGGCAAATTGAGTCATAAGAGCTGAGGCAGTGGGACTGCTGGATGGGAGAAGGTGGTGTATTCCCAGCCTSTGGAATGGCAGCCCGCCTGCTTCCGTGTGCACCACGGTGCCAGCGCGGTTCTGCTCCGCTTCCTGACTCCCCACAGGCCAGGAGAGCCACCCAGGCACCCAGCACCCTCCTGGGAAGGGTTTACAAACCCTTCTCCCAACCTGTGCAAGGGCTCTGTGTTCCCCTGCACCCTTGGGCACCGTGGTCACCCAGCAAAGGGGTAACAGACAGGGCAGAGATGTCCCTGGGGCTGTGGAATGTGTTTTCCACCTGTTTCACTCCATCATGAATGCACTTTCTCTTCCCTGAAGAGGGGCAATCATGCTTGGGGAGCACCAAACCCAGACCCAGGGCTGTGGGAGTGTGTGGCAGGGTAAGGAGAGGCTGCAATGTGTCCCAACCAAATCCCAGCAGCCCTTGAAATACTCCCCAGCACCCCTACCAGGGCTCTGCCGCCTTCCTGTCTCTGCCAGGGACTCGTGCACAAGTGGGGAGGGAAGTGTCTGGAAAAAGATGGGATATGTGCCACCTTATTAGAGAATCACCTTGGTATTCAAGTACTCTTTCCTCCACCACTCCTTTAGTTTTAAAGGTGCCARTCTCCCTTTACTTCTCCTTTTACTTTTCTACTCCACCCAAGAGGAGTCTGAAGGATTTTTGCCTCCTTCAGGCCTCAGSTCCCATGGGCATGACCCACCAGCATTCCCAGCTCATGGCACACTGCTGCACAAATTCAGGATGGGGTTATTTGGATATTTTATTCATGAACATGGACAGATTTATCCAGGACTGATGTTCCAAACAACCCTGGGAATGATATGGTGAGGGAGATGGTTGCCAGAGCTTTGATGCTCTCTCCTCCTCTCCATGTAATGTTTGATTTTCCTCTTTTCCATGTGCTTTACTGGGAATCAGGAATATACACARTGGCATTTTGAGTCATGCAGTAGCTGGAAATATCCTGGATAGGTGGGTGGAGCTGTCTGCTTCCATTGCTGAGTGGGGAGGAAAGAAAAGCCCTTTCTCAACCTCTGTGGTTATGGAACAATCCATGCTTATCTCAGCTCCTCACTAATTCTTCTCCATGAATTTCACGAYGGCTGCTATTGAACACTTCCAAAAAAATGCTGCCTAAACCATCAAACTCTTTGGGAAGTTAAGTCAAACAGCTGTACTTGCAGAGGTGCCACAGATAATAAGGAGTAGATCCAGTGCCCATTTTCCAAGGTTTTATTCTTTAATATTCTATTTTCAGACAGAGGCAATCTTTGAAAATCCCCCAGACTCTGACAAATCCCATTTCAGCCACTCATTGRGGCTCTTGCTGTTTGTTTTGCAGCRATGTTCCAGGCTGTGAGGGCCCTCATGATCGTGGGGATCGTCCTGGGACTCCTGGGCCTCTTTGTGTGCATTTTTGCTCTGAAATGCATCCGGATTGGGAGCATGGAGGACACTGCCAAAGCCAACATGACCCTGACCTCTGGCATCATGTTCATTGTTGCTGGTAAGCGGGAACTGTCATGTCTTCCATGTGGAAGGTTTTGCATTTCCCTGGAATTGAGAACTGGGCAAGCCTTGGTGCATTTCTGAAGTTATTGGCTTTGTTCTCCAGCCTGATTTCCTGGGATCAAGTGGTTTTTACCTCTGATTAGGGAACAAAAAATTTATGGAAACCAGAAGTTTGCTTGGACAAAACATAGAAGGCTGAAAAAACATTCCACAGATAGAAAAGGAAGTATATATCTTGATTTGTTTTATAAATGTTGTTGCCATATATTTTTATAGCCTTTATTTATGTAGAATATTTCTTTCAGTTTCAGGCTTYATCCATAATAATTTTAGGAAGATTCCTAGGGTTGTTGTAGCCTGGTTTGTAGGTWTTAAATACCAGCCTACAAGGCTGCAGGAACTCCCAGCTTCCTCAAAACTGCAAATGCTTAAAACATCACTTACATGTTTTCCTATTTTYSAGATAGGAGTCAAATGAAATCTATATCCTAACAAAGGGRAGGAGAATGTCCCTATTTAAAATCCTCCAAATCCCAATGCTTAACTTTTGTTGGGATATGAGACATTCAACACAACTTCGAAAAGTATAAGCTGGAGAGAGGAAACCACCTTCTGCCACAGAGCTTTAATTTTGTATTTTATATCTATCATTTTAGAATAATGGAATGGGTTGGGTTGGGTTGGAAGGACCTTAAAAATCATCCCTGCCATGGCAGGGGCACCTTCCACTGGACCAGGGCTCCAAGCCCCATCCAACCTGGTCTTGGACACTGTGAAAGGAAGAGCAAAGCAAAACTGTCATGTGAGGGTTTTCTGCCAAAAGTTCTGGACTTGAGCTCTTCTGGACACCCTAGCACCATCTGTCCTTGGTCTTTAATGTCCCTTCCAACCCAAATCAGTCTGTGAGTCCATGTTCAAGTGTTCTGTGAATTCCCCTGCTGAGGAAAACCAAAGGTTGACATTGCTGCCAGGATTGTCAGGGATGGCCATCCCAGACATCCCCTGTTTGGATGAATGGGAGAAGTTCCCACCTCCTGGGGCTGGTCTTCCACATCTGGTGATACACAGGCTGTGAGCCAAAGACATCTCCTCTTTCACTTGACAGAGAGTGTGTTTTCCCATTTAAAAAATTCTGTCAGGGAATTTTTGGTCCATGTTTTTCACTGTAAAACAAATGTTTAAAATGAACTACTGGGTACTTTGTACAATGACCTGTTTGTTAAACTCATTTGTGTGACAAAACACACCAGGAGAAAGATTCCTGCAGGTCTGACTTGGGAGTGTTGTGCAATRTTGTATTCCTGATGTTGAATTGTAAATGCAAGGAAAACCTGGAAGAAAAGTGTGGGACATTGTGGGTCCCCCTTTGTGCTGAAGGCCACAGAGCAGTGTCTCACCCACCTTTCCAGAGGTGTGGGATGCTTCCCTGAGGCCCCTGAGGTGATTTCTTGCACTGTGTGGCTCTCAGTCTGTCCTTCTGTCCCCTCTCAGGCCTGTGTGCCATCACTGGAGTGTCCGTGTTTGCCAACATGCTGGTCACAAACTTCTGGATGTCCACCACCAACATGTACCAGGGAATGCAGAACGTCCAGAACAGGTGGGTGCTCAGCTGGCTCTGCGTGCTACACGGTGGAAATCTCCCTCAGGGCTGCTGCTGAAGGATTGGAAARCTCTGGGAGTATGTTGGGATGGTTGCAGGGCTTGGAAGATTATTCTTAGGAGATAGAGTCTGGGCTGGAGGTCAGCAAATGGTCCGGGATGTCTCTGTTTTTGCAGCTCAAGAGTGAGATAGGGAGGATATTGTGGTTCAGACTGCAGGTGGGGCTTTTGGGAAATTCTGGGGACTTCTGGGTACAGCTGTAGGGCCAGAGGGAYTAATCCATGCCAGTGTTCAGTGTGTCTGGGCAGCAGCAGACAGGACCTGTCACACCCTAACCAGCCACACCTGTTTTGCAGATACACCTTTGGCTCAGCCCTCTTTGTTGGATGGGTGGCWGGGGGCCTGGCCCTCGTGGGAGGCATCATGATGTGCCTTGCTTGCAAAGGGCTCATCCCAGAAGAATCCCGGTAAGCTGGGCTGGGTGGACATGGGAAGGTATTGCAGGAAACCTGGGTGCTCAGGTGTCCCACAGCTGGCCCAGGATGTGTGGGTGTGTGACACCCTGTCGTGATAGCTCTCATGGTGATGGAAACACAGAGTCCTKTAGGCTGGAAAAKACCTTTGAGATCAGAGTCCAGCCATTAATTCAGCACTGCCAAGGCCATCACTACCTGAAGTCCATGGTTAGTGAGGTCCAAAGTGAGCATTTGCCCTCTCTGACCCTGTGACTCACACAGGAACAAGGAGGACATGAGAACCAACCTCAAAATGTGACATTTGCACTGTGCTGGTAGATTCAGGCCCATGAATTGCAGGCTGCACAGCAGATCCTTAGCAGGGGTAGATTGCATCTGCTGAGCCATGATTTACATGGAATTGTAGAATTCCAGAGTGGTTTGGGTTGGGAGRGACTTAAAGCCCTYTCCATTCYACTCCTGCCATATACAGGGGCACCTTCCATAGACCAGGTAGATCCAGGCCTTGTCCAACSTGGCCTGGAACAYTTCCAGGGATGGWGTAACATCACCAGGAATTTGTACCCCAACATATCCAGTTATTGCARGTGGGTCCATCACTCCACAAATGGTTTACTTAAGGGAAAAAAAGTATAAGCTTATGAAAGTACCTGGAAGGGRCTTGCAGCTTTCCACGGATGGTGGGCTGAGCTCTCTGAGTGCCTCCAAGTGATGACASAGCACAAAGCTCCCTAAAAGCCACCATGAGCACAGGGTGCAGTGCTGGGCAGTCACAGCCCCTCCATCAGAGGCTGATGTCCCTCTTGTGTCTCTTCCAGCTACAAAGCCGTGTCCTACAACGCCTCAGGCCGGAACATCTCCTACAGGACAGGGCCCTACAAGGGKGGCTCGGGGTATGAAGCTGACCCAAGGACCAGGAAGGGTGTGGGATATGAAGAAGCTCCTCGAAGTGAGGATGGGAGGCGCCCCTACCCTTCGAAATACGACTACGTCTAGCAGACCTTCTGGCCCTGAGTTGTGCTATCAGAGATTTTTAACTTCACAAGCAAAAAGTGCAGCAAACCAAGCAGTCTGTAAATAGGATTGTGTTTTCTAGCAGGTTTTTTCTACTCTGAGGTTGCATCTTTGTTGTGAACATCAGTTTTACTCGACTGCCCGTTAGTATTAACAGCACCAGGAGGTCTGTGACCAAAGTAACGCCTTGTGGTGCTCTCAGAGTAGAAYATTTTGCTCCTATTTTCTGTATAAACTGATATCCAGGAGCAGTGCCTTGTGCYCTTTCTTAATTGCTCAAATAGTGAAAATTCCCCTTTGATAATCACTGTGTATTTGAAGTAAATTCTGTTGTGTCCCCTWGGCTGTGCCCAAAGCAAACAGAGCCTGTGGTCAGGGCATTTTCCTCCCTGGTGACTTCTCTACCCAGTCCCACCTTTGCTTTGCTGGCTGTACTCTAATGCTGATCTGCTCTGATATTTAATCTGATTTCTGTTACTTAGACGTTTGCTGGAGCCTGTGATAGCAAAGTGTATTTATTTCTTTGGATCTCTCCAGGGAATGTGCATAATCCATTGTTATTCCTGCACTAATAGCTCCCAACCTCTGTGCCACCRGTGTTCCCACAGATGCCATCTTTAATGGAGCCAGGAGAATTTCTCATTTAGAATTAATTAGAGTTACCTTTGGAGCAGGACTCCCAGGGAGCATTAGATGTGTAACTCCACACTGACATCGGGACTTCCCTGTGGTAATTCTCCCCCCAGTGATGGGAAGATTAAGTCTGCAGTGGAATGTTGCCTCCTCCARCCAATCCATCAGAGAGGGAGTTTATTTGCAGGGAGAAGAGGGAGACATGTCAGAACTTTTGTGGGAAGAGAGAGCTGTGAGCTCTTAGCAGGTCCTCCCACATAGTTCCAGAGCACATCCTAAAAAGSTCTAGACAATACCTATGAATAGAGAAAAGGGATAAGTTAGAGAGAAAAAAGGRTTCCAGAGCCTCCAAAATAACCATTTTATGGCATCTGCAGTGGGCTTGAACACCACTCCTCAGACTTATACATTCTCTGAAGGAATTAAGTTCAGGCAAAATTATTTTGGTGAAATGCTGGTGTTCCCTGAGTGTTTGGTTTCTTGGAGGGATCAGAATCTACGGCTGAACGTTTCTGCAGAGTTGGACCTTTGGAAAGTCAAGTTGCCACCAGCTGAGCTGGCATCTCTGGTGGCTCTGAGGATTAGGGGGGGCAGGCTGTGCTCCCAGTGAGCACAAACTGCATCCCCCTCCTCTCCATGTCCAACAGTGCTCCATAAACCTCAGTTTACACAACCACCAGCTTTCCACAACCACCAGCTTTCCACAACCATCACCTCTCCACCACCCCATGGAGCCAAATCCCCAGCACAGGTCCAGGAGATCCTGGGGAAGGTCACCAGGAGGAGGAGAGAACACCTGGCAGGTGGCTGGAGGGAACAACCACCACGCAGAGGGGTGGGAAGAGCTTCCAGCCACCAGCAGCTCAGGCTGGATGTTGGCCACCTGGGAYAAACCCCTGTGGGATGTCAGTGCTGACCCTCCCTTTTGTTCCAGCAAAGAACTTGTTTTAAGGACTTGTTTTTAAAGGCGAAGAATTTCTTTTGCAGAGGTAGATCCTGTTCTGTTTTAAAAACATTGCTACTCYTTTCCATGGTTTGTATCTCATAGTATAAACTTAGATCTCCTGCCTTTTTTTTTTTTTCTGCCTGCTGGATTTTTTTTTGCTTAAATGTTTTGTTGGTTGTTGTTTTCTTTTTTTTTTTTTTACATGAATATTAAAAAAAGAGAAAGTCTTAAAGACCAGAATCACAGTTTCCAGTTGTTCTCTTCTTGTCAAAATCATCAGCTCCAACCTTTTTGCTCAGCCAAAGCTCCCCAGCTTGTGTTCTACATGTTCTTGGGAGGAGTATGGACACAGATGGGTGGTTGAGGGAAAAAAAAATAAAAGATTGGGGTGTTTTATTTCCTTATAAAAGTCACAAAATGAGAGAAACTTTCACACAATCAGATTAATAATTATTGGGGGCCCCCAAATCAGTGATGTGATGGAGTCAGAGATCCTTGGTGGGACCCTAAGCTTGCTGAGGAGTAGAGTGCAGCAAGTTTCAGGGTAGAGATTAAACACTTCTGAACCTGTCTCTTATACACATCTTCCTTGGTGGGACCCTAAGCTTGCTGAGGAGTAGAGTGCAGCAAGTTTCAGGGTAGAGATTAAACACTTCTGAACACTTCATTGTTCTTAGGAGGGCAGAAAAATGGTGGGTATGTTCTCAGGCTCCACTGGAAAGGGGCTGAAAAGCCCAGGAATGTTTAATTTAGATAGGAAACACATAAGTGGTGCTGAAGGAAAGGTACACAGTGGAATGTGAAAAGCAGGAAAACACCCAGAAAAATTCAAAATGCAGGTTTACGGCTGAGTTAGAACTAAAAAAATTCCCAAGGAAACAGCTTTGAAAGTTACATTTTATTTTTCTGCTACACAAATGATGTGACAAAGTCCCCGAGCTGGCTATCTCTCGGTCACACTTTGATGTGTGCAGGCGTGTAGATGACAAGATTAGGGCCAGGAGCCTTATGGGGAGCTGAGAGAGAGCTGTATCCAGGAATTCCTGCCCTCGCTGGGCTCCTAATCTTCCAGCATCAGTTTTCATTTCCTTGCCTCGGCCGAAAACTCGCAGGATGAAATATTTTAATGCAGTGAACTCCGCTGGAATAAAATCCCATYGCGGAGCAGAGAATCATTTATTTATGAGCCTGGTTGTGGCATAACTACACTTGGTGTTACAGCTGCTCCTGTGTTTGTGGCCCTAAGGGACCTTATCTTGTTCTCAGCACCAGGGAGGGTGGTGAACATCATTGTTGGGAATGACAGCACCGGGAGAATCCACAGCCACAGCCACAGAACTGCAGCTCCTGCTGCTGGGAGAACTCGGGGTTTGGATGTGGAGCTGCTGGAGAGAGCCCAGGGGAGGCAGCAGGGTGAGCAGAGGGATGGAGCAGCTCTGCTGGGAGGAAAGGCTGGCACAGCTGGGATTGTTCATCCTGGAGGAGAGAAGCTCTGGGGTGACCTCAGTGTGGCCTTGCAGGGCCTGAAGGAGCCAACAGGAAACATGGAGAGAGAATGTTTGCCAAGGACTGGAGTGACAGGACAAGGAGGAATGGCTTCAAACTGAAAGAGGGGAGATTTATGTTGGATATACTGAAGAAATTCTTCCCTGGGAGGGWGGTGAGGCCCTGGCACAGGGTGCCCAGAGCAGCTGTGGCTGCCCCTGGATCCCTGGAAGTGTCCAAGGCCAGGCTGGACAGGGCTTGGAGCAACCTGGGATAGTGGAAGGTGTCCCTGCCCATGGCAGGGGTGGGAGYAGATGAACCTTAAGGTCCCATCCAACCCAAACCATTCCATGATTCTATGATTCCTTGTCTTGGACACAGACCCAAGTATCCTCTTTTCAGTTGAGCTGATGTCTCCTCTGAGCCCTGAAAGCAAAATTATCTCCTTGGGAAATCTCTGTGTCTTTACTGAGGCCMAAGTTCCCTCTTCCAAGCTTTCCTCTGCAGCCCAGCAGGCTAAAACCCATATTTGTGATACCCTAATTATTTTTTGGACTTAGAGATCCAGAAGGTCACCCTGAGGATGACCCAATGCCTTGGTGACAGCTCATYGTGTCCCAGTGCTGTCACGTGAAGGACACAAACCCCTGAGCCACATCCACAGCCCCCAGTGCAAAGGGAAGGGGGACACTTGCCCAGGTGCTGCCTGGGGACCCTCCTGGGGCCCCTCACCCCAAACACAACCTCTGCCCCCCACGCCATGCATTGCAGGGAGACCCTTCACCCTCAGGGATGTGAGTTTGGGCTCTGARATCCATCACCTGGGGCTGGAGCTGCTGGAAGGAGCAGCACGTGTGGAGCACACAGGGCTGTGGGCTGGGAGGAGCAGCTCCATATCTGCTGGGCTGAACTGGGCTTGCTGGTTTGACCAATTGCAGCAGGGAGGTTTGGGCCTCTGGAGTTGCTTGGCTGACTAAAGCCTGGAACAAACCAGGTCCCAGAGGCTGCAGAACACGTGGCCCTGTGAGTAAATCCGGTGTTTCCAGAAGCTGTTCCTGGTGAGAGAGGGAAGAGAASCCTCTCCCACCTTCTATTTTGCTTTATTGACCATAAACTGCGAGGGATGAACTTGGTAGCACTTGTAAAACCAAGGGAGACGAGTCAGGGAACTCATGAACAGTTGTTGGGGTTTTGTTTCCATAAATTTGATCATCCTCTGAAAAATGCATTTCCTGTTTAGACCAGCTAATTAAATCTAGGCTTGTCTAATAAAGCTGAGCCTGCAAAGGCTGGGGGCATTATCTGACAGCTCTGAACAGGCTCTTTCCAAGCCCCTGCAACATCTGGAGTGTGTGAAAGCATGCTGGATTTGCATGGAGCTTGACCAAGGGACAAACTGGAGCTACAAATTGGACTAGGAGATAAGAACTCTCCTGAAATCTATATGCAATTAAAAGCCCAATCGTCCTCCCCATAGTGACAAGGTTATTGCTTTTATAGAGTTGAACAGAGATGAATGAGTCTATGGATTAATGGCACAAAGATTTATGACACTGTGCTTGCCCCAAATATTATGGGAGAATAGCTCTCTGGGTGAGATATTCCAGCTGAATTAATTTGATAGGATTTTTATTTTCCTTTTTTATTTTTTTTCAGCTTTGGGAGAACTGTGCAGCATTCAGAGCTTGTTAGTGCTGYGGGTTGAATATTTACTGATATTCCCTTGTATATTGATGATTTATAAAAGTATTGCCAGTAACAGGAGCCCATGAAAAAAAAGTCAATGGGAAAAACAAAACCTACAAACTCACACTGATTTGTGTGATTTCTCCTTCATTTAATTGGCCAGATCTTTATCTTGCTGGCTCTGGGCTTGTTTTACTGTTCCCAGAGACTCCAGAGAGGATAAAGCCAAAGGAGTCACTTCTGGCAGGAGAAATGAGGTGGCAGCAGTTGGTGGAGACCATGGAAACCCCTCTGTGCTGAGCTGAGCTAAACGCTTACAAAATTAGGAGGAGGCAAATAAAGACCTATGRGATTTTAAGGGGAGCAGTTTGGAAGGGATGGAGTTACCCACCCAGGGCAGGGCAGAGGGGTGAGGACTGAGGGAAAACCATGCCCAGGGAAAACCAGGGGTGTGGGACAGGCCCYGCTCCTCCAAATCCCACCAGGATGCAAGGATCGCATCATCCATCACTTAACAAAACTTTGGGAGTTGTTTCAAGCCAGGTTGGAGAGGGCTTGGAGCAAGTTTAGAGGAAGATGTTCCAGGTGGTGGAACGGGATGGGCTTTAAGGTCCCTTCCAACMCAAAGCACCCTGGGATTTTTGGACTTTGAGGCAAAGCCTCTGGGGGTTGAGCAGCAAGGACAGGGAGGTGTTTCCCAGCCTATGGGCTGAGCCTGACCCAGCACCCTGCAGCTCCTGGGCTGGCAGGGCACAGCAGCAGCATGGATTTGATTCCCAAGGACCACACTGGCTCAAGTGTGGAACAAAACCTCTTTTTCCACATCTCAGCTCCCTCACTGGTCAGAGGATGAGTGCCAGRGCTCCCAGACAAAGGAAGGAATGATGAATCTGACTCCATGTTCCTAGAAAGGTAATTTATTATTTTAAGATACTATATTATATAAAAGAATACTATACTAAAGAATACAGAAAGGATACTTACAGAATGCTAAAAAGATAATAATGAAAACTCGTGACTCCTTCCAGAGTCCCGACACAGCTTGGCCCTGATTGGTCATTAATTTAAAACAATTCACATGAAACCAATGAAACACTCACCTGTTGGTAAACAATGTCCAAACACATTCTAAAGCAGCAAAACAGAGGAGAAGYAAMTCAGATAATKRTTGTTTTCCTTTTTMTCTGAGGCTTCTCAGCTTCCCAGGAGRAGAATCCTGAGCAAAAGGATTTTTCCAGAAAATATGACAGTGACATGCCACCTTCCTCTTGGCACAAGGCTCTCAGCTATTTCTGGACTTTCCCAAACTTAGGAGAAGTTTCTCCCCACTTTTCCATTACCATTTGGACGTGSTGTTTGAAGCTCACCAAAAGCACCTCAGGCAGGGAAACTGCTGGGAAATCAACAGAAAAGTGATTTTTGCACTTGCTGGCAGCTGAATGAGCAGGCACCTGCCTTGGCACCAGCTTTGCCACGTSGACGAGGCAGAGCAGCTCCTGCTTTCTGCCCTTTTCCTTCCCCTGTTTGCTCTTTGGGGCAGGAATTTGCTCTCCCATTAGTTTTGCATGGTGCCAGCACCAGTGCCCAGCCAGGGTTTCCTGTCAGCCCCTCCATGGAASGAATTCTCACTGCCACCTGGAATTTTTTACAGGTAAAAAGGGTTTTTCTGCTTATTTGTGAACTGTTGTCCCAGAAAGTTTTTTGTTTTTTTTTTTTTCCCAGAGGAATTAAGTTTGGTCTTCTTGTTCTGCTCAGCCCCATTTGGATGTGTCCTGCTTCCTAATGTTAAAACCCACCTGGAAATGTGGGAAATAAGGAAGGGTAAGAGTCTGAACCAGAAGTTTTCCAACCCACTCTTTTCCAGTGGGTTGCAAAAGAGAAGAGGAATTGAGTGCCAGTTTTTCTGTCAGGTCTTCCCAAATYTCATACTTTGCAGAGACCAAGTTCATAAATGCACTGCTAGAAATGTCCAGAATACAGACAGAATTAGGAAAATGAACTTAATTTACACAGATGAGCTCTGGAAGGGGTCAAGCTGACATTGTCATGTCCACAGTGCAAAGAGTCATCCTTGGGGTTGGATTTTCCCACTGATTCCAGAAGGAAAGGAGGGAGACACAGCAGCTGGGGCTGGGTTCTCTATCCGAGTTCAGGCCAGGTTCCTCCTGCAGCAGAAAATGAGCCTTTCCCCATCACCTTCTGCAGCTTGGGCAGAGAGGAGAGTGAGGAATGAGAGGAAAGAGGAAAATGAGGAGAAGGAAAGCTGCTAAAGAACCAAGAATCCACACAGGAGTGTGTGTGGTGTGGAGATCTGCCCCCAGCCTGTGGGATGCCCCATCCCATGGGAAGGGGGTCCTGCCTATGCCCTAAGGATGTCCAGGGAGAGCTGCTGAGGCTCCAGAGCTCCTGGCACTATCAGCCCCTGGTACTGCTCATTGTTATTGTGTGATGAAGGSAGAGGAGAAATCACACCTGGGAAATGTCATTTATCCTCCTCAGTGGCTGACCAGCAGCTCCCAACCCTCGGGAGGGCCCCAGCWCTGGGATCTTCCCAAAAGGAGAGCCCAGAGCAGCCCTGGGGGGATGCAGAGCGGCTGCTGCTCGTTCCTGGTCCTGTGGCACCATCCAGTGGCTGCTGGCAGAGCGGTGGCACTTCCCTGTCCCCACCAGGTGTCCCCTCCCCGGCATCACTGATCCACAGGGAAGGGCTCCAGGTCGCTGCTGACAGATTTGGAGAGGCAGATTTGCTGGAGAGATCCTAAAAAGCAATTCCAAAAATCAAAGCCAAGAGGGGCAAACAGCCTGGTTGCATCAGGACACCACACAGAGACCATTCCTCTACTTCCATGGCTTGAAAATTGTACCCATATCCTCATTTTTATTTTGAATTTGCCAGATGAAGGCCTGGAATTTCATTTTTTTATTGCAATAAGGAAAAATAAATCTTCCCATTGTTTGTGCCCGCCTTCCTTGGGGAAAATATTTGTAATTTTTTTTTCCTGTGTAAGAAGCAATTTAATTCTGACACTGCCACCACTGTAATTACACCAGTTTTCAAATTCTGTGCTGCTTTAGTGTGTGGGTCTGAGCTTCACATGAGTGGATGGTGAGCTCTGTGCACAGAGCAGGGAGACAAAACAATTCCTTCTCTAGCTTGGGATTAAGGACAAATGATCCAAATCTCAGCCCAAGAGCACAAACACCGTGGGCTGGAGAGAGAAAAACAAGCAGGGTGGGACTGCAGGGGCTAAAGCTGGAATGGGACAATGAACTGCAAGATGCAAATGGAGCAGAACTTATAAAAGTGAGAGACCCTGTGACTGTTTGTGCATTTTGGGACCATTTTGGTTCATCTTGGGTGCAGCCCTGGCTGGGCTCTTGTGCTGCCCAAGGTGGATCCATTGAGGAGATCCTTTTAATAAATCCCTGCTTTATTCTTTAACTCTGTCCAGCCTCTGCTCTAGGTCAGCCTTCACAAGGCATCACCCACAGGTGGAGGAGAGCAGGGAATTTGTGCTCCTGGGGCTGCTGCTGATGCCTCACCAGAGCCTGGAGTCTCTTGCAGGTCCAAGTGGGAATTCTCTTCACAACCTGAGGCAGATGAGCCTGGCATTGTCATCCCCCAGGACAGGCACAGCCCCTCAGCAGCACCACCCATCTCTCAGAGCATCCTTCGAGCTCCAAGGCCTGTCCAAATCCCAGGGAAGATCCCTGACACCCATCATTTCCCAAGATACAGCCCTTGTTTGCTTTAGGGAAGGACTGCTGAAGAGTAAGTTTTGGGAATTTTCAGGCTATGGGGTATGTGCAGCATTTCCTCTTGGGAAGTATTTACAGCTCAAGGGGGTTTGTGACCAGGAATGTCCTGGGGGTGTAAAATATGAGAAGTGAAGGGGGGGTGTGGGTCTGGGGTCTGGCTTTGGGCACCTCTGCTGCCTCCCACACCCCCTCAGCATTCCCAAATAACATTCCAGGGAAAGGGGGATGTGCCATGCAGTGAAACAAACCCAGGAATGTGTCACGGACATGTTTTATGAAAAATCCTTTTGCTAGGATATTTTCTCCTAAGAAGCTGAAAGGTCTCAGAAACGAAATGTAAACAATGGTTATCTGCTGCTGTGGAATGCAACAGGTGCATCTGTGATTGGTCTCATGTGGTTGCTTCTAATTAATGGCCAATCACAGTCCAGCTGGCTCAGACTCTCTGAGAGTCACGAGCTTTTGTCATTCATTCCATTCCTTTCTATTCCTTTCAAACCTTCTGATGAATTCCTTTCTTCTATTATTTTAGTATAGTTTTAATATATCATTTTCTTTTAATATAATATATATCATAAAATAATAAATCAGCCTTCTGAAACATGGAGTCAAGATCCTCATCTCTTCCCTTGTCCTGGGACCCCTGCGAACACCACCACAGGAGATGCTCCTTAAAAACATCTCCAGGAAACATTCACGGGGAAAACCATCGAGTCCCTGCTTTTTCCTTTGTGCTTTTGGAGCAGAAGCGCTGCCCTGCAGTGGAGCAGGGGCGGATGGAGCATCCCGGGCTGCCCGTGTCCTGCAGGGGCTCTGCTCGGTGCTAGGTGGTGGTGTTGCACTGTCGGCAGCTCGGGGATGCTCGCAGGAACAGCTGCTCGATGCTCTTGGCATGGAGAGGGCTTGGACAGTGAATGTCCCCTTGTAAACCCCCGTGCCAGGGGATGCCGTGCCCACACACCCTCAGGGAGAAGCAGCCCTGGGTAATTTAGCCCAGGAAAGGCTGCTGGAGAGGCAGAGCAGGAGCCCCAAGTCCTGGGGAACACCTGCTTTTCCTATGTGGAAAGCATGGACACCACTGTCCCTTTGGGGRTGGCACCAGCCCTTGGAGAACAACCTCTGACTGTCACCATCATACTTTCTGAAAATCCTCTTTGCCCGGGATTCTTCTCCTGGGAAGCTGAGAAGCCTCAGAGAAAAATGAAAACAATATTATCTCATTTGCTTCTCCTGTGTTTTGCTGCTTTGGAATGTGGTTGGAGATTGTTTATCTAAAGTGTGAATTGTTTTCACTCATTGGCCAATCATGGCCAAGCTGTGTCAGACTCTGGAGAGAGTCATGGGTTTTTCATTATTATCTTTTAGCCTTCTTTCTGTATCCTTTCTCTATTCTTTAGTATAGTTTAGTTTAGTATTCTTTAATATAATATAGATCATAAAGTAATAAGTTAGCCTTCTGAGAACATGAAGTCAGATTCATCATTCTTCCTTTTGACGTGGGTCTCAGAAAATACCACATCTGACCTCAAGGCCACTGGCTGGAGGATGTCAAAGGGGTCACAATGCCTCCCTTGGGTATTTGCCAACAGCCAGCCCTGTTTTAGGACTGGTTTTATTTTCTGACTGCATTAGGGAGCAGAAATCCCCCTTTTCCTTCCCCTGGRCTGCAGTGATCCACAGCAGGCCCGAGCTCCCTGTTTGTATGCAGATAACCACTGGCATAGTTTGAAGGAGGCAAGGCCTTTGCTGTGAAACTTGCTGGAAATCTCATGGAAATCTCATTCCTTTGGGATCTGGATGCAATGCCAAGGGACAATTTTGGTTTGTGGGAGGACTGGAAGTGTCCAATCCATGGCTCACGTGAGGGGAAGCACAGCCAGATCCCTGCAGGCACTCCGTGGCTGTTAGGGAGGGACACAGAGAAGAGACTGTGCTCTGAAGGGATGGAAGTTATGACAAATGTATCCTCATCCAAATTGATTCACTTCAAAATGCCATCGTTACCTTCAGCTTTGTTTGCTGAGAGCAGYTGGATCTGTACAGAAACAGACTGGGCCTCACAGATCATTTTTCGGTAATTTTTGGCAGTGTTTCCTCTCTCTGCAGAATATTATTATGAAATGCACTCAAAACCAGAGCAGAAAAGAGCAAATTGGGAATGGAGATTCCCCAAGAGCTGTGTCCCTTCAGCTGGCCATACCTGAGAGGGGCCAGCTCAGGGCCTTTCCTTCCTATACACGATCCCCTGGCCATCAGGTGCCATCCTGTCACACCCCACRTGTCACTCAGACCTGGTGACAAGGAAAAGATGCTCTCAACTGGAATTCAAAGCGTTGCTCTGATGGATAACACCCCGGTGGGTGACTCGTGCTGATGATATTCATGTGATACTTTGTGTTTAATGAGYGCCAAAGAGAGTAAAACATCGCAGGATGGGCTTGAAATGGGGCTTGAAATTAGGCTTAGTCTAAACTCAGCAAATATTTTAAGGCTGCTTAGAGTTAAACATCTGCTTAAATGCTTTTAATGAGCCAAGGCCTCTTTTTTTTTTTTTTTTCTCCCCATTATTATAATTTCACTTGTGTTCTTTTCCTGGGTGTTTSTGGCCTAGGGCTGCTGCCCAGGATGGGAGCTGAGGCAAAAATGGAATGAAGAAGATGGGAATGAGGCAAAATGGGTTTSCAGCCACCTCTTCCCCTCACCAGCCAGGAAAGCTCTCTGGATTTTTATTCCTCATTGGSATGTCTTCCCAAGGGCAGAAGATGGGGGTTGGGAACAGAGTCTGCTGCTGACAATTTTGGGTTTTCTCACTGGCCATTATAGGACACAACTTCAGTCATTTCTGGTGTTATTTCCCTTGATAATTTAATCATGGAATCCCAGACTGGTTTGGGTTGAAGAGGACCTTAAAGCCCATCCCATTCCATCCCCTCCCTTGGCAGGGACACTCCCACTGTCCCAGGGTGCTCCAAAGCCTGTCCAGCCTTGTGGGTTTCTTGTGGCCACAGGCACAGTCTCATCCATGCTCAGAGAGTAGATTTAGATGGGATATTGGGAATAAATTGTTCCCTGTGAGGGTGGGCAGGCCCTGGCACAGGGTGCCCAGAGAAGCTGTGGCTGCCCCTGGRTMCCTGRAAGTGYCCAAGGCCAGGTTGGAYRGGGCTTGGAGCARCCTGGGKCAGTGGAAGGWGTACTGAGCTGAGASCAGACATCCACAARGCARATGCTCCCAGAGTTGCTTGGATGTGGGTTCATCTCTATCCACAGGCATGTCCTGGAGGGCACAGGAAGGGTGAGGACACGGGAAAAATATTCCTTCATGTCAAGCTTCTGCTCCAACAATGACCAGCACTCAGCTTGGCACCACCTTGCCTTACACTGGAGTGACTTTGGGGGAACACAGGGCAAGGAGGAGCCCCTTGCCCAAACACAGGAGCACACAAACCCTGCGTGCAGAGGGCTCCCTTCTCCTGCTGAACCCCAAATTCTGAGCTGCAGCCGGCTCAGCAGCTGCCGTGTTTGCAGGAGATAGCATTGTGCACACRGCAAACATTGCATGACGGGGACAGATCCCCACCTTTCTGCTCCCGAGTTAAAACCAGCTGTTCAGAGAGACCCAGCAGAGACCTGCAAGCTGGGCTTCTCTTCAGGGAATTGGGTGGATTGGCATTCTCCTGGGAAAGAGAGTATCTGGAAGGGGATTGCTCACTGGGAGCCCTTTTGGGATTAAATGAGATTTTTGCACAGCTGGACATGGGTGACCACCTCATGTCCTTTGTAATCAATTTATTTAAGAGGCATTTGGAAACCTGGAGGACCATCCCTATCCTTCCTTGGTGTCTCAGCATYTCCTTTCCAGGCACACTTTCTACAGCCAGGATTGACCTGAGAGGATGGGGCAGAGCAGCCACTTCCACACAAAGTAAAAGTGTGGCAGCACAAAGCTTTGGAAAATGTGACTCATTTTTCAGGGAGAAATGAGCTCAGAGGAGTGGTGGTTTATGAACTCTTTTATTTTCACTCATACTGAAGTCCCTCTCAAAAACGTAGGGTGTAAAGTCCATGTGAGGAAAACACCAGGAAAAGACGCTGGTTTGGGTTTCTCCTCTTTTGCCCCAGAGGCTCCAGTCCAAAGTCTGTTATGCTTCCAACTTTTCTGACGTGGGAAGCTGCTGCTAGTTCCAAGAGGAGCAGAGACAACATCTCTCCTGGGAGCCCACCCTCTCTTTAGGAACTTTTCCCTTGGAGAAGCTTGTGAACAGGCTCAAAGTCTGACAGATTTGGGAAGGTTTGGTGCATGAGCACCTATCAGGAAACAGAACTGAGGCAAAGGAGTCCTTGGAGACTACATCTGACGGATACCCACCACCATTCTCAGCATCCCAAGGGAATAGGAACGGTGGTCACAAAAAGTTCCTTCTTTCTCCTACGAAGCCGGATACTGACTGAGTGGGGATTGTGTTTGGCTGGAAGGATCACCCGTCCTTGCTCCATGTCACTCAACCTCCTCAGGCTCTGGGAGATCCCTGTGCTTGGCATTCTGGATCAGGTCCTCGTAGGTGCTGGGGCAGTAGGTTTTGTAGAGGTTCTCAGCCAGGGTGTTGCTGCCGGCCACCACCACCTTGCGGTTGCGGTTCATGAAGTTCCAGAGGTGCAGTGCGTAGGAGTGGTTGAAACTGGGGCTTTTATCCCACACCTGGTAGTACCGGCTCCAGGCTGGGTACGGGATGGGGTAAAAACGCTGCGGGTTGAGGAAGGAGATGTTCTGGCAGCTGTGGTCCTCGGTGCCTTGGAAATCCGTCAGGTTGCAGAGCGTTTTGAGCATCCTGGTCATCAAGAAGGGGCCCTGGTTGCCCCAGATRTTGCCGTTGTACTTGAGGACGAAGTTCTCCATGCAGTCCCAGATGAACTTGTGGCGGGCGGGGAAGCCGAAGATGCCGTTGCTGGAGAAGCGYGACTTCTGCGCGGCCAGGAAGCTCCGCTGGGGAATGGGCCGGATGGAGATCACATCCGTGTCCATGTAGATGCCCCCGTACTTCCAGATGAGCGCCAGCCTGCTGGCATCTTGAGCTGACATGGACCCAGTTCTTCTCCTGCTGCCGGGACCACCTGTGAGGGGGAAAGGTGAGACGTTGATGCCGTGTCACAGACATTATTCTTCGTGAAAAATCCTGTCTTAGGATTTTCCTGCTGGAGCTGAGAAATTCAGCCAACAAGATGTAAACAATTGTTATCTGCTTCTGTGGAATGCAGCAGGTCAGTTCTGGATTGGCCCAAGTTGAGTGTTTGGAGGTGATGGCCAATCCAGGCTTGAGAACTCTCTCGAACAGTCCGAGAGAGCAGGGTTTTTATCATTCTTTCTATTCTATTCTTAGGTAGTTAGCAGCTTCTGGAAAACTCTCTTTTTCTTTCTTTTAGTATAGTTATAATGTAGTATATATATAATATCATAACATAATAAATCAAGCCTCTGATCATGGAGCCCATCTCGTCTCTTTCCTTTCACCCCGAAAACCTTGTGACCAACCGCTCAACAATGCTGCAGGCAAGGGAACAGATCCAAGCCATCCATGGGGCTGCAAATGGCACCACAAACCCTCACTGCAAACCCTCATGGCTGCAAATGGCACTGACAGCTCTGGCTGCCTCCAGCCATTGGATTTACTGTGATAAGGAGCTGGAGCAGAGCAGTGCTTTGTTAGCATTAGCAATGCAGGAACGTTTCCCAGGTGGCTTGATGGCACCTACAGTGTTAACCCAATGCCACCGTGAGTCATTCCCTGCTATTTCAGAGGGACACAACCCACTTAACACACTCCCAGATCCCTCCCAGCTCTTTGAACCAGCCTGGAGGCTTTTCATTGGCRTTTGTTGGCATTTGGAGTAATTTTTTCTCAGGATAAGAAAGACTTTGGAGGAAATCTGCCTGCCCTGCCCAARCAGTTTGACCAAAGCTATTGTGGGAAGTTTGCCCGAGGAACTTTTTTCAGGGTGGGGCTCACCAGCTCCCACCTTGGCTTTGCATGTTGCTGCTATAGAACCTGAAATCTCTCCCCTATCTCTTATCTCCTGCGGGCTCYGTCAGAGTGAGGCAGCTCTATCAAGTGCTCAGGCAGCACATTTTGTTCAACCAGCTTCTGTTGGGGAAGATTATTAAGGCTGTTTTCTCAAAACACGTCTGCAATCTATTTTTACCGATATTTCCTTTGCCAAAAAATCYGATTCTCCAGATAAGGCCGATCACGTATGCCATAAACAGAGAGATGAATACACAGCAGAACGCGGCCAAAATGAATCTGTTCCCAACCAAAACAATGAAAGTCACTAATTTCACACAGTCCTGCATTCCTCCTTCCTTTTAAAGCCTTTCCCTACCCCTAGTTATAACTCTTTTCCCGTTTTCCTCTTGTTTTAACACTCACCTGGTTGTACCACTGGAGCAGGGGGGTCTCCTGGAAGACGGTTTCCATCTGGAGAGGGAAAAGGAAGACATTCTTCATGGAAGACAAGAGGGAGAAGGCTGCATAGCTGGTGTTCATGTCCAGGGCTGTCTCGTTGTTGAGTCCCCTCATGAAGAGGATGATGGGCCTGTCCTGGTAGATGCGGGCAGCGGATTCCACGGAGCACGACACCAGCGGGGGCGGCTCCAGCCGCTCCGTCGTCTCCAGGAAAATGATGCTCTTGCCAAGGTTCAGCACCTGCTCAGGCGTCAGGTACTGCTGGGCCATGGGCAAGTAGGAGAAGACACAGCTGGACAAGAGGGAGATCTCGTACAAAATGCCCGAGACAAAGCAGAAACAGAGGCATATCTGGATTTTCCTCAACATTCTTTCTTTCCTGGGGCGTCTGGGGGCATACCTCCGACATGGGTRCTAAGGAGAGACAAGGAACAGCAAAAGGAGGAGCCAGTTATTGCTCAGCAGGACTGGGAAATGGAAGGACGTGGCTTTGGACAGTGAAAGGTGAAGGCAGTTTGGTGACAGGCCTGGTGACAATCCCCACATCTAGATGTGTATAAGAGACAGGCTTTGGACAGTGAAAGGTGAAGGCAGTTTGGTGACAGGCCTGGTGACAATCCCTCTATGGGTACAGAGGGCTCTTCCCCCTGGGATGAAGATCTGGGGTCCCACCTCTTTGGCCCCAGCCAGGCAAGGGGAGCCAGGAGAGGTCTTGGAGAAGGGATGGGCAGCTGTGTCCCATGGTGCAGGCACAGGCTTGGCAGAGAGGGAATGACCCAGGGAGAGCAGGTGGGAAGGGTCACCATGGCAAGGCAAGGAGCCCCAAAAGCATCCCTGGGGCAGACTGGGGTGGGAAACTGTTCCCAAGCACTGCAGTGCCATTCCAACACGTGCTTGTCCCAGGGAATCTGTGGRGCCAAATGTGCCCATGGAATTAGGTGCCCAAGGAGGCTGTGAGTGTCACGGGGGAAGGCTGTGATTTCAGTTTGGGGTGTGTCACYCTAAGCTAAAACTTCAGCATGCCAAAGGCTTTTTCCCAATCCATCCCTTCTGCTTACACTTCAACCATGAGGGATGAGAGGGATTTGTGTAGAGCAGGGATGGAGYCTTRTGATGGAYCAGAGAGAAGCAGATGAGGGTAGAAAGCAGATGGTTTCATACAAGGAAGGAATTATGACCTACCTGGATTATAGTCCTGACAAATCTACATTTCCAGCACCTTTTCTTGCCCTGGCGGTGACTGTTGGACTCCTGCAAAGCCCAGCTCCCTGGTGAGGACACCCAAACCTTCTGGAGCATGCAAAGGGATTTCTGGAGGTACCAGGATGGTGCACAAGGGAAAACCTGCTCTGCTGCTGGCTCAGCCTCAGTCCCAGCAAAGGTGTGGGATCCCACCTGAAAAGAGACAAGAAGCATGTTTGTGAGACCAAAAGACAAAGAAGGGCCATGTTTGGTGAGCCAAAAGGACAAAGGAAGCCATATTAGTGGAGAACCCAAAGAACAAAGAAGGGCCATGTTTGGTGAGACCCACCTTGTGCCTGCGCACAGCTCCCCCTCCCAATCCCAGCAGCACACGAGGCATAGAGCCACAGGAGCTCCTGCTGCTAAAGAGGCAGCATGGAATGATCTTGCACAAGCACGCTCTGGTGACACAAGGAAATTCCCTCCTGAAATGACACCTGGTTGCACCTGAGTGGCCCTGCAGGGACCAGGAGCCAGGGTCCAGCTGAGGGGACACACCTGGAATGACAACCCAATGTCCAAGAGGCCCTGAAAGTGCCCAGAGCTTGATTGATTGAAGGGAATGGCAGGAAACACAGCTCTGTGTGCTGGGATAATTAATGAGCCTCRTTCCATGTCACCCTTCCAGAATACAGATAAGTCTGGAGAGGAGCAAACCCCATGGAAATTCCCTGCCAGTGCTGAGCTTGTGCTTGGAGCTGTGGCAGCTCCTGATCCATTTCTCAGAGCTGGATCTCATCAAATTAAATATTAAAGCAGTGACTGTTCCCATCAGCGCTGCTTCCCATGCTGAATAACAGATTTTGTTGTTTTCCATTCCAGCTGCACAGGGTTTCTCATCACATCCTAGGTTCCCAGGACAGCACAGGAGTTTGGGAAGAAATTCYTSRSTGTGRGRGTGWKGASGCCYTGGCACAGGTTTYSCAGGGAAGCTGTGGCTGCCCCTGGATCCCTGGGAGTGCTCAAGGCCAGGYTGGAACAATCTTGGATAGGGGAAGGTGTCCCTGCACATGGCAATGGTGGCACTGGATGAGCTTTAAGCTCCCCTCCAACCCCAACCTTTCTGGGATTCCATATTCTATGTTAATTTCTCCAATCCCATTCCCAGTTTCTCTCGTTGTCCCTGCACTCTGCTGTGAGTGGCAGCCCCTGGGGCCTCCCTGCAGATATGGGATTTGAGCGGAAGAAGGGAATGGAGAGCAAATATCCGCGGTTTGGAAGGGCCACGTTCCCGAGCCTGCAGATAAGGCAGCCCTGTGGGGCTCAGGTGGAACACACATGCCCAGCCCAGCCCCACAGGGCTCAGGAGACACCAGCACTGACATTAAAATAAACTACAGTGCTCAATCTCCATATTTCCTCCCACCTTTCCCACCTGTGCCTCGTTCTCAGACAGGTGCAGTCAATTTACTCTGGTCGTTTGAAAAGAAAACGGAGAGAAAATGTTGCTCCCTGGAAGCTCTGTTACAATCTTGGCTTGGACAGATTTTTAGGCTTCTGGTTGTTAGTTTTTTCCCAGCCCAGAGATTTTTAGGCTTCTGGTTGTTAGTTTTTTCCCAGCCCAGAGATTTTTAGGCTTCTGGTTGTTGGTTTTTTTCCCAGCCCAGAGTGGTTTGGGTTGGTTCTGTGTTTCAAGGGCAGGATGAGCTCATTTTGTTCCAACCCCTGCCACTGGAGTTCAGACCCCTTGGACTCCAGGGCCAGGAAAGCTCAGGGGGATCCTTCCAGTCTAACCTGGGTCATCCCAGTCCTGGGGGACACCCAGTGGTGCTCCTGTACCCTTCAGACAGGGACACCTCCCACTAGCCCAGGTKGCTCCAAGYCCYRTCCAASCTGGCCTTGGACAGTTCCAGGGATCCAGGKGCAGCCACARCTTCTCTGGGCACCCTGTGCCAGGGCCTCAYCATCCTCACWGGAAGAAATTCCTTCCCAATATCCCATCTAACCTCTGGCASTTGCAGCCATTCCCCCTGTCCTGCCACTCCRTGCSCCTGTAAATCATYYCTGCTSCTCCTCCAGTGCCGACCAGGGACTGGAGCCCCTCTGTTCCTTTTTAAATCTTGATGCCACTCTCCTGAAGCAGAAACCCCTGGCTTTGCTTTGATTAGAGTTGGGACCACGAGGACATTCCCATTACTGGATTCATATTTCTCCTTTGATGGCCGCCAGATCCGATGTCTCAGGTCTTTATGAGCAGCCCAGCAACGCCGTGCTGGCAATACTCCTTCAGATTTAAAACAGCCCGGGAGGCATTTTATTTGCAAATTGTGGGCAGAGAATGAGGAGCCACTCCAACACCTCCGTGCTCTGTGCATGACATTGTGAAGAGAAACACGCATCTTCATCGGCTCATTCCGGGAAATTGTTTTGCTTGGTTGGTTTTCCAAAACCCCTGTGTGGCGAGTTATGAATTCTCATCACATTTGACCTGCAGGCTGCTGTTATCAAAATGTTCCCTTCCCTGCTCGAGTTAAAAGGACTGCGGAGCTGAATGTTAAAAATAAATCCCGGCCATTGAATAGATTACCCTGCTGAGTGGGATGATTCCGGGATGCGGCTGCTGCCTTGATGGCCCATCTTGTAAAGAGATTTCTTTTCTTGGGGCAATTTCCGTGTTTCAAGTGCAGCATGAGGACGGCTGGGAGACTACAAGGGAGATTACTACAGATGTCTGTGATAACTACCYAAGGTGGGCTGTGAGACACAGGCTCTGGGAATGCAGTGGGATTTTGCCACCGAAGAGGGGCAGTGATGCTGCTGGGTCCTGGCCCTACACCCCCTGCACATCACACSCCTGGTGTCCCTGTGGTGTGCAAAGGGATGAGCCCAGGACAGCCCACAGGGCACCACCAGCCCTGCAGGGACTCGGGCTCAGCTTGAACAAGGGCTAAAACTCCTCATATAGCTATAAAGGATATTWAATAAATAAATAAATRAATAAATAAATAAATAAATATTTTTTWAAAAATCCCAGCGCCTGCAGCTCACATTTTGCCCAGCCCTTGAGCCCCTTTCGGTTTTCTCGTTCCAGTTTAAGGCTCTCCAAAGCRAGAGCTGCATCACAAACTGCAGTTCGAGCACCACGAGCAAATACTGCACATCTCACAGTCCCCTGCAAACCCCAGTGCCACTGAACCCGCATCCCCAGAGCTCCCGGAATCCCTCGGGACTCAAAGCAGAGACCTCCCCCCTCTCTGTAGCTTTCCCCTGAGAACCCGTGGGATTTGCCTCTGGGATGCACCCATCCTGATTCTGGGAATAACCCCAGGCCAGCCCCTGATTTCCACACAGACAGCGTCTGGTGAACACACACCSTTCATTTTTGAGTCTCTGAGGAAATTACAGCTGCAATCGAGCCAGTGCACGTGCACACAGGCCAACCCCAGCTTCATCACATTAACACCAGGAAAGTGCTTCCTGATGGAAAACCCGTGCGAGGAATGTATGGGGTTCATGGCAGATCAATTAATGCATCTGATCTGAGCAAGGGAAGGGGCTTCTCACTGCCCTGTGCCACACCTGCCTCCCCATTCCCCAGCTCAACAGGTTCAGGGACAGAGCCAAACTCACCTGAGGGCTGCCAGGAGCAGGTGAGGCGTGCAGGCTGTTGGGAAGCCGCGCTGGGAGGGATCCAGAGGCACTGGAGAGCCCAGGGAGCTGCGCTGCCTCCCGGCTGTGTGCTGCCCTGGCAGGGCTSGGAGCAGCCTCATGGCTCTGCTGTTTGCATGCTGGGATGCCCAGATAAGGCCCAGCTGGGGCTGTGCTCTCCCAGCAGTGGGCAGTGCCTGGTGCTCCYGTGGCCAAAGGTGAGTCCCCTGCTCTGCCAGCGTCACAAAGGAGGGGTGGGACTGGGAAAAGGCACCTTTTGGGGGTTCAGCCTTTTCTCTTTGTATCCAGATCCACACCTAGGGAGGGTGTTCTAGGGCAAGGAAGAACTTTGCTATGTGGGGTTGGTGCTCTGCAYACTTCCAAAGGAGGCAATGTCTGGGAATGTGGTGTTTTTGGGGTTTCCCATGGCAGGAAGGAAATGATGAATCTGACTCCATGTTCTTAGAAGTATAATTTATTATTTTATGATATGATATTAAAGAATGCTATACTAAAACTATGCTAAAGAATAGAGAAAGAATACAGACAGAAGGCTTAACAAGATAATAATGAAAAACCTGTGACTCCTTCCAGAGTCCTGACACAGCTGGACCATGATTGGTCATTAAGTCAAAACAATTCACATGAAACCAATTAAACAATGACCAAACATTGTTGGACATTGTTGGTAAACAATGTCCAAACCACATTCCAAAGTAGCAAAACACAGGAAAAGYAAATCAGAGAATTATTGTTTTCATTTTTCTCTGCGGCTGCTCAGCTTCCCAGGAGAAGAAATCCTGGTGAAGGGATTTTTCCAGAAAATATGACAGTGACACGGGAGATTCAAGACTCTTGGACAACTAGCCAATATGATTAAGCAGAAGCTGTTTATTGTTTRCMTTWCACACATAATTATAGATTCTACAAACTACTAGGTACACATTTCYTGATTAGTCTCTTTGTTTTGTTCACTCATTTTCTGCCTGCGTTTCTCAGAATGTGTGATTGGTTACAGTCTAAGGGTTTTACAGTCTTCTGTTATCTAGTTCTTGTGGTCTTGGTATTWGGTTTCTCAGCCTCTTCTTTCTTAATTTAGCACAAATTATGTTTCAGTAGCTTTGTAGAATTATTCAGGCTTTGATAAGGAACTTAGAAGGAGACTGRCTGGTGCACACTATGGCCTRACCCTTGCAAACACATTGCAACAGCAACAACAGGGCTTTCTACAGAAACACCTCCCAARTAACCCAGCACATCCTGCCCAGGCAGGTGGGGAGGTTCCCAATCCCTCAGAGCCTCTGCTTGTCCCCAGCAGGATGCCTTGAGGGGGCAGGAACAGGACAGGGTGACCCACCTCAGRCTGGAAAGATTCCCCCAGAGCTTTCCTGGCTCTGGAGTGTGAGGGCTGTGAACTGCAGAGCCCATCCTGTGCTGGGACATTTGTAAGGAGAGGTGGAGCTGTGGCATCCAAGAAAACTGCCCAGTGCATCCCCCTGAACCAGAGCCTGTGTGAGGACACCACAGCATCCAGGGGAGATGTGACCCCTGGCTCCAGCCACCAACAGCAATCAGGTTCTTTGCAGGTTCCTCAGGTTCTTCTCTCCTCCTCCTCCTTTCCCTTTATCTTCCTATTTTTGGCCAAGCTGCATATCCAGAAAAACTAGGAGAGCTGGAAGATTTGTCCAGCCAATGAGTGCTGGCATCMCCACGTGTTGCACCCATTTTCCATCCATTTTCCACCCAAACCCCCACCTCTCTCCACCAGCAGCGCTCAGAAACCACCAAAACCGCTCAGTGYCTCCCCTCCCACAGCCTGTGATGGCACCAAAAAGCCAGCCAGCTCTTCAAAATCAGCCACGAACATCCCAGGGGCTCTGGTTTGCTCRGGGACAGCCCCTCAGCCCCAGGCAGGGTGCAGAGATCCTGCCCCGGGTATGTGATTCCCTCTGGGAGGGCTGGAGGAGGATGGGAGGGTAAGCAGCGCCCACGGGAAAGGCAGCGAGATACCCAGGGCTTAATCAGCTGATAAGAGCCCGGGTAATAATGCTGGGAGGGCTCTGGTTGTGAGAACCATCCCTGGGGCAGTGACGTGGGTGAGGAGCCCGGAGTGCCGGCACACCCCTGGGCGAGGAACCCTCCCCTTGGSCAAACACCCACATGGGTCCATCCTTTCAGGTGACCTGCAGGGAACTGGGGGGGCCAGCGTGCAGCCCCAACGCTGGGGGTGAGCACATCCATGTGCCCATCCAGCAGATCCCTGGCATTGAAGATGGATGATCTCCAGGGTGCCCTCCAACACGCGTGAACCTATGATGGCATGGTGGGCCATTCCTGCCTCCCTTCCCAGGGCCCTGGGAAGTGTCTGCTGAGCCTGGAGCATGCAGCAGCACCAGGACAGAGATAGCAGCTGATAGTAAAAGTTCCAGACCAGTTTTTATCTTATCCATAACATGGGAACTTCCCCATCCTGCCCCAGTTCTCCCCACTGCCCTAATGCCCTACTGAGACTCTTGCCACAGGTTTAGGAGGAGATTTTTCCATGGAGATCACTCCAGCAGAAACTTATAGCCTGCAGCAGCCTCCTTAGCTCCAGATGAGCTGAGGCCAATGTCTTTGTACCCCCTGGATGCTGCAGGCTGAGCATCCCACCAAGGCTCTGCCCATTCCCTGCTCCAGGTGCCACTGCCACGGCTTCACTGGTGCCCTGCCAGCCCAGYGTGGCAATTTGGGTCCCCAAAATTCTGCTGGGGAGACAATAAGCAGGGTCACAGCTGGTCCACAGGTGTTTGGGCTGAGACAGYTGGGTGAAACACTAACCACAGGGAGCAGCTGAAGTGCTGCTGCTGCTGCTCTGCATTGCCCTCTAGGGAGCCTGTTTTCCACAGAAAATGGGAGTCTGGAGGCAGAGCCTGGGCCTGGACCTCCTGCACCTCCAAGGGTGGCACGGCCAGGGGAGGCTGAAATCACCCCTCAATGTCATATAAGCAGAAGGAGGCCCCAGCTCCCAGGGAAGTGACTGGGGCAAAGTCAGACCTTCCCTTCCCTTCCCTTCCCTTCCCTTCCCTTCCCTTCCCTTCCCCTTCCCCTTCCTTCCCTTCCCTTCCCTTTCCCTTCCCTTCCCTTCCCTTCCTTCCCTTCCCTTCCCTTCCCTTCCCTTCCTCCCTTCCTTCCCTTCCTTCCCTTCCCTTCCCTTCCTTCCCTTCCTCCCTTCCCTTCCCTTCCCTTCCTTCCCTCTTCCCTTCCCTTCCTTCCCTTCCCTTCCTTCCTTCCTTCCCTTCCCCATCCAACACGCTCAGAGCAGCCTCTGGGACTCAAACACCAACAGGAGAACCCCCAGAGTCACGGGGAAAGTGTCCACCCGCCTTTGGTCTGCCTGCTCAGGTTGGGTTCACTGGGACATGGATCACAGGATCGTGGAAGGCTTTGGGTGGGAAGGACCATACAACCCATCCCATTCCACTCCCTGCCATGGCAGGGACACTCCCACTGTCCCAGGCTGCTCCAAGCCCTGTCCAGGCTGGCCTTGGACACTTGCAGGGATCCAGGGGCAGCCACAGCTTCTCCTCCCAGAGCAGGGGAGCGCTGATGTTGTTTGGGGTCTGCTCTGCAGGAGCCCCTGGGCTGGATCTGTGGTATCTGCTGGGCCTGGATTGGGCAGAAGTTCCATTCAAAAAGATGGTTCAAAAGAGGAGTCAGGACCTGAAGGCAAGAATCCCATGCAGACATTGCCATTCACCATGAAACAAATCAATATTATAATAAATATTATAATATAATTGTAAAATAACATTTAATTTCTGTACATGCTCTTGGCATCCCCCAAACCAGCCTGGCTCAGCTTTAACAAGAAACTCTTAAACAGGGAGAGACAGTGACCAGATTCCCTTTTTCCTCTGCTGTCTGAGCCTCAGCCTCTCCTTGCACACCCTATATAAACATCCTGATGGACTTCCAGGAGCACCTCTCCCATGGGGAAAGGCTGGGCAGTTTGGGATTGTTCAGCCTGGCAAAAAGAAGGGTCACAGGTGACCTCACTGTGGCCTTCCAATGCCTGAAGGAGCTGACAGGAAACATGGAGAGAGAATATTTGCCATGGACTGGAGTGCCAGGACACGGGGAATGGCTTCCCACTGCCACAGGGCAGGGTTAGATGGGATATTGGGAAACAATTCTTCCCTTTGAGAGCAGTGAGGCCCTGGCACAGGGTGCCCAGAGCAGCTGCCCCTGGATCCCTGTGAGTGTCCAAGGCCAGGTTGGACAGGGCTTGGAGCAGCCTGGGACAGTGGAAGGTGTCCCTGCCCATGGCAGGGGAGGGACTGGATGGGCTTTAAGGTCCCTTCCCACTCAAACCATTCTGGAATTCCATAATCATAGATTGGTAATTGTGGACCTCCCTCCACACACCCTCTCTGGTTTTCCATCCTCCTCRCTGCTCTTAACTCCTGGCATTTATACCTTTGGGTATTTATTGAAAGYCTGTGTCATTTTTTAGACTTATGTTGATATGGTAGAAAAGTAATTTGCTCCTTTTGGGCAACAGGGAAGTTATAAATTAATGTTTTCGTAGTTATTTTCCCAAAAATCAATAGCTGTGCTTGGAAAACAATAAARCACTTAGAGCTTACATGCAGATGAACACAGAAGGAGAGAAGCTCATCTAAACAGACCCAGAGTTACATCTCCCAGAGGAGAGCTTGGCAGTCAATTCACAGGGAGGCAGGGCCAGCAATGCACAGAGGGAAAAATATCAGAGGAAGGAATGCAAGGAGCTGATCTGTGCCAAATTACAGCCAGTTGTAAAGCAATGTCTTTGTGCTGGATTGGGCTGGGGCAGAGCTGATTTCTCTCAGCAGAACTGGGGCTGTGTTTGCCACACACAGCTGGGGGAAGAAGGAGGAGGAGAGGGATTCTTGGAGTGGGGGCATTTCCCTTCCCCAGWCACCTGTCTGTGTGATGGAGCCTGGCTTTCCTGGAATGGCTGAACACCTCCTCACTCATGGAGTGAATTCCTTGGGTTTGTTTGCTTGTGCAYAGCTTTTATTTCCCCTATTGAACTGTCATTATCTCAACCCACATGTCGGGGTCTCTGGCTGGTCAGAGTGACCMTGAGAAAAGYTGGAAAGTCTCTTTTCCCAGCCYRGYRCTTGAAGAAGGAGTCAGRGCTCTTCATTKCTCAGTCTCAAGGTTRTTTATTGTATCTTATCTATAAAAAATTTTCTCCTGYCCTGCCGAGGTCCTCTCARCAGGACAGTTCCAGGCACWCTGCCTGCCCTYGGGKKGKKKTATGTCTTTATACTAAAACCTACATGTACAATATTTACAATTACTTCCCARTACCTRTCACCTRTGTTAGACAGTGAGCTTCTACTCYAAACCAATCTGKAAGTGCCAACATCACAGCAGAAGATGGAGGCCAAGAAGAAGAAGGAGAAAGGCTGGACATGCCCAGATCTCTCCATCTTGCCCCCTGAGCCCCCATTCTAAAAACCCCAAAATCTACTTTTCCACCWTGTGATAAATTCACTATTATTCTACTTAATTTGTCATGGYTTGCAGATCTTCATCTAAAGTTGATAACTTGCTCCAYGGGTCATAATCAAAACCACAGGCAYTTTTGGGCTCTGTGCCAGGATCTCTGAGACCCCTGGCAGGGGTCTTGGCTGCTCAGGRCAGCCAGAGGGATGTCCTGGGTCCTGACACCCACAAACTGTCTCACTTTTGCCCTTCCAGTTCTCTCCCCACCTCCAGAGCAAAGGGCATTGGGTCAGCCAGGGGTGCTCCTCCATCTCTGCAGCACCAGGGCTTTTTGTGCTGCTGAATCAGAGTGCAGCACCATCAGACTGGGGAGCCTCCCGAGGCAAAGCCACTTTTATTTCCTCCTCCCATTAGAAACAGATCTGTTTCCCCTGAGCAGGGCCAGTGCAAACTGCCACTTTACCTGCTGCAGATTATATTTGAGCCCCTGAGGTCTGGGTTGTGCCAATCCTGAAGTCCCTGCAAGGCAAAGAAACCCTCCAAGCTGAGCTCATCAGACATTTGTAGGGTTTCTGCTTGTGGGCAGGGTGGGCCAGAGCAAAGCCTGGTTTTACTGGACCCCACAGAGCTAGAAAAGAGAAACTCCAGGGAGAGAAAAGCTCAAAATTATGGGTTGTTTTGCCTGTAAGAAAAGGGTTTCTTATAACAAACGTTTGTAAATAATAGTAAATACCAGATTTTAAGAAGAAATTCATCCCTGTGAAGGTGGTGAGGCCCTGGCACAAGGTGCCCAGGAAAGCTGTGGCTGCCCCTGGAAGTGTCCAAGGCCAGGTTGGACAGGGCTTGGAGCAAGCTGGGATAGTGGRAGRTRTCCCTGCCCATGGCAGGGGATGGGACTGGATGGGCTTTAAGGTCCCTTCCCACCCAAATCATCCTGGGATTTTGTGGGTTACTGTCAGCACAGTGCTCTGAGCAGGGTGAGGTGCCCCAGGTCCTCCCTGTGCTCCAAACACCCAGTGGGGCCAGGAATCACATGCTGAGGGGTGATGGATGCACATCTGGAGCAACAGCATTAGAAATCTCCAAAAAAAATTCCATCAGAAAATCCTGCTCAGTTCCACCAGCAGCCAGCAACAAGAGCTTTCTATATTCATGAATTCATCAGAGTCATATTTCAAAAATAATAAATGCTGTTATTATTGTTATTATTGGAATGAATTTCTCCATTATGTACTGAGCGATTGTAAGCACTTACTGCCTCCAGCACAGGAATCACCTCAGGAATAATCCAAGCAAATGATATTTGTGTCGTGGCTGCCACGGGGTCATGTTCGGGGGTTTTTAAGTGAGGAAGGTATTAAGCAGAACAACAGCAACAACCAGAACAGAAAGAAAGTCATTATAAGTTGGTGTAAAACACTCTCAGGCTGGTGTTTTTTTCAGGCAAATTTAGTTTGGGGCACATGACTYGTGCTTTGTGAGGTTTGCTCTGGTTCCTTGGAGCTCTGCCTGTGCTCAGAGCCTCGTGCTCTCTGCACGAGGAAGGGAAGGAGAGCAGAGCTCAGGGAATGAGGATGGGATGGAGCACTGCTGYCTGCCCCAAGCCCTTTATCACACCAGTGTGTCCCCGTGGCCACCGTGTGCCTCCTGAGCCTCAGAGCTGGAGCTTTCCCTGCTCCTGGGCCCCTTCCCGGCTGCTCCTTGGATTCCTGGCCATAAAATGCTGCAAGGAGCAGAGGAGGTGAAACAACTGACCAGGAATGGTGCACTTGGAAGTWAAATCTGGAGAACAAGTGGATGCAGGGGATGGGCTGGGATTGATGGCTTTCCTCCAGAAATCTGGAGCCTGGGAAGTGGAGTAAAGGCAGGAGGGGTGGCCTGSTATCCCCTGCCATCCCAGAAGGGTCTGWGATAGMAGCAGAGCCCCTCTCCACCCTCCATCCCCCTAAGCCCCCTCCCTGGCTCCATCAGGCTCCATCCTGACCTCCCTTTCCTTCCCCATGATCCAAGAGCTGCACTGGGGTTGTAAAATACAAAATGGGAACAGCCCAGGATTTTTCCAAGAGGCCCAGCCGAGCTGTCAGCACGTTTTGACACGAGGCCAATAAGATGGATTCCAAAAAGATGGGATCCCACCATGCCAAAAAGTAACATTTGCTTGAGCATCTGCCAAAACAAAACTAGCAGACTGCAGGGAAGGCTGCATTTTCCAAGGATTTTTTTTAGGCATGAGGAGCAGCAAAGAGGATCTCTGTGAGCATCTTCAGCTTCCAGGCTATGAGGGCAAGGACCCTTTGATAGCTGGAGGGGACATTTACTCCAAATGGTAGGGAAAATTYCAATTTCTGGCCCTGGTGGGGTGGCAAATTGCTCTGCTGCCACACTAGAATAATCTCAGCATATCCAGAATTCAGGATTTTGCCCTGGAATAACATGGAATCATTTAAGCTGCACACCCTTGGTCTGTCATGACAAAGTGGACGAACAACTTCCACACTGCTTTCATTTCAGTCATATCATGTGTTTATCTGTTAAAAAAAAAAAAAAAAACTAAAATTTTATTTTGGTGGCTAAAATCCCTGGGGAACTTGGCCTCATTAATTCCTTTGTGTCCACAACATCAGAGATGGGAGAAGACCTTTCCATGAGCAATGATCTGGCTCCAGATATTGAAGATGAAATGAAGAAATTATTTATAATGAGGGTGGGGAGGCCCTGGCACAKGGTGCCCAGAGCAGCTGTGGCTGTCCCTGGATCCCTGGCAGTGTCCAAGGCCAGGTTAGATGGGGTTTGGAGCAGCCTGGGACAGTGGAAGCTGTCCCTGCCCATGGCAGGGGGTGGGACTGGATGAATTTTAGGTGCCTTCCAACCCAAACCATTCCCTGATTCCATGATCTCCAGAAAAGAGAGATGGCAGGGATGGATAAAAATGTCAGGACAGCAGAAAGGTGCATCTTCAGTGTGAGCCTTGGAAAGCTTCATTAGGGAAATTGGTAAATGGCAGAAAGGGGAACTGCCAGGACCAGGCCATTCCCTGGTTGTCCATAATTCAAGGAGAAGGGACACATGGTGTGCAGGGAGGACAGCAGAGCTTTCTAATGAGCTCTGAGGGTCAAACAGCAGGGATTGAGGCCCTACAACCCACCGGATCATAGGGAAAGAATGAGCTTTGAGGGTCAAACAGCACGGATTGAGGCCCTACAACCCACTGGATCATAGGGAAAGAATGAGCTCTGAGGGTCAAACAGCACGGATTGAGGCCCTACAACCCACCGGATCATAGGGAAAGTAGGAAGATAAGGAGAATGAAAAGCTGGAGCATCCAGCTGTGGATGTGTTAACCTGTTYGTAGTCAGACCTGGGACTGCAGGACAAATTCTGAAGGAAGCATTAATTAAAGCACTGAGAAAAATGAGATAAAGTGCAACCTAGGTTTACCAAAAGCAGTTTGTGCCAGCCTGCGCTGACATCTTCCTTTGATAAGATAATTGGTTTTCCAGACAAGGGAAATTTGGTAGATCTAATCTATCTGGAGTTCAATAAAGCATTTGATATRGGGCCACATGGGAAATTATTAGTGAGGCTGGAGAAAATGAGAATGAGCAGAACTCAGGAGTGGGGAGAGCCGGGGCTGGCACAGAGACCGTGGCAGGACTGGGATCACCACGGGAAATCAGGATCGGCCAGAGGATGAGGATGGCTGTCGGGAGAGCCTGTCCTGAGGCTGATCCTGGGAAAATCCCTCCATCTCCGAGGCTGGGAGTGAAGTTTCGGGGCTTTCCTGAATTTCCTGCAGCGCCTCCCGAGCGCTGGGAGGGGAGCATCCCTGCGGAGGCTGCAGGGAAGGCGCTGCACCATGGGATGGCAATGTTGGTCCGTGGGATGGCAATGTTGGTCCGTGGGATGGCAATGTTGGTCCGTGGGATGGCAATGTTGGTCCGTGGAAGAGCATCCCACTCCTTCCAGCTCCGGTTCTCACCGCCTGGACACATTTCAGTGCCGACTCCAAGAAATCTGTGATTGCAACTGCGAAGCGGCGCTGGTGGAAGCTAAATCAGGAACGCGGCTCTGGACAGTCAGCTTTGGTGCTGTGGGAAGGGAAGTGCTTTAAATCCATCAGATGGGATCCAGGCAGAGCTGTCCTCCCTGCAGGGCCAGCCCAAAGAACCTTTCCCAGGGCACAAAAAGCCCCCAAATSCCCCCCAAAAMCAGGCAGAGCTGCTGAGGGTAAGCGCAACCACGGCCGTGTGTGCATGGCACAGGGAGAGGAGGAGAGGATTTTATATAGAAATAAAATCTGCTTATCCCTTGCCTGTATTTTTAGCTGAAATTACACCTAAATGCCATCTGATCAATTCAGCTAAAATGAGCCCTTAAATCCTAATAAGTCTTGATCACCTTTTTAAAACCTCGTGAAACAGCAGGGAGGGTGTTTGCATTAAGTAATAGCACCTTGATTCGGATTCCTTTGGCATGTAGCAAACTTACATAAGCACAAAGTGCTCCTGTCAATATTAAACAAGCACTTGGAGAGGGCCAAAGGAATGCCTTGGGCTGCTTTTTTTGCCCTTTGCATCACATCTGGTCGCTCCAGCTCCATGCTGAAATATGGAAGGCACACAAAATCTTTAGGAATTCACCAGTCAAGGCAGCAGTGGGTCACTCTGCTGGGGTAACAAACCCCACCCGTGCCTTTTCCAATTCCCAGGGATGCTCTAATCCAAAGGAAATCCAGAGGATTTCCAAACAAGGTWGGACTTGATGATCTCAGAGGTCTTTTCCAACCTTGATGATCCCATAATTCTGAGGACACTCCATAGGGAAGGAGCTGCTGCTGGATTTCACTCACCTGTGCTGCAGCAGATTTAGCCATGGATGGGACTCACGCTTTTCTRTAATTTTTCACCAAAAAAAAAAGAATCTTGGAGGAGCTCATTATTCCTCAAACCCAGAACAACTTTGTCAGTTTTAATAAATCTTCAGGGGGACTTTGAAATACTGAATTGCCAAAGGATGCTGTTTCAGGGAAAYGTGGGTGGCACCACCCACTGCACCCCTTCCTTCCATCATTAGCCATTATGATGCCTCCTGAATGCTGGAATTTATACATTTTTACTGTGGCTTCCCAGATTCCTTCCCTTTTTTTAGCACCTGCACAAGCTCTGCTTTGCCAGTGGTAGCCTATACAAGAAAATGGTTCCTTTCTCTGTCTCATTTTCCAGCTACCCAGGAATTTCTTTAGGTCATCTCTCACTCAGTAAATTACAGGTTAGGGCTGTAAGAGAGCGGGAGCTGGGAGGCAGAGGCTCTTTTTGTAGGAGTCTTGAACAAGGCTGGCCCCAGCTGCTCCAAATTAATGTGGATCCAGTGGTGTGGATGGAGGTGTAGTCATTGGAATGCAGCTGGGATTTCAGTTCCCAGCTGAGTGTTTGGTGTGGGGTGGTTTTCYGGGTAACCTGCTCATCCCTAGACCTGGTGCTGAGCATGCTGGAGGTGTGGGAGGCTCCCTGCAGGAAGAGGGGAAGGTGTGGGGGAATCCTGAAGGTGGTGGTGTTTCCATTGCTAACCAAGAGCAAATTCACTGTCAGCAGCAGCTGGGAGAAACAGGATGGGGCTGGAGGTGCYCCACGGAGATGGGGTCAGCTGGAGCAGGGCAGGGGATGGGATGCACCAGCCTTGCAGGTGGCTGTGGGGATGGGGTGAGGTGTACAAAACTGCCTGTTCTGGGAAAAAAAAGCAGATTGAAGGGAAGGAAAATTGGGATTCTGCATATCGGTGCTTGTAGGTGTGGGTCAGATGGGTGGGAGCCCATGCTCAGGTGTGGATCCAGTGGATGGGGTGGGATCCCACTCAGGTGTGGATTGGATGGGTGGGAGTCCAGGCTCAGGTGTGGGTCAGGTGGGTGGGAGCCCATGCTCAGGTGTGGATCCAGTGGATGGGAGATCCCACTCAGGTGTGGATTGGATGGGGAGGAGTCCAGGCTCAGGTGTGGGTCAGATGGCTGGGGGCCCATGCTCAGGTGTGGATCCAGTGAATGGGATGGGATCCCACTCAGACATGGATTGGATGGGTGGGAGTCCATGCTCAGGTGTGGTTGGGTGGGTAGGAGCTCATGCTCAGGTGTGGATCCAGTGGATGGGATCCCACTCAGGCATGGATTGGATGGGAAGGAGTCCAGGCTCAGGTGTGGGTCAGATGGGTGGGAGCCCATGCTCAGGTGTGGATCCAGTGGATGGGATGGGATCCCACTCGGGCATGGATTGGATGGGGGGAGCCCATGCTCATGTGTGGGTCAGGTGGGTGGGAGCCCACACTCAGGTCTCCAGCTCAGTTTCCTTCTGGGAACACTGAGTATGATCCATAGGGAGTGGGTCTCACCCTTCATGTTCACCTCCAGTGCAGGGCATGGTAAAACCTTTCCAGGATCTCATTTTCTGAGGGATCCATGGAAATGGGGCTTCCCCCTGGGCTCCTCCAGAAGCCATGCTGATCTCACACCCCTGAGCAGTGAGTCTGGGTGCTTGGCCTGCACCTTCCACACGCTCTCCCCATGGACCAAAGCCTGGCTGTGCAATCCCTTGGAGCTCCACCCCACGGTGCCTCCTGTCACTGTGTAGCTCTGCAACGTGGGCATGCAGGTGTCCTTCCTCATGTCAGCATTTCCCAGCTGGAGCCCTGGCATGGCTGCAGAGCTCCCCTGCCATTTCTGAATAAAGGATCCAGGTGCTGACCCCTGGCATCTCCTGGTGCCATTGTGCAGCCCTGCCCAAAGCTCTGCACGCAGCTGGCAGGGAACATAAATCTGGGAAAAGCTAATGAAGACCCCCAGGGCCACGGCTCTCCATGGCTGTCTTGTTAACATGATCTAGGAAAGACAGGGGGCCCTTCAAAGGATAAAACCCAGGGATGAGGAGTAACTCATCAATGTCAGGGAGAGCCAGAGCGTTGGCAGGGAATGCTGGATGAAGGTTTGCAGAGCATCCCACCCCCAGCCCAGCACCACCACAGCCAAGGGGCTGGGGAGGGGCAGCTGTCCCTCAGAACATCATGGCTCACCAAAAATCATGGCTAAAAGGCACTGAAATGTTCCCCCCCTTGGCTCATCCCTTTTCCCACTGGCAAAAGCCCTTTAGGTGTTGTCCTGATGCCAGCAGGGACTGAAGCCCTATGGGTGGGATATTGGTCTGTCTCACTCATCCCAAAGGCCTGGGATCAATATTTTGTGGGAGGTAGAGGAATTCTCAGAGGTCCCAGGGTGGCACCCTCAGGGCAATGAAAGAGGGATGGGTTGTTCTCTTGGTAAAATGAGCCCCTGCCAACCCAAGGTGCTGAAGCTGGAAATGGAACCCTCAGAACCTCATGGCTCACCAAAAATCAGCATCATGGCTAAAAGGCACTGAAATGTTCCCTGTCCTTGGCTCATCCCTTTTCCCACTGGCAAAAGCCCTTTAGGTTTTGTCCTGATGCCAGCAGGGACTGAAGCCCTGTGGGTAGTGGGATATTGGGCTCTCTCACTCATCCCAAAGGCCTGGGATCAATATTTTATGGGAGGTAGAGGGAGTGTGGCCAGGGTGGCCCCCTCAGGGCAATGAAAGAGGGATGGGTTGCTCTCTTGGTAAAATGAGCCCCAATCCAAGGTCCTGAAGCTGGAAATGGAACTCTATTGGCAAGGAAGTGGCAGTGACAAGGATTTTGGGTCCAAATGTCACCTCTGAGATGGCTGATCCAGGCAAGTGYCCAGGTGGGGATGGCAGGGGGAGGAAGCCCTGGTGGCCAGGGCCAGCTGTCTGTGGGTGACAGCAAGGCAGAGGCAGCAGTGAGCCTCAGGCCCCCAAACCTGCACACCCTTGCTCTTGACCTTCCGAAATGAYTGGCAGATGGATGGGGAAATTGCATGGGACAACAGAGAGTCAGGTAATGSTTTTAAAACTGTTTCCAAGCTGGCTGCTCCATCCCAGCTCTCCAGTGCTGCAGGACAATCTCACTGCCTTTCCAGGTACTGCAGGCACTGGTTTGCCCTAAAATTTTCTTCTGGCTGCTCCTGATGCTGTGGCTGTCCCACTGGGGGACCCCAGTGGCCCCAGGAATCAGGTGGGTTCCTGTTGTGCTCATCTGTTGGCCAGGCCAACGTGCCAAGAACGGATTAAAGCTGGGCACCAGAGACCTGGGGAGCCCTGGCAGCAGCCTGAGGCCCTGCCTAATCCCATTCCCTATTAATTTGTTATCCCATTAACACCTTGCACATTTCTCTCTCTCTGCTGCTGTGCTGCCCTGAGAGACTCCTGGGGACTTTGTAATGTGGTATTTTGTTGTTTAGAGCACAAGGCAGYGAGCTCCTCTCATCTGAGCCCAGAAATCCCTGGATAGAGAGARAGAAAACTGCTGCTTTGTTTCTTCCAATCAATACCATCCATTAAGATCCGTGTCTAACAGAGTGAGTAACTGAACGAGCACCTCCTGCTCACTCGAACCTTTGGAAACAGCAAATGCTCTTTCAAAAAAGAACAATTGGATGGCACAGCCCTGGCTGGAGCAGGAGGGGTGGAGGGGGGCAGCTTTCTTCTCAGAGGTGTGGAACACAAATTGCTCCCAGCTTCCACAGGAAAGGGAGTTCTGTGGAGAGCAATCAGTGGTGGGTGGTGGCAGCTGGGGCAGGCTCCCCTCCCCAGCACTCCTGCACAGACCAGGAGGTGTCAAATCCCTGCATTGAGCCATGGCTGGTGGGAATTGTGCACTCCCATGGGCTTTGGGGCTGGGCTGTGAGCTGAGCTCGGCCTTGCTGTGCTGCTGGGGGGTTTGGGGTGCAGCAGGGCACGGCATCACTGGGAATGTGGTCCCTCTGTGTTTCTGGAGCACAGCTGGACCATCAGGGCTGCACCCCAGCAGGGGCAGGGTCCTGCTGTGCTCTACCCACACCAAAAGTGAGTTTTGCTCTCCAGAAGAGCCCACCTCAAACGTGGTTAGAAACCTCATTCCATCCTAAACCTAGCTGAGTCCAGCTCTTACCCCTAGTCCTTGTGCCTGTTCCTTCAGGGAAAACCAATATTATGGCAATCAGAGTAGTGCTGGTGCTTTGATTGCCCTCCTTCTCTTGGGCACTGTCACAGACATTTTTAATGGAAAATCCTTTCCTTGGATTTTTCCTCCTGAGAAGCTGAGAGGCTCAGGAACAAAATGGTAACAATGTTATCTGCTGCTGTGGAATATGCAACAGGTGCATCTGTGATTGGTCTCATGTGGTTGTTTCTAATTAATTGCCAATCACAGTCAGCTGGCTCAGACCTGTCCGACACACCTTTGTTATCATTCCTTCTTATTCTATTCTTAGCTCGCCTTCTGATAAACCCTTTCTTCTACTCTTTTAGTATAGTTTTAATGTAATATATATCACAAAATAATAAATCAACCTTCTGAAACATGAGTCAGATCCTTGTCTCTTCCCTCATCCTGGGACCCCTGTGAACACGGTCACAGGGCACCCCAAACCAATCTCTGGTTTGGAGAGGGGCCCTGAGACAAAAAAGCCAGAGTTTCAGTCTGGTGGCAAACTTGAAGTGATCCTGCTGGGAAAGCACTCACACAGCCCTGAGACCGAAGGATCCTGGTGCAGTTAGGGAAAACTCCTTGCCAGGCAGCTGCACGGAGCATTCTCCCTGCAAACATTTCAGAGAGAAAATTCCAGCCCCAAACGGCTTCACAAAGGCCAGAAGGGGTTGACAGCATGGAGAGCCCGTCTGAGGAGGGCTCCAGAACAAATCCTCAGGCAGTGCCTGCTGCATGTTGCAAAGCCTGCAGCTCTGGATGTGCTCCTCCAGCTGTCAGTGAGCAGGATGGACATACCAGTGTGAGCAGTGAGTGCTGCAGAAGTGATCGTGCTCCTAGCAGTGGAGCTGCAGAATGTGATCTGTGCCATCTCTGAGCAGTGTGAGCAGTGAGTGCTGGAGTATCGTGCCACCTGAGCAGTGAGCTCGGAATGTGCTGTGCCATCCTGCAGTGAACTGCAGAATGTGATCTGTGCATCTGGCAGTGAGAGCTGCAGGCATGTGATCTGTGCCCATCACTGAGCAGTGAGAGCTGCAGGAATGTGATCTGTGCCCATCTCTGAGCAGTGTGAGCAGTGAGGCTGCAGGAATGTGATCTGTGCCCATCACTGAGCAGTGAGAGCTGCAGGAATGTGATCTGTGCCCATCACTGAGCAGTGAGAGCTGCAGGAATGTGATCTGTGCCCATCTCTGAGCAGTGTGAGCAGTGAGTGCTGCAGGAATGTGATCTGTGCTCATCACTAGATGTGAGCAGTGAGAGCTGCAGGAATGTGATCTGTGCCCATCATGAGCAGTGAGGCAGTGTGCTGCAGGAATGTGATCTGTGCCCATCACTGAGCAGTGAGAGCTGCAGGAATGTGATCTGTGCCATCTCTGAGCAGTGTGAGATGAGTGCTGCAGAATGTGATCTGTGCCCATCTCTGAGCAGTGAGTGCTGCAGGAATGTGATCTGTGCCCATCACTGAGCAGTGTGAGCAGTGAGAGCTGCAGGAATGTGATCTGTGCCATCTCTGAGCAGTGAGTGCTGCAGGAATGTGATCTGTGCCCATCTCTGAGCAGTGAGCTGCTGCAGGAATGTGATCTGTGCCCATCCTGAGCAGTGTGAGTGCTGCTGGAATGTTGATCTGTGCCCATCTCTGAGCAGTGAGGCTGCAGAATGTGATTGTGCCCATCTCTGAGCAGTGAGTGCTGCCAGGAATGTGATCTGTGCCCATCACTGAGCAGTGAGTGCTGAGGAATGTATCTGTGCCCATCACGCAGGAGAGTGAGCTGCAGGAATGTGATCTGTTCTCATCTCTGAGCATGTGAGCTGCAGGAATGTGATCTGTGCCCATCCTGAGGCAGTGAGAGCTGCAGGAATGTGAATCTGTGCTCATCACAGCCCCGGTTGCATGGGCCTCCCAGCACCCTGATCAATACTGCATTATTCCACCCATCGATCCCTGCTTTGTTTGTGAACTTTACCCCATTGATATCCATTAAAAACTTCAGCAGCACTGATAAGGTTTAAATCTCCAGCTCCAGATGGGGAAGAAAAGCTGCTTTTAGCCCTGAGCTGCCAACCCTGCCTCRTCTCAGGGGCAGGGGCACCTTGCAGGCAGATTCTGCTTGGATAACCTGGGATGCTCCTTTCTCCAGGCTGGACAGGGAAATGACCTCTTGGTCTCTTGAAGCCTAATTARAGCCAGACCCTGGGCTGGAACAAGGTGCTGAGGTCCAGGAGGGTTTGTACACCACTCAAGAAGTTTGAATGTATCCCCTTTGGACCGTTCCTAGATCTAGGATGCTGCCTGGGAGGTGGGAATGGGAATCATTGTCCAAAGGACAGCTGAGCCTGGGCTACAGGGATCCCACGGATTGGAGAGTGATGGTGGTGTCCCTCAAGGAGCTCCCTGCCMGTCCAGACTCAGTTCAGGACATCCTGCTATAGCTCTTCTATTTCAGTCCTAAACATGCTCAGGATGATCCTGGTAAGTGGAGTCTGACATGAGGAACAAGAAATCTCATGACAATTGAGGCAATTCAAAATTCCACGCAGTCCAAACCTGCACAGAGGCCTTGGGAGGAATCCAAGCAGCTCCTGGCCACTTTTCCTCCACAAGCAGGACATCACTGTTCTGCCCCATGCTCCTGTGGCCATCCTGTGGCTGGAGAAAACTCTTGGATAAGCTGTAGATCAGCAGTGAAATCAGTGGTTTGCCTTATGGCCAGATGCCAAAGGACRAGGGGTCCCACACAATGATTTCMCAAGACAGAAGTGCCAGGGAGGTGCAGCCAGAGTGGTGCTGGGGCTGGGCATGGAGCATTTCCCCACCATCCCCTCTGCACTCCCAGTGCAGGGAGTTCTTCTCCACATCTGTCACTGACCCCACATCTGCTATCCTCGATTTTAAATCTCTCTGGCTGCTGTTTGCAACATCCCCTCCTCTGCATACACAGAAGGGGAGTGAGTGTGGGAATTCCATGCCAAAGGCTGCCCATGCTGGGGGGGGATAGGGCCACCCTAAATATTCCTCCTCCACACCTGAAACYTGGGAATGCTCCACTCTGGCTGGTGCCCTGAGGATCCCCATGGCCRTGGAGGTGTTTCCTACCTGTGCTGGTTTGAAAAGACCCTGGTGCAGGGTGCCCAAGAGCAGTCATGGATGTCCCATCCCTGGCAGTGTGCAAGGCCAGCTTGGATTGGGCTTGGAGCAACCTGGGATAKTGGAAGGTGTCCCTGCCCATGGCAGGGGATGGAACTAAATGATCTTTGGGGTCCCTTCCAACCATTTGGTCTTTAAGGCCCAATTCCAATCCCAAACCACTCTGGGATTTTATTGGTATTCAAAGATTCCGTGATTCTCTGATTTCCACTTTTTTAACCAAGGGCAGGTTCTCTCCTGGCTCCAGTGAAGAGTCACACACCCCTTCTGGACATCCCATTTCTGGCTTTGAAGGCACTGGAGATGTGGAGAATCTGTCCTTCACGTGGGGCATCCTCACACACTGAACCTGGTRCTTCTTCAATGCCAATGTTCCACCCTCTAACATCATCCTGCTGTGGGCACCATCCTGCCCCCTTCCCTTCTCCTCTCATGGCCACTGAGGCAGGTGTAAAAAACACCAAGCAGCTTTAGGAAAAATAAGCCCCATCCCTGCATTAAACACACCCCTGCATTACCCRAAGCATGCTGATCAGCAATGGTTTTATTGCAGGATGTGAGCTGCAGCTGGAGGGGCCAGCCCCACTCTCCCCACACTCCCCCTGTGTTATTCACAGCTGCAAATTGCTTGGAGATTTCTGGAAGACATCAGAGCGGATCAAACCTGATTTCTCTGCAGTCCTTTTAAACGTCCCATTGTAAAATGGATTAACATTCACGGGGATGCTTGGGGATGAAAGGCAGGGGAAGAAAAAAAAAAAAACCACATCACCAGGAGGATGCGGTGCCTGAAGCTTCGTGCAATTTTACCTGAAAATGAAGCTTTTGTCAGTGTCTTTTCTACACCAGGCTTTTCCATTCCCTGATGTAATCTGAACATTTTACTGTTTGTGTCATTMGTGAACAAAAGGGGGAAAATGTGGTGGGTTTTTTTTTTAAATTAAAGGGCTTTCCCCCCTCCCACCCCCCCAAAGGAATGGTAAAAGAATATCAAATTATAGCCTGACAAGGTGCACTTGTGAGAGAGAATCACCAGAGTACAGCAGATCTATATCTTATCTCTCTCTGAAATTGCATGGCTGGGCCGTGGCACTGGAGCTGATTTCAGGGGAGCAGGAGTTTGGAGGGATGCAGGCTCAGAATAGGGAGTGCACTGGAACTATGCAAGAACCAATTTCAATACTGATGAGCTCCTGGCCACAGGGAGGATTGGGGGAAACTGGGGGAGTAACTGAGAGCCCCCAAATCTCCTMAACCTGGGCCTGCAGCTGGGACAGGGGTGAGGGGAGATGTGGTTCTTCCCCAGGGAGATGTGGTTCTTCTTCTCCCCATGGTCTCACTTCCCTTCTCACTCCCTTCTTGGCCACTGTGAGGAGCAGGAGGTGGCTGCTTGGTGGCAAAGGGCAGCCCAAGGTGGATGGRCTGCTGCATCTTTGCCCCGTGGAGAAGCAGCAGATCCAGCACTTTCACGTGGTTTATTTTGGTAGGTTTATTTTAAATAAGAAATATGAATTTTGAACGCAAGCAAAGGCTGGGGAGGCCCTGGCTCAGCGTGGCCAGAGAAGCTGTGGCTGCCCCATCTGTGGAAGTGTCCAAGGCCAGGTTGGAGCTGGGCTAGTGGAAGGTGTCCCTGCCCATGGCASRGSGTGGGACTGGATGAGCTTTAAGGTCCTTYCCCACCCAAACCATCCTGGCATTCTATGAGAAGCAGTTTTGATGATATTTTAAGAGAATCATGGAAAAGTTTGAGCTGGAAGAGTCCTTACYGATCATCTCATTCTAACCCCYGTTCTGGCAGAGTTTGTRTTCTGYAGCCCAGACTTTAGGGAGACTCCTCAAAGACCCAAACATCCACCTGAGGAGTGTGATAAACTCAGGGCACTGCTYTAATTAAATATAAAATAAACACCTCCCCCTCCTGACCCACCACGAGCCAGAAGTCCTTGTCTCTTTTTACTTGGTGGAGTTTTATTTTTATTCTCCTTCCACGCTGCACCCTCACAGTGACTCCCTCTGATCAGAAATCATTTTAACCAACATTTTTCCATGCTGCACCCTCACAGTGACTCCCTCCGATCAGAAATCTTTTTAACCAACATTTTTCCATGCTGCACCCTCACAGTGACTCTCTCCGATCAGAAATCTTTTTTACCAACATTTTTCCACGCTGCACCCTCACAGTGACTCCCTCTGATCAGAAATCATTTTAACCAACATTTTTCCACGCTGCACCCTCACAGTGACTCTCTCCGATCAGAAATATTTTTAACCAACATTTTTCCAAATGCCGCTCGGATTAGCGGCTCCAGCGCTCACAAATAGCTCCTCCTGATCCCAGGGTTTCATCCCTGCTTCAGCAGGGACAGCTGCTGATTTATGGCCACATTAAGCAGGGACGTGGACTCACATTGGAGTCTGATAAATACGAGTCTTTAATATGCGCATGCATCATTTTTATGTTTCTTTTACAAAGAGGCTCTGAGTTGTGCGCCTTATAAAATTACCCTGAGAGAATGGCTGCAGTCTGCATGGGAGCCAGGGCTGCTGAGGGGGATGAGAGATGCATTTTCTGGAATACTGGCATGCTCTGGGAGCAGTATAAAATTTATGATATCCTGAGCTATTCATTTTCACGGCTTTGGAGAACCTGGGCCTTGTAAAGGCTGTTAGGGATAACTGAGCAAGCATTTGTTTGTTTGCAGCTYTAACTGCTTTTTTAATGGCCGAGTTTGATTGTTATTGTAATTAGTAAATGAGCAGTTTTTGCATTTTGAGCTGGTTTTGCTCCACGTTTGCAGCCTGGTTTCTCAAGGCAGCGAGGCTGGCAGGCTCTCCTGTAACCCTTGCTAAACTCTGGCTGCTTCCAAACTCCATTTGGGAGTGCAGATGAGGTTTCTGAGATWATGAAGTCCCTGCAAGTGAAAATTTCTGAGTGGAGGAGAGGAAAGGCTCCCACCACTGCTGCCAGGTAAAAGGATAAACTGTAGGTGGGAAGTGAAATCAGTGGTTTGCCTTATGGCCAGATGCCAAAGGACAAAGGGTCCCACACAATGATTTGGAGGGCGAGGGTGGCAGGGTTTGGGGCTGGCTGCCCACACTCCCCCAAAATCATCCCAGAGCTGGATTTCTGACCAAGGCATCCAGGTGATGATGARCAGAGAGTCTTTGTTCCCAGAGCAGAGCTGCAAACCATGGGACTGGGAGAAGTGGGATTTGGTACATGGGAAGGTGGAGTTAGAGGTGATGGGATGTTGGAAGTGCAGTCACTCTGAGCCCATCCATCTGCTCCCCTCTGGCAGTGYCCAAGGCCAGGYTGGATGGGGCTTGGAGCAGCCTGGGACAGTGCAAGGTGTCCCTGCCATGGCAGGGGTGGGACTGGATGAATTTAAGGTTCCTCCAGCCCAAATCATTCCATGGTGTGTGACTGGCTCTGGGCACAGATCCTGGGACAAACATCCAGCTCTTTAAAAACAAAGAAGCTGGTGAGGTAACAAACCCWCCAGGGATGGTCTCAGCAGCTCTGGCCTGGAAAACCTCACCCAAAAAAGGAGCAAATATGTTGGTTTCCCTTCCTCACCTGGAGTCAGGGCCCAGACAGGACCCAGAGCAGAGTTTTCTCCCCAAGGAGACCTTCAGGAGCCTGATGACTTTGTCTGCACTTCACCCCCTCAGCATTCCCGGGAAAGGAGAGGATAATGAGCCACATGAGCATCAAGAGGAGCAGCAGCAGGAGGGAGAGGAGGYTCCTCCAGGTGCAGGGAGSTGGGAAGGGCCCGAACACTGTAATTCCCATTAATGTTTTCAGTGGCCATGGCAAAAGGTTTTCTCAGCCCAGCAAGGGCTCTCTGAGGCAGTCAGGACAGGAGTAACCCATTGGATGCTGAGGCACAAAAAAACACATGGAAAAGGGAAAAAAAGAGGCCTTTGCTGCTAAATAGGAAAATAAAAGCTTGTTCCTGTAAAGCCTKCCAGGGATGAACAGTATTCCAGTGATGAACAATATCCCAGGGACAYCACAGGGCTGGATATGGGGGGATGGTCACACCTGGGGAGTTGGGAATGGAAAATATCATCCAGAAGAAGCTGGGATGGGAGGAGCCAGAAGCACTGGGATTCTGCAGGTTTTCCCTCTGTTGCCATCCTTAAAARTGATCAAACCCCTAAAATGAAGCTGCATGCTTTTCCCTTTCTCTAGATGGATAGAATCATGGAATTCCAGAATGATCTGGGTGGGAAGGGGCCTTAARTAACATCTACTCCCAGCTCTGCTGCCATGGGCAGGGACAATTCCATTATCCCAGGTCACTCCAAGCCCTGTCCAACCTGGCCTGGGACACTTCCAGGCATGGGGCAGCCACAGCTTCTCTGGGCACCCTGTGCCATCAGATTTGATGGTTTAATTTTATTTTTAGTGCTTCATAACACTTTCGTCCAATTAGGATAGTGCAAAAAAAAAAAGTTTTATTAGTTTAATCCAATTTTCTGACCAATTTCTACACCAGCTAGAAGTAGGTCCTACCCTGCCTTGTAGCTCAAGCTCACTGTGCTCCACTGACTCCAAGCATCATTTTGGATGATTTTGATGTTTTTGTGGGAAAAACCCATCCCTAAAAGATGATTCATCACCCTATAARACAAGGAGAGGTGAGAAACCTCCCATTACAACTCTCACATCTCCAAGTTCTCCAACCAACCCAACTATTCCCATCAGGGTTTAGGAACATGTCCCACCACAGGCCCYGTTTGCAGGAGCCCATGGCAGTTCCACAGGCAGGTTTTTAACAATTATTGAAATATCAATCAGTGCCTGCAGCCTGGAGCTGGCTGGGAGGATGGCAAGCTTTCCCTGGCTGTCCTGGATGAAGGATGCCCAGGAATGGTGCCCTTTGTGCTCTCCCCCACTCCAGCAGTGCCCGTGTTTCCTGCCAGGAACAYGCTTGTCTGGTCTTCTTCTCTAATCCTGCCTTTCATACCTGAGTGATTCCCAAGGGGTGGGGTTGGGGAACATCCTCTGTACTCACTGGCCTTGGAATGTTGCTCCAGCAACACAGAAGAACCTGTGACATGCAACTGGTGAGAGCATTTTTCACATCTCTTTCAGGAGTGCAGCATTCCAAAAAGGAAATTTTTTGTGATATTTTTCTTTTTTTAAATTTTTTTAAACCAAGCACTGGGCTCCAGCTCCCAAAATATCCCAGGGCTTGTCGTTTGAAGAGGGTTTTGGAAATGAATGGAGCACTGATCACAATTAGTACAAAGCAATTTAAAATTATTTGAAGGGCTTTCATAACGTGAAGTGTTCCAATAATTTGTAATTACCAAACGTTTCACCTGCTCCCGAATCCCATTTACTTCCCAAATCAAGCCCTTGAAGGGCTCTGAAGTGGCACATCTCAAACTGAACAGGGCAACCTGGAGGAGCTGCTAATTCTGGCAGCACTTCTGCTGCTCCTGCATGACAACGAGGCTTTTTTGGGATGCAATCCCCAAAGGGTCACTTAGAGGATTTTCCCCCCGGGCATGAGGGGAAGGTGTGGGATGGAAGCAGGGTGGGAGTCCCATCCCACAAGAGCAGCAGCAAGGAGGGAAGCTCTGCAGACCAGCCCCAAGGGGTTGGRACCCAGGACATYCCTCTGGCTGCCCTGGGTGATTCGAGACCCTGGCARGGRGCTCAGAGACCTTGGCACAGAGTCAAAACCACCTGTGCCTTCCRTTTTAGCCCATGGAAACAATYACCAACTTTGTGTGAAGATTTACAAGCCACAAGGGTTTGAGGTGAGTTTTTCCTACAGAAATASAGCTGCAAACACCTTGGATAAATCATTTGGTGATAGCAGTGCTGTTAAATGGGGAGGGAAGGTGCAGAAGCACCCAGGGAAGAGAGAAAAGCTCTTTTGGAGGGTTGGCTGCTACTGGGAGATGCCCTGGTGCCTCCCCTACAATCAGCAGACAAATTAAAATGTTTTATCCTGAGTTTAATTTCATACTCACAGGATGGTTTGGGCTGGAARGGACCTCRGAGCCCATCTCATTCCAACACCCTGCCATGGACAAGGACACCTTCCACTAGRCCAAGCTGCTCTAAGCCCTGTCCARCCTGGCCCTGAACATGTCCTGTTTCACTAATCCCAGGTTTTTCCCTCAGGAGAGGCCCCTGTGAGGGGCAGTTTGGTTGGAAAGCCCAGGAATGTCCAGCCCTGCCAGCCCAGCTCACACCCGCCTTGGAATGAGGAAATTTTTGGTAGGCATTTCTCAGCACACAGCCCCAAATCGATGGAATAAACAAGGAAATGGGTCCCTGAGTGGGGCTCTGGGGCCCCAAATGTGCTGAGCAGCTGAGCAAACACAGCCTGACCCAAGGGCTGGGCAGGCAGAGCCCAGAGCCCAGCACAGCTCCCATCCAGCTCTSATCCTGAGGATTTAATGAGTGCAAGGAGAAAGGGCAAATATTTACACTGAGGAGCTCAAGTGGGCAAATAAACCAGGCTTTTACAAGTGGAGCAAACACAGCACAGGCTGGGATTCAAAGGGAAGGTTGTGGCTGGGTCTGGGTCTCCAAAGTTGTTTTTTGCCTTTGACAAACTGTTCTTTGTCAAGACATCAGAGGCAGGGATGTTGAGTTTACTCTGTGCAAACACACGTGGTACTGGGATGGAGAAAAAAAAGGGCTTCTCCTTAGGTCTGCAGGCACGTTAGATTAATTTTTGCCTCTTTCTCGAACAGGGAGCAACTTCCCTGTCCTCACACTGCTGAAGCTGCAATTGCAGCAGCAGCAGAGCCCTGTGGCCTCCAGCACACAGAAACCACCTCCCCAGGAGATCTTTGTGACAAATAGCTACAGCTGAAAGGCTGAAATCCCTGCAGAGCCTCAAGTAAACACAACATTGACCTGTCTGTGGGCTCACCCGGAGAAAAGGAGGGCTGTGGTGCTGGGTGGAGGCTGCTGCAGCTGCACAGAGGGGTCTGTGCTGCTCCTGGGGCTGCAGAGCTGCTCTGGAGCAGCAGCAGCAGCAGCAGCAGCAGCAGCTTCCCTGTGTGCAGGAAAATGTTCCCAACTGTGGCCTGGAAGGCTGTGGAATAAATCACATCCCCTCCTGCCCCTGGAGTGAGGCAGATGCTCTGGCAATTAAGGAACATGGATCATGGAGGAATCTCCATCAGGCTGGGCTGGAGGTGGGGATGGACTCCAGCAGAGCCACAGCTCCCCTGGCAACCTGGAGAACAGAATCACAGAATCACAGAGTCACAGAATGACAGAGTCACAGAGTCACAGAATCACAGAATTCACAGAGTCACAGAATTCACAGAGTCACAGAATTCACAGAATCACAGAATCACAGAGTCACAGAATGACAGAGTCACAGAGTCACAGAGTCACAGAATCACAGTCACAGAATCACAGAATTCACAGAATTCATAGTCACAGAGTCGCAGAATTCACAGAGTCACAGAATGACAGAATGACAGAGTCACAGAGTCACAGAATCACAGTCACAGAATCACAGAATTCACAGAGTCAGAATCACAGAATCACAGAGTCACAGAGTCACAGAGTCACAGAGTCACAGAGTCACAGAATCACAGTCACAGAATCACAGAATTCACAGAGTCAGAATCACAGAATCACAGAGTCACAGAGTCACAGAATCACAGAGTCACAGAGTCACAGAGTCACAGAGTCACAGAATCACAGTCACAGAATCACAGAATTCACAGAATTCACAGAATCACAGAATCACAGAATGACAGAGTCACAGAGTCTCAGAATCACAGTCACAGAATGACAGAATCACAGAATTCACAGTCACAGAGTCACAGAATTCACAGAATTCACAGAATCACAGAATTCACAGAATCAGAGTCACAGAATCACAGAATCACAGAATTCACAGAATCAGAGTCACAGAATCACAGAATCACAGAATTCACAGACTCTCAGAATCACAGAGTCACAGAATGACAGAATCACAGAATTCACAGAGTCACAGAATTCACAGAATCACAGTCACAGAATCAGTCACAGAATCACAGAGTCACAGAATCACAGAATTCACAGAATCACAGAGTCACAGAATCACAGAATTCACAGAATCACAGAGGCACAGAATCACAGAGTCACAGAATCACAGAATCACAGAATTCACAGACTCACAGAATTCACAGAATCACAGAATTCACAGTCACAGAATCAGTCACAGAATCACAGAGTCACAGAGTCACAGAATCACAGAATTCACAGAATCACAGAGGCACAGAATCACAGAATCACAGTCACAGAGTCACAGAATTCACAGAATTTACAGAGTCACAAGGTTCGAAGAGACCTCCAAGATCATGGAGTCCAACCCATTCCCTGACACCTCAACAGAACCCTGGCACCCAGTGCCACATCCAGGCTTTGTTAAACACACCCAAGGATGGTGACTCCACCACCTCCCCAGGCAGACCATTCCAGTACTTTATCACTCTTTCCATGAAAAACTCTTTCCTGATATCCAATCTACATTTCCCTTGGCACAACTTGAACCATGCAGCTGCCTGAGCCACCAGCGTGCTCCTGGGGAGGGGGACAAGGCAGCCCRAGCCCCTGGAGCCCCACAGCTCCCTGCCACACCAGTGCTGTGAGAAATGATGCTCACTTCCCAAAAATCTAAATGGTTTATTAAAATCTTATAAAAAAAAAAAACACAACAGAAGACTGAATAGGGAAAGTATTATGCTGCTGGGAGAAGAGAATTTTTCTCACCATGTGCTCGTCCACACTATGGAGGCTTTGTCTTTTAATCCTTTAGACTCTCCCAAAGTTCTGTCCATCCACTCCTTCTGCTCTGTCCAGGGGTGGAGTTCACTTCTTTAGGGATTGGAGGTCAGGTGCTGCCATAATAACAAGCTGATCTTCCCAAATGTCCCAAACCCAGACGGTCCCCTGATAACACTGCAAGGGGGATAAAACACAACTGTACATGATATTTGCCTTTTGATTGTGAGAGCCAAGCATCTCATCACTCATCTGTCCCAGTGTGGTGCCTCCAGAGCTGCATTTTGGGGCTGCCACCCCCAGAACCTCTCTGCAGCAGTGTGGCTGCTGTGGGGCTTGGGGCCATACCCGGCCATGGGGATTGGGGGGTGTTGACGGATGTCCACAAGGTTTTCGGGGTGAAGGAAGAGACGAGATGGGCTCCATGATCAGAAGGCTTGATTTATTATGTTATGATATATATATATACCACATTATAACTATACTAATAGAAAAAGAAAAGAGAGTTTCCAGAAGCTGCTAACTACCTAAGAATAGAAAGTAAAGAATGATAACACGGCAGCTCTCTCCAGCTCTGTCGGAGAGAGTTCTCAGCCCTGGATTGGCCATCACCTCCAAACACTCAATCTGGGCCAATCCAGAACTGACCTGTTGCATTCCACAGAAGCAAATAATTATTGTTTACCTTTTGTTTCTGGGGCCTCAGCTCCCCAGAAGGAAAAAATCCTAAAGAAAGGATTTTAGTGAAAAGGATGTCTGTGACAGGGGGGTGCCAGGTTACAGAGGTTTGGGGGTCTCAAATCCCACCCCTAAAGGCCTCAGGACTGTAAGGAATCTCTCCTGCCCTGCAGGAGCAGAGTGGAGGGGAAGCTGGAGAAGTGCAGAGTGGCCAGGCAGTGATTTGGGGTCAGATTTTGGGGTCARGCCCCAGCTGAGARACAACTGGACAAAGAACTGGTTTTAGGGTCTCTGCAGCTTTCCCAGGGCAGCCCCTGGTGTGCCTGGCTGGGGAGGGGGTTCCCCAGTGCCAGCACATCCCGGCATTCCTATTGATTACTGGGAACAGTGAGCTCATTTAAACAGATGGGCTTTTAGCAGTGAATTAGGGGGAGTGTGCAGCGAGCAAAGCATGAGCAATGCCTCTGATTCCTCGGGCTAATCCCAGCAATAATGCATATTTACTGACAGGGCTCTCTGCGCGGGGAGCAGCTCCCATTTATCCCATTTATCCACTTATCTGTGAGCAGATAGCAGGGTAAACCACTCCGAGGTGAGTCCACGGCCATAAATCTGCATTTTTTTCCTAAGAGCAAACAGAAGGACAGGCCTTGGCACTGCAGCTTCACACCTCGGGGAGAAATGACTCAATTCAGAGCTGGGAGGACACAGCAGACCTTGCTCTGGGTTTTACTCAAGTTCCTTCTTCCTCTGCCATTCCAGCACTGGGTTCTGAGTTAAAAATATTAACTTTGCTGTGCTTTAACAGAGGAGCACACTCCACCCCCGTTGCTTCTAGGAAATAACTGTAAATTCTTATTACTGCTCATCATCCCTCACAATCAAATCACTTCTCATTCTCCTCTCTCAGCTGAACGACTTCAGTGCTTGTGGTGTCTCTCTTGTTCTGGTTAATTATTTCTTCTCTCACTTCCAAGAATGAATAGAAAGGCAGCAAGTGAGTGGGGRAAAGGGACAAATAATTTTAGAACCTCACAAAAATTTGTCGTGGTTGAAAGATATTTATTTCTTTGCGTGAAAGGTGACTTTAAATTTCCAAGTTCAGCAAAGTGATTTCTGCTCGTAATTAAATTCTTAGATTGAGTCTGCATCCAAGTTTGTGTTCCATAAACAGGAAGGCAATTAATGAAATTAATGATTGGCATCAATCCAAGGGTTGGATCTCAAGGATTTTTAAGGTTCCTTCCAAACCCAAATCTTTCCTTGATCCATGCTATTTTTCTCCTTCTCCTTGCACATCCACCTGGGAAAAAACAGTGTGTTCTGAGGAGGAGGAACCTGTTTGGGTCAAAAAAAGGCCTTTTTAGGAATATGGATTTGCAGTCCCAGCCTGCTGCTGATCTGTACCTGCAGTTCCCATCATACACTGGAAGATTCATTAAGGAGAGATGGGAAAGGCAGAGCCAGGCWGGGGGATGCATTAAAAACCTCTTTGTTGCTTCAGCAAGGTGAGAGGCACCTCGATGGATTGGCTTCCATTAGAAGGAGAGAAAACAATCCTTCAAAATTAATCCTTCCCTAATGCTGCTGCTGGAGACAGCTGACAACCTCCTCATCCATTCTGGTAGAGTTCCCTCTGGAGCAGGTGCCAGATTTTGGTTGGAAACGTGGACAAGGGACACAAATGTCAGGGKGAGCTCAGAGCTGGCCCTCCCCAGCTGTGCTTTTTGGGTACTTTTAGCTCAAAAATCCATGTACAGCTCACTGCCTGTTATTCACAGCCCCATCCATCATCCCCTCCCCAGTTTTTCCTCCCTCTGGCATTGCAGTGCTGCCTGTGGATGGAGAGCCCAGGTTTGCTGGGAGCTCTCTGGCAGCTTTTGAGCTCTCAAACCCCAATCAGGAGAGCATTTACCAGGCTACATTTCACGCTGAACTGTGTTCCTGGGCCGTGCTCACACATTAGGATCTCCTTGATGTTCCCAAAGTGCCAGACTTGCCAGRTGTGCAATGGGAATGCCTCTGCTGATGCTCCATTCCCTCCAGGATGCTGCTGGGCTCCTGCAGAGAGATGTGGCAGCTTTGTGTGCCACCAGAATGCTGGGAAGAGGAGCAGCTCCAGCTGCTGGAGCACAGGAAAAGCTGCAGAAGGGTGAGAAAAGCCCCTTCCCCAYCTGCAGAACGTGGATCAGAGCAGCTTTGTGGAGAGCACTGGATCAGGGGGGATATCACTGCACCTCACCACTGATCTCCCAGCTCAAGCTCTCTGCCAGGACCAAAAGGGCAGAAATCACTGGTGTAGGAAGAGAACTCCTGCAACACGTGTCACTGTCATATTTTCTGAAAAATCCTTTTGCCCAGGATTTTCTCCTGGGAAGCTGAGAAACCTCAGGGAAAAATGAAAACAATCATTATCTGATTTGCTTCTCCTGTGTTTTGCTGCTTTGGAATGTGGTTTGGACACTGTTTATCATTTAACAGGTGGTTGTTTGATTGGTTTCATATGAATTGTTTTGTCTTAATGACCAATCACAGTCCAGCTGTGTCGGGGCTCTGGAGAGAGTCACAAGTTTTCATTATTATCTTTTTAGCTTTCTGTAAGTATCCTTTCTCTATTCTTTAGTATAGCACCCTTTAATATAATATAGTGTCATAAAATAATAAATTAGCCTTCTGAGAACATGGAGTGAGATTYATCCTTCCTTCCTGCCACGGGGCACCTCATAAACACAACAGAACAGGCAGTGTGAGGCCTCTTGGAAGAGCTTCTCCTGCTGGAGGGGGCTGGCTGYTCTGTGGGACACACATTATGCTCATGGTGTGCTTCAGACATTATTTATGTGTTATTATAAAGAAGTGACGATGGTTGAGGGAGGTGATTCTCCCCTCTGCTCTGCTCTGGTGCAGCCCCACCTGCAGAGCTGCCCCAGCCCCGGAATCCAAAGCACCAGAAGGATGTTGGAGCTGCTGGAGTGAGTCCATGGGAGGGCACAGAGATGCTCCAAGGGCTGGAGCCCCTCTGCTCTGGAGCCAGGATGGGAGAGCTGGGGGTGCTCACCTGGAGAAGAGGAGGATCCAGGGAGACCTCAGAGCCCTTTCCAGTGCCCAAAGGGGCTCCAGGAGAGCTGGAGAGGGACTGGAGACAAGGGATGGAGGGACAGGGCACAGGGAATGGCTTTAAGCTGGAAGAGAGGAGGGTTAGATGGGATTTTGGGAAGGAATTGTTCCCTGTGAGGGTGCTGAGGCCCTGGCACAGGGTGCCCAGAGCAGCTGTGGCTGCCCCTGGATCCCTGGCAGTGTCCAAGGCCAGGCTGGATGGGGCTTTGAACCTCATCCCATCTCCTCCTCTGAGCTTTTCCAGCYCTCTCCCACTGCTCAGCCCTCATGCTTCTGCTCTCTTTCCTCCTTCCCATCCTTTCACTGCATTTCCCCCTTGGGYAGAGCCCAGATTTGGAGGTTTCAGCTTCCAGTCACCAGCAAAGAGCTACAGGGATGGTGCAACCTGGCTTTTCCAGGAGCTTTTAGCCAGGACTAAGTTTGGATGTATTTCCAAGAGGCCACCATTGACCTCAGCTGCTCTGTCAATCAGCCAAAGTTTTTGTTCTTTTTTTTTTTTTTTTTCCTGGGAGCACAGAAACCCCTCAAGGTTCTAAAATTGCTTCAATGTGAGAGGAGAAAAGAAGAGTTTGGAAAAAGAAGAGTTTTCTTCCTTTCCTGTTTTAAGGAAAGCTGAGCCCTGTTAGACACCAGCCAAGGAAGTTTCAGCCCCAGGAATTAAAATCTAGAAAATGATAAGYAGGATTGTGTTTTGATTTAAGGAGATCCTGTCAGRAAACTGTAAATTAAAGCTGGCTTTGCTCTTTCTATTAGAGAACAGTAATAATTGTGTGCCATATATGTGCTCTCACCTGCTTCTCGTCCCTCAGAAAAAGCATTTAAAATCATTTCTTATGAAGAAACATTCTGAAAGGAAGAATGCTTTATTATTACTATATATTATTCATATAATGACAACACCCAGACTTTTCTGAGCTCTGAGCAGAAAGAGAGAAGATAAAGCCTCTGGCCCAAAGAGACTTTGAAATAAATGGAAATAAGGTTTGGATCTGCCTCCGTGTGTGTGTGTGCATGGGAAGTTTTTAAGTATTACTGAAGAAAGTGTGGGGGAAAAATTGAATTATACATCAGCTTCTTCACCACCAGGAAAAAAAAAAAAAATGGGCAAGTCTCCACACTCTTGATAGCATTTTAATAATTTACAACCTCAAATTTCACCCTGGGAGTGACTTTCAGGAGGGGGAAGGAACCCTGTGGCTGTAAACACAGCTGGAAGGGGATGGAAAAGCCTTGGGAGCTTCTGTCCAGGGAAGAGGGATGGCAGGGGGAGAGGGGGAAAGGCTTGAGCTGGGTGGGGAGATGGGAGYTCTCTATGGGAACCCTCCCTGGGGATCTTGGGGGGTTCTGTAGGTTTGGGGCAGAGCTTTTACACCCCCAGCCCCTGCATCCCCTGGCAGTGCTTGGAGCAAATCCTCATCCCCATCCTCACCTTCTCCAAATGCACTTGGGGCAGCCTGTGCAAGGTGTCCCTCTGGTGGGATGAGATGGTCTTAAGGTCCTTCCAAGCCAAACCATCCTGGGATTCTGTGAGAACAGGCAAACTGTTCCCTGCTTTCCCCTGGGGAGGTTTTCCCTGTGCAAAGCACCAGGATCTCACATCCTCTGGTGAGTTCCACTGCCCTCAGCACAGCAGAAGAACAAACACCACAGGAATGCTGCCAGGAGAGTCTGTCCAAGCAGCATKTCAGGCACCCACAAGGTCTGGATGTCCCAAAGCTGCTGGTGGAAGGCACATCTGGAGGGGATGGAGTGGCAGGAGTGTGTCTGTCCATGCCATGGCATGCTGCTGGATCTGCCCTTGGCTGCAGCAGGAGAAGAGGCAGGATCCAGGGTTCCTGAGCTGTCCAGGAGGGGTTATGATGAACACCATGACACAGGATATTACAGTGCATGTGGAGGGGCTGTCTCCACCCATCCCATCCATCCCATCCCATCCCGATCCCATCCATCCCACCCATCCCATTCCCATCCCATCCCATCCCATCCCATCCCATCCCATCCCATCCCATCCCATCCATCCCACCCAATCCCATCCCACCCATCCCATCCCATCCCATTCCCATCCGTCATGCGCATCCTCATCCTATCCCATCCTATCCCCATCCCATCCCATCCCATCCCATCCCATCCCATCCATCCCATCCCATCATCCATCCCATCCCATCCATTCCCATCCCATCCCATCCCATCCCATCCCATCCCATTCCCATCTCCATTTCCATCTCATTCCATCGCCATTCCCACATCCTCCTCACCTCCCCGCTGCGGTAGGGCCTCCTGAGCCTTGGGGCAGGGAATTCCAGAGCAGCCCTGCCCAGCTGGTGCAGTGGCACCAGTGCCAAACCCAGGGTGGGCAGTGCTGAGGGACCAGCAGCTGGAAGGGCCCAGGAATGCGGGAATTGTGGCTCTCCCACATTGCTGGGAAGTCTGGAGCCAGCAGGGAAGAGCGGTGCCAAAAGTGTGCCTGGCACCCCTGAGCTGCCCGGGGCTGCCCGCAGTGCCAGCACCAGGGACAGCAGCCCTCGGGAATCCCTCCGGGATGAACGCTCCCTGGTTCTTGCTGCTTTTGTGTGAATTCCTTCACCSCATGCAGGATTTGCATTTCTACTTGCAGGGAAACACGGGAGTGGTGCAGTGAAACCTCTCCCTATTCCCCATCACCTTCCCGGCCTCTGCTCCTGGGTGCTTTCCTCAGAGAGGAATTCCAGCTGCATCAGGGCACCCAGGGGGATGTGGCTGCAGGGTTTGGACACCTTAGAATCTCTGCTGGTCAGAGTGACTCTGAGATTCGTACAAGCTTCTTTTTCTTAGCTTGGCTGTTGAAGATTGTGGCCATGTTCACAGGGGTCCCAGGATGAGGGAAGTGATGAGGATCTGACTCCATGTTCCAGGAGGCTGATTTATTATTTTATTATATATATTATATTAAAACTATACAAAAAGAATAGAAGAAAGGATTTCATCAGAAGGCTTGAAAGGAAAGGAGAAAGAATGGAATGATAATAAAATCTTGTCACTGACCAGAGAGTCTGAGCCAGCTGACTGTGATTGGCCATTAATTACAAACAACCACATGGGACCAATCACAGATGCACCTGTTGCATTCCACAGCAGCAGATAACCATTGTTTACATTTTGTTCCTGAGGCCTCTCAGCTTCTCAGGAGGAAAAATCCTAAGGAAAGGATTTTCCATAAAAGATGTCTGTGACAGAAGATGAAGTCAGGATTCTTCTGTTCTCRTTCTCAAGGTTGTTTATTATATTTTATCTATAACATTCTTTTTTTGAGATAATTCTTTCTGCCATAGATCAGTCTGGCAGGTCAGGTTGAGGCACACTGACCACCTTGGGGTGGTGTTGTCTTTTTATACTAAAAACAATGTGTACATTATTTACAATAACTTCTTGATACTTATCACTTACGTTAGACAGTGAGTTTCTACCTTAAACTAATCTAAAAGTGCTACTATCACAGCAGAAGATGGAGGCCAAGAAGAAGAAGGAGGAAGACTGGGYRCACTTAGATTCTTCTATCTKGCTTCTTGAACTCTTATTCTAAAAACCTCAAAAATCTATTTTTCACCTTGTGAMAAACTAACAATTATTCTACTTAAACTTTCTTGACTTGTAATTCTTCATATAAAGGTWGGTAATTGTTTTTTCTGTGGGTCAGACTCAAAGGCACRGGGGTCTTGGGCTCTGTGCCAAGGTCTTTGAGCTCCTTGGCAGGGTCTCGAGTGTTCTAGGGCAGCCAGAGGAGTTTCCTGGGTTCYSRCAGACACCCAGCTGGTGGCACAGCCCRGGGACAGGGACACCAAGAGCTGACTCTACTCAGACATTGTCTGGCCTGATCAGCTGCAAGAGGGCAGCCAGACCTCCCACACGTCCCCAGATCATTCCCTTGGAGAGCAGGCAGAGGGTGTTCCTGCTCAGAGAAGGCTTTGTCATATAATCCCTCCTCCAAAAGCCACCTTGGCAGCAGSAAGGGGAAGTGGGGCCTTCGCTCTCCATTAAAATGGAATTTTTAGCATTAATATGGGAAGAGGTCACACTGAAAACTCCCTGTCCTTGGCACCTCCTCCTGCCTGCTCCTGGAGCATCCCTGGGGTGTTTGTCTGGTGAAACCCATTGTCCCACACTCTGCTTTCCCAAGGAGGCCATGGAAAAGCTTCCCTTGGGCAAGGYTCCCAGGGCAAGCTCAGCTTTGGGGCTACCAAAACCCAACAGCCTGGTTTAAAAAAACCCCAAAAAACCAAACCAGGGTGCAAATAACTCATTATTGACATATATTACTGTATTAACAACATCCCTGGGAGTGGTGCTGGYTGTCCCCACCTTGCTGTGCCCTGTGGAAGCTGCATCCATGGGAAGGGGCCTTGGTCAGGCTCTGGGTGCCTCCTGCTCATCCCTGCTCCACCCAGCTCGGGATGTCCGGGGCTCTGGAAGCCACTAGGTGTCAGGGTTACTCCGTGCAGCTGTGACACCTGCCAGATGTGGCACAGCTGGCTTCACCTGGAGGTGCCCTGAGTGTCCCCTGTTGCAATAGGACACGAAATAAAACGGCACASACACTGGAACCTCCRAGGTAACAAAGAAGGGAAGTTTATTTCCTGGCTCCAATATTTATAGACTTTCAAAAGTGACAGAGGATTGGAGGATGAAAGTGCCAACTTTACAMTGACACTGGTCAAACCAACAGTCCATCAAATTTCTCTTCTTCCAGAGRGGAGTSTAAACCAATAATTATTTACATAAAAGTGGGTGAGAAACTTCATTACAAGAATGCAAACATCAGAAGGCTTAGAAGAACTTAGAAAAACAGGATGACAGTCCTCCAGGGCCAAGCACAGCCTGGGTCATGCCAGGAATCAGAGGAAAAGCCAGAAGAAAATGGGATGAAGGTTTTATCCCTGCAGACTCTTCACTGTCTCCCTCTGGAATGACAGMCACAGGTTGGTTTGTCCAGAGAATTCCTGACTTTGCAGGGAAAACCTGTCCCCAGAGTCATGGGTGTCTTCAAAACTGGGTGCTGGTGGTCACCCAGGCAGAAATGTGCATGGRCAGCCTGAGTGGGTTTGGAGTTCCTGCAGGACACGGGTCAAGAATGAAACCCCCACACCTGCCCTGACCATGAGTGTGACAACAGGGACCCCTGAGCCCCCCTGTCCCACCTAGAAACACATTTGATCCAATATTATTTAGCCTTTACAATCACCCTCTTCTTTAAAACCCTTAGCACCCAGATTTTGGTTGGAAAAAAAGTGGGAAACMGTTCTGAATTTTTACAGAAAGTGTGAAGACGTTCAGATTTTACAGAACCCGAGGTTTTCTTTAGATTAAAAAATATTCAGCTGAAACTGCCCAATTTTCWGAAGCATGCCAGTTGTTTATTGCATTTATTCTAATATTGAATGCTGAGTTCACATTATAGATAAGGATTGTTAACAACTCATTTTAATGTATAGGGAACTGAAGGAAGTAATTTCATTACAAACAGGGGAATGTGGCAGCTTAAATAAGAATTAAGAAGGGGAAATGGCTTCCCACTGCCACAGGGCTGGGTTAAATGGGATTTTGGGRAGGAATTCCACCCTGTGAGGGTGCTGAGGCCCTGGCACAGGGTGCCCAGAGCAGCTGTGGCTGCCCCTGGATCCCTGGMAGTGTCCAAGGCCAGGTTGGATGGGGCTTGGAGCMACCTGGGAYAGTGGAARKTGTCCCTGCCCATGGCAGGGGTGGRACTGGRTGGGCTTTAAGGTCCYTTCYCMCCCAGACCATGCTGGGACTCCATGAAAGGTCAGAAATGGGGTCCCTGAGCAYTGGCAGCTCAGATGCTCAGCAGGTTGGTGACTTTGTTTCTCCCCAGATCCTTTAGAAAGTGGCACAAGCCTTTCTGCCTTTCCTGCCCCACCTGAAGGCTCATCATGATCTGTGGGAGAACACAGCAAACCTGGGAGATGCAGCTCTGGGTCCTTCCCACCCCTYYCCAGCCAGAGCTGTAGCTGTGGCCTTCTGCCTGCCCATTTAACCCCTGAGCTTTTTCCATTGCTCCCATCCTTGGGCTGAACAACTTCCCATGSTGACAAGTCCCACTAACTAATTGTGCTCTACATGAACATTTATTTTCCTTTATCAGTGTGAATTTTCTGCCTTTATGGGAAAGTGGGTTATTCATTAGGAGGAAAAAAAAAATAACTGGATGGCTTTTTGTAGTTAGAGCTTCTCAAATCCCCTTCTCAGCGAAGGAATCAACAATTACAGCTGGCTCTGGGCTCCATCACCACTTAGGCATGATGGATCAGCAATTCCATGGTTTTCATTAGAGCAAATAGGCACCCAAGTCCATCAATAAACCATATGATGTGCGAGGATCCTGATAACAGCAGCCTGTTAGATTCATTAGTGCTAATCAGAGGGAAGACATCGATGGCAGCTCGTTGGTAATGCTCACTTAAAGAAGTGCTTTTTAGGGTGAGTGATTTCAGTGATGTGGGAGCACTGGAAAGGCTCTGGAAGCAAATGTCAGACCTGCCTCATGCCCTGGGAAAGGAGGGAGAAACTGCAGATGAGCTCATACAATGAACATTTTAATCAATTCTGATGGCCGCACAAGCGGCAGCAGGTTGAGGAACAGGGAAGAGGGAAGGGCAGGGGGAGGATTTCCAGGGGGAATTGTTGGACACTGGTTTGAACCACACAAGTTGGGAGTGCTGGGAATGCAGCCAGATTGGAGGGCAGCCCAGGATCTTCCTGGCACACAAAAGAAAGGGGAGATCAGAAAAGCAATCACACTATGGATGGGATGAGGTTTCTTCAATGGGATCCAATCCAACAAATTCATTGTCATCTCAAATCCTGAAACTTGGTGAGCTTGTTATAGCTGCTGAGGTGGTYACAGGAAATAACTGTGGTGACAAACCATTAGAAAATCATTTGGAAGCAGAAGGGAGGAAAGCAAGTGTGCATCTCTCTGAAATCACTTGGGCAAATCCAGGAAATTTGGTAGAAACCTGCTGGAGAATTTGGGGGCCTGAAAGTTAAGRAGACAATCTGGAAGTTGGCTGGTCTGTAACTGGGAAAATATGTTGCAAAAAATTCCAGCTATGGCAGGGTGACTAAACATATTAGCAGCAAGATGGGAACCTTCTCAAAAGGAGAAAGGAGCAGGAAGGATGAAAAAAAAAAAAGGCTGATCATGCAAAAAAGATGTAGCACAAAAGTTCAGGAGAGAATGAAAATTGAGAAATTCAAACTTCACTGGAGCTGGTAAAATATATTAAAACCTCCAACAAGAGGCTGTCCCTGGAGCCTTTTCTCCTCCTTGTTCTTCCCTTGTGTAGCTAAAGACTGCAGCTGATCCAGGAAGGTCCAGACTGAAAGTGATTTTGTTCCTAGGGATTGTGCTGGAGGCAGAGCAGAGCTGAGGGGACAGAACAGAGATGGAGGAAGAATGACAGTGATGGGGCACTTGGGGTGAGGGCAGGAGAGGGGAATTGTCTCCATCTTGACTCCTGAGATCCTTCCCGTGGTTTTGCAGGTCTCCTGGCAAGGGATAGTGGGAATAATATCCAATGGAAGAGCCAAGGCAGAGCCTGAGAGCATGGAAGAGAAAAGCAGGGACTGCAGCACATGAGATACTCTGAGTCTGCCCCTGCAGAAACTGCAACRGTCTGGAATGAMAAACTGAAGATTTTGAAGAAACTTSTGGAAAATGGGGAAAATCCCCAAGCTGGCATGGCTTCAAAGCAAGGTGGGCRCTGGTGAAACCACATGGGGATTACTGACAGGGAAAGAGATTCTTCCAAGATAATGAAGAAAGGCTGGGACAACTGGATTGTTCAGCATGGAGAAGAAAATCTCCAGGTGATCTCATTGTGGCCTTCCAGTACCTGAAGGAGCTGACAAGCAACGTGGAGAGAGACTCCTTCCAAGGGATGGAATGGCTGGGAAAGGGGGAATGGCTTCCCACTGCCACAGGGCAGGGCTAGATGGGATATTGGGAAGGAATCCTTCCCTGTGAGGGTGCTGAGGCCCTGGCACAGGGTGCCCAGAGCAGCTGTGGCTGCCCCTGGATCTCTGGGAGTGTCCAAGGCCAGGTTGGACAGGGCTTGCAGCACCCTGGGATAGTGGGAGGTGTCCCTGCCCATGGCAGGGGTGGCACTGGATGGTCTTTAAGGTCCCTTCCCCCCCAAACCATGCTGGGACTCTATGAAAGGTCAGAAATGGGGTCCCTGAGCACTGGCAGCTCAGATGCTCAGCAGGTTGGTGACTTTGTTTCTCCCCAGATCCTTTAGAAAGTGGATGGTCTTTAAATTCCCTTCTGACCCAAACCCTCCTGGGATTCTATGAACATTCCCAAGGTCTGATCACCCTCTGGGAGTGAAGATCCTCACTGGGCTGCCATGACCACCCTGCTCCTGCTCAGTGCTCCCAGCTCTCCATTTTTAGGGACAGCTGGGTGTATCCAGCAGAGAGCAGCCCCCAGCCTGGGACTCCCAGCAGACACTGGCCTTTGGTTTCTCTACCTGATGCACAAAGGAACCTTGGCTTCTCCTCTGGGGCATCACCTTTCCTGCCAGCACGGGGCTGAAAATCMCAGCAGGACTTCAATTGTGGCATCTCAGACAGACAAAAGGAGTCTTTTCCTTCAGCTTCAACACTGCCACRGCCCCTGGAAGGAGCTCAGGCTCTGGCACAGCCCCATCCCTCCCTCTGGAAGTCTCTCTGTAGCTCTGTTTTGCCATCCCACAGATCCCAGCCTGGCTTTGCYGTGCTCTGTGTGTTCCTGTGTCATCTGTACCACGGTGGCTTGATCCTGCATCCCTTGGTCTCATCCCCACGGGAAGGACAGGTGTTGACAGAGGGGAAGCATGGGATCCAAAAGCMCACAGAACTGCAGGATTTTCCCTGTGCTCTGGACAAATATTGACACTGGGGCTGGCTTCAGCAGCCTCCTCCCCACATGGATGCTCCAACACAGASCACAAGCAGTGACAAACCAGAGCAATTACTCCCCATGTTCCAAATCACCCCATTTCCCTCCCCCTGCTATTGATTTTGGAAACACTGCTTGAAAAGAGAAAAGGCAAAAAAAACCCCAACCTTTCATGGCCTGTGATACCTAAATGGAAATTTAATCCCTGCTCCATCCACCATCCCCTGGCTGCATTTGTTTTCCAGGCACATTTGGATTGTTTTGCTTACTGCTGACTGTGTTTATGATTATTTTAATAGAGAGCGTTGCACRATACATTTTGTATGAAGGTCACTGCTTCCATATTCTCCACTGGAGCCACACGGATTCCTAATGAATTCACACCACCTCTTGCAGGGCTYTCTCCATTTCCAACGGGGCTCCCGCTGCAATCCCACATTAGCCATGTGCTGGACACATCCCATTCTCTGCTGCTGGATTTAGCAGAGTGGGAAGGGCACTGGGAAGTTGCTGATGCCAATCGTTTCAGCCAGCCAGGGGTTAATGCACTGCCCATAAACACGGCCGGCAGCCACCAGCCCACAAYGGGATAAATGGAACATTTCAGGAATCCTTATGCGTGCCCCAGGCGTTTCCCTCCTTTTGGTGCCAAGCTCAGAAYGAGCTCTGAGGCAGCAGAGAATTTGCCTTTCCAAAGTGTCCATTTCTGCCCAAGTGTTGCCCCCAGCCTGCTGGAATCATCGACATCTGCAGCTCTGGTGTGCTGAGCCGTGAGCGCCGTTTGGAGCGCTCCACGAATCCCTGATGCTCCCCACGTTCCCTCCCTCCCTGGAGCAGCCTTCTCCCTGCTCCATATTCATGAGACAAGACTTGTTTTGTCTTCCTGACCGGTTCCAGTGAGGAATTCTGGAAGGAATTCTGCTTGGCAGAAATATTCTGGCCGTGTGCTGTACGTAAGGGGCGATGTTCACTTGCATTCACTGGACAAGGTGTGATCCACTGGACAGCAGTGAGAATAAGGATTGGTAAATGAAGAATCCAGCCTGCCTCCAGGGCAGTTTTAGAGGATTTGGGGAGGACCTGGACCAAGCAGGGAGAGGGAGAAAGGCTGTACCAGCATCATCAGCACCCTAGGCATTGGCAGATTAGAGATGTTTGGGTGAAGGATCTGTTCCAGTGTTGAGTTCAGAGCCAAGCAGCATCCCCCACAAACTCCAGCTCAAGGGTTTTGTTGTCTATGTGTAGAATCATGGAATCATAAGGTTGGAAAAGCGCTCCAAGCTTGAGTCCAACCATTCCTGCAGCGTTTCCAAGGCCACCACTGGCCCATGTCCCCAAGTGCCACATCCACGTCTTTTAATTCCCTCCACAGACATGACTCCTGCAGAGCCTTGGGCAGCTGTTCCAGTGTCTGACCACCCTTTYAGAGAAGAAATTTTYCCTAATATCYRRCCTCAACCAGAGGTGGAGCARCTRGAGGCCCTARTTTCGCTGTATTCATGGATTTTTCCTCCCTGATTAGGTGGACTCTCAGCAGTCACCATATCCTTTGTCCCAAACAGCATCCAGGGAATGGGTGAAACCCATCTCCTMCTGTTTGCCTGAACCACTCATGTCCTTTCTGATGCTCTTGTACAKGAAGAAAGGATTATCCAGGGATACCATGGATTTGTAGGCCAGGTTGCTGTAGAAAGCTCTGCTCCAGTTTTCCTGCTCCTTGCTCCAGGTACAGGATGGGAAGGGCCCCAGTGGTCTCACTGGTGTGCTCACCTCTGAGCCCTGTTTGGAACAGCTGGACCCAAGCTGCCTTTGGACRCTTTGGAATGCTTTCAAATCCTTCTTTCTCCGTGGGAAGTGGCCATTGAAGAGCTCTGGGCTTGGTTCCCATCTCCTGGTTGTGATTAAATGCTCAGCAGCTCAGCCTTGGCAGAGGGAGGGATCCCTCCAGCTCTCCCCCCAGCAAGGTTTGGGCTGGGATGGTCTGGGATTCATTAGCACAAGGCAAAAAAATCACAGATAATAAAAACAACACAGCCCCTAATGATCTTTTTTATGCAGTCTGGCTTCTATTCCAACAAAACACAGGCAGAACCCTCTTTCCAAGAGTTCCTGGAGAACAGACAGACAGAAATGCCTGACTCCAGTGTGCTTTCATCTCCCACCATCAGGAGACACCACATTTATCTCTGCCTTCATCATCTTTTATTCCCACCACCTGCTGGGAGCTGGAGCTGTACCTGGRTGGAATTTTTGCCTTTTTGGTAATCTTTGCCTCTTCTGCTGTTGTGTCCCAGAGCTCTGGGAGTGTTCCATGGGTCATTTTCTCCAGGAAGTGTTTTCTCATTTAAACACTCAGCCATGCAGCCTCTGGAATGTCCGTGGGCATTACAAACAAAGGGAAAAGGATCTGGAAAAACAAACCCCAATCTACCTCGACCATCCAAGMGTTTGCTGTTCTTTACAAGGCGGTTTTGAAGGTTGGCAGGAATCAGTGGTCCTCCCCTGTCCCAAGGAGATGGACATGGCTCCAACCTGGAAGGAGAAGCCATTCCAAGGACTATCCAGAAATTCTGGCTGCCTRAAGTGGTACTTCCTAATTTCCTTAGTGAATAGTTCAGCACTTAGACTGAAMACACATCTGGCACRTGGCCCTACTCCATCACATCTGGGCAGGGTGGGGAGAAGTGGAGCCCAGCACTTGTGGATCCCTCCTGCTTTTGGAATCCCACCCAGGAGGCAGAAGAGGCCTCACTTCTCAGCCCTGCCTGAGCATCAGCATCTCACCCTCCTCTAGAATGAAATCATAAACTGTCCAGGCCTCCTCAGCCTTCATGAGCTCCCTGGGTTAGGAGCTGCCACCATCTGGAATTTAACCCTTCACACCCAGGCTGGAAGGTGAAGCCTGGTGCTGAGGACAGACCTGTTGCAGCTCTGAGTGGTTCCCAATGAGACCTGGAGGACAGAGGGATCCAACTCCAGCGGCACAGGCTGTAATCAGTGCAGRCTTTGGGCAAGCAGCAAACAGGGCTGTGGACACTCCTGAAAGTGAACCAGAGCATTCCCCACCCCCTTTCCCCAGGCAGAGCTGGGATCTGTAGCCTGGGAGCTGGAAGTCACAGAATGGAGACGTCAAGGTTCACCCTTGGTGTGCTCCAGCTCCTCCTCAACTCCTCACCTCCCAAAATCATGTGCAGTCCTTGGTGTGCTTGGGCAGGGCTGGGGAGCATTTCCTGGGTGGTGTGTCAGCTTTGGATCATCGCTGCCTGAAAGCCAACAAGTAGGGAACAGGGACAACAAATCTGCTCCCAAAGCATCCAGGTGTAGGGAGATACAATATAAGTAAATAAAGGTAGTGTAGAAAGTAATCTTAGCCCCTAAAGAGCTGCAGTTGAGCCAATTATTGAAGATTGGGAGCAGGCCTGATTCTAACAGGCCACAGCTGTAGCCAATGAGAAGAATGTTATTAAAGAGTGGATTGGTTGGTTGAGGGGGAGCTGCAGTCATTTGGCTGCTGTGAGGACAAGGAAGAGTCAGTGCCTAGAGGAGCTGCCTACGAGAAACATCAAGGAGGTACAAAACTCCAGCAGTATGGAACCCTTGCAATGTAATGACAATAGACCTCTTGCAATATTATGACAACATCCAGGTCTGGAAAATCCCTCCATGACCAGAAGCTTTAGGAACCCAGCTGAGCTCCAGGTGAAAAGAGGCATTCGTTAAATTGGGCAGGCACAGGGTGCTTGTTCAGGGCTTTTCTCTTCCCTGCCATTCATTCAAATAGAAGTTGATAACATCCTTCTCTCTTCTGTCCTTGGCTGTAATATTCTGTGTTTAGGGTGGAAATATTTGCCATCATTCACATTTTGGCTTGATGTAGATATCTGGGTGACCTTTAGCAGCCTGTGATATATAGAAAAGCTGATTACATGTTCCTTGATTTYATAGGAGGGATCAATATAAACAAGATTAGGAAAAAAGTAGAGTTTCATTCATTTTAAACAAATCCTGACAATGGTTTCTTTGAGAAACTCAAACCTCCAGTGCTCAGAACAAGGATTTGAAAGCTGGCAGGGTGTCACAAACATGGCTTCTGACACTGCTGGGAAACTTCTGCCCAGACTTGTCCAATCCATCACCTCTGAGGATCTTCCTGCACATGGGCTGGACAGAAGGAGCTGAGGCCCCTGAAAGCCCCAGAGAGGCAGGAGCTGCTCTTGYAGCCCTGGCTGGAGGTTGTTTTAAACCTCTCCATGGCATTGCATTCCTTGCAGGGTTCTCTGTGCTGGAACAGCTCTGCCTGGTTTCCAGCAGCAGCACTTCCCATGAAAACTCAGGGCTGGGGGTAGAGGGCTCCTTGCCCAGCTCTGGAGGAAATGCCACCCCTGCTGAAGGGCTGGGGAGCAAAGGAGGAAAGGCTCTGGGAGGCTGGGTTTGTCCTCCACCTCCAGATCCCACCTCCAGGGCCCATGGGCTTGCTTGGACTGGGGATTCCAAGCCTGGGATGGGAATGGGCAGGGATTTGCACCTGAGCTTCTGTCACACAATTGCCTGAATGCCCTTGTCTTCATCTGCGCCAGTCCAGTGTTGTGTCTGTGCACACAGGTCAAGCTCAGCCTTCCTGCTGCAGGTAGGACCAGGAGAGAGGCTGCTTTCCCTCTGGGAATGCTCTGCCAGCTGGCAGTGGAGTTGTTTGCTGTCTCCTGCAGGCTGACGCAGTCTGAGGGATCACACGCTGCATTATGAACACATCCCAGTTCATCTCCTGCAGGAAATCCACTCCCCCAGGTCCCCTCCTGAGGCAGATTGAAAYGAGACTTCCTTCCCAGCCTGTGGAGGCTGAGCCAAAGCAGCTCAGGTCACTGAAGGACCCAGCCAGGCTGTGATGCTGCAAGAGCCTCGTGATGCTGCTGAAATCCTCAGCTGCAGCCCCTCTGTGAGGATAAAAATGCTGCTCCAGTCCCTTCTGTGTGCCCACAGCCACAGAGGAGTGTGGCAGGGCAGGGATCTGCAGCAGGGATGATTATCCCTCTGCTGGGGAGAGCAGCTGTGCTCCCACCGCCAGCAACACTGGCTCCTGCTTCCACAGAAAAACAATTCCCCATTTGTTTGGTTTCCCTGGAATATAAATGGATTTGCTCCGCGTCCCCAGGACTCCAGAGTTTGTGGGTGCACCTGCAAACACCTGAGGGGCTGCTCTGACTTGCTGGTGGKTTATGGATGACTCCAGGACTGAGCTCAGTCCTCCTCCATCCCTGACAGGGGCAGAGGAGGTAAATCCATGGAGAAAGAGCCTCTCCCTGCTCCTGCTTCTTCCCACCAGCTGCTGTGAGGAGTGGGGAGCAGAAAATTGGTCAGTAAAAGTGTATTTTACAGCCAGAAGTGACTCCTCAGGGAACACTTTCCTTAGGAGCCAGGGAATGTCACCAGCACAGGTCTGGTCCTTTCCTCACCCACCCTATCCGGGTGTCCTGGGCTGGCAGCAGCACACAGAGCTTTCACAGCTGATGTGAATACATTTGATCCCTGATTTGGACACATCTGATATGCCTCAGAAAAGCATTTCCAAGCAGCTATTCACAAATCAAATCTCTGCTTCTGWTACACAAATCTCTCATGCTTATTAAGAAAGTGCTTTTATTCCTAACAGGTAGGAAACAAAAGCRGAGAAATGAGGCATTTGGAGATGTTTTCCCTAAAAGAGCTTTTAATCCAGAAGGGAGAGAGATGCATCCTGCTTTGAAAATAAGGGGAAACACATTAAAGACTTGAACAAACTGTTTTGATTTAATGCTAATTAGTAAAAGGCATGAAGGAAAACATTGACTTGGAGTCAGAACTAACTGATTTCCAAGTCTGGTATCACTCTCAATTTCTGTTTGTCTTATCCTGGTTATGAGCACAGCATGTAATCACGTGCAGGCTATTGGGCGAAGCAGGCAAACAGGGCTGTGGACATCCTGAATAGTTAACCCAGAGCATTCCCCACCCCCTATTCCTCAGCAAGCTGGATCTGTGCCTGAAGCTAGACAGTCACGAGAATGGAGACATCAAGGTTCCACCTCTTGGTGATGCTCCAGCTCCTCCTCAACTTCCTCACCTCCAAATTATGTGCGATCCTTGCTGTGCTTTGCGGCAGGGGCTTGTGGGAGCATGTTATCCTGGAGTGGTGTGTCAGCTTTGGATCCGTGGCTGCCTGAAAGTCCAACAAGTAGGGAACATGGACAACAAATCCTGCCTCCCAAGCATCCAATGTAGGGAGATTACAATATAAGATAAATAAAGGTAGTGTAGAAAGTAAATCTTGCCCCCTAAAGAGTTGCAGCTGGGTTAATATTAAGATGGGTGAGCAGGGCCTGATTCTAAACAGGCCCACAGCTTGTAGGCCATAAGAGTGGTTTATAAAGAGTGGACATTGTTGGTTGAGGGGGGAACTTGAATCAGTTGGCTACTGTGAGATAAGGAAGAGTCAGATGCCTCTTAGAGTGAGCTGCGCCTACAAGGAAACATCAAGGCAGAGTACAGACACCTCCAGCAATATGAAACCCTTGGCATATTTATATGTACAACATCCCAGGTCTGGAAAATTCCTCTCCATGACCAGAAGCTTTAGGAACCATAGCTGAGCTCCAGGTGAAAAGAGGCATTCGTTAAGATGGGCAGGCACAGGGTGCTTCGTTCAGGGCTTTTCTCTTCCTGCCATTCATTTCAAATAGAAAAGTGATAACATCCTTCTCTCTTCTGTCGCCTTGGCATGTAATATTCCTGTGTTTAGGGTTGGAATATTTGCCATCATTCACCATTTGGCTTGATGAGATATCTGGGGTGGACTTTAGCAGCCTGTGATATATAGAAAGCTCGATTACATGTTCCTTGTTTTATTAGCGAGCGAGCACATATAAAAGATTAGGAAAAAAAGTAGAGTTCATTTCATTTTAAATAAATCCCTGACAATGGTTTCTTGAGAAACTCAAACTCCAGTGCTCGAACAAGATTGGAAAGCTGGCAGGGTGTCACCAAACAATGGCTTTCTGACACTGCTGGGAAACTTCTGCCCCAAGACTTCGTCCAAATCCATCACCTCTTGAGGATCTTTCCTGCAACATGGGCTGGGAAGGAAGCTGGAGGCCCATTTGGAAAGCCTGAGGAGAGGGCAGGAGCTGCTCTTGTAGCCCTTGGCTTGGGAGGTTGTTTTAGACCCTCTCCATGGGCAATTGCATCCTTGCATGCGGTTCGTTCTGTTGCTTGGAAACCAGTCTGCTGGTTTCCAGCAAGCAGACTTCCCATGAAAACTTCAGGGCTGGTGGGGTAGAGGGCTCCTTGCCAGCTCTTGGAGGAAATGCCACCCCTGCTGAAGGGCTGGGGGCAAAGGGAGGAAAAGGCTCTCAGGGAGTGCTGGGTTTCCATGGGCTTGCTTGGACTGGGGTCCCAAGCCTGGATCGGAATGGGCAGGGATTGCACCTGCAGATTTCTGTCTCACCACAATTTGCCTGAATCCCTTGTCTTCATCTTGCGCAGCTCCAGTGTTGTGTCTGTGCACACAGGTCAGACTCAGCCTTCCATGCTGCAGGTAGGACCAGGAGAGAGGCTGCTTTCCCTCTGGGAATGCTCTGCCAGCTGGCAGTTGGAGTTGTTTGCTGTCTCCTTGCAGGCTGACGGCAGTCTGAGGATCACACGCTGCATTATGAACAACATCCCAGTTCATCTCCTGCAGGAAATCCACTCCCCCAGGTCCCTTCCTGAGGCAGATTGGAACGAGACTTCCTTCCAGCCTGTGGAGGCTGAGCCAAAAGCAGCTCAGGTCACTGAGACCAGCCAGGCTTGTGATGCTGCACGAGCCATCCGTGTGCTGCGCTGAAATCCTCAGCTGCAGGGCCCCCTCTGTGTGAGGATGAAAATGCGTGCTCCAGTCCCTTCTGTGTGCCCACAGCCACAGAGGAGTGTGGCAGGGGGCAGGATCTGCAGCAGGGATGATTATCCTCTGCTGGGGAGCAGCACTGTGCCTCCACGCCCAGCAACCACTGGCTCCTGCTTCCACAGAAAAACAATTCCCCATTTGTTTGGTTTCCTGGAATATAAATGTATTTGTTCCGGTCCCCAGGACTCCAGAGTTTGTGGATGCACTGCAGAACACCTGAGGGGCTGCTCTGACTTGCTGGTTGGTTTATGGGATGACTCCAGGACTGAGCTTCAGTCCTCCTCCATCCTGACAGGGGCAGAGGAGGGTAAATCCATGGAGAAAGAGCCCTCTCCTGCTCCTGCTTCTTCCCACCAGCTGCTGTGAGGAGTGGAGAGCAGGAAAACTTGGTCATGAAAAGTGTATTTTTACAGCCAGAAGTGACTCCTTCAGGAACACTTTCCTTAGGAGCCAGGGAATGTCACCAGCCACAATCTGGTCCTTTCCTCACCCACCCTATCCGGGTGTCCTGGGCTGCAGCAGCACACAGAGCTTTTCACAGCTGATGTGATATATTTGATTCCCTGATTTGACACATCTGATATGCCTCAGAAAAGCATTTCCAAGCAAGCTATTCACAAATCAAATCTCTGCTTCTGGATACACAAAATCTCTTTGGCTTATAAGAAAGCTCTTTTATTCCTAACAGGTAGGAAACAAAACGACAAGAAATGAGGCATTTGGAGATGTTTTTCCCTAAAAGAGCTTTTAATTCAGACAGGGAGAGAGATGCATCCTGCTTTGAAATAAGGGGAAATCATTAGAAGACTATGAACAAACTTGTTTGATATTAATGCTAATTAGTAAAAGGCATGGAAGAAACCACGTGACTCTGGACGGGTCAGAACTAACCTGATTTCAAGGTGCATGGTATCACTCTCTCAAATTTCTTTTTTGTGTCTGTTATCCTGGTTATTACAGCAGGAAGCAAGTACCACCTCAGATACTAGAATGTTATAATTTTCAGATATAGAATAGTTATATTTTCAGATATAGAATAGTTTATTTTCAGATATAGAATAGTCTATATTTTCAGATATAGAATTAGTTATATTTTCAGATATAGATTAGTTATATTTTTCAGGCTATTCCCTAGGCAATGGAGAGGAGATTTCTTCTTATCCTTATAATGGAGAGGTGGAGCAGCCTCTCTCAGCTGGGATTGACAATTTTCCTCATTATTTCCCCCATTTCTCTGAGGTCTCCATGCCACTGCACCCCTCTCTTTGCATTTTTTCCCCCAGAAGTGTAAGGAAAGCCCCAGCCTGGCTCCAGGCTGCAGGAGCCTCCAGCATCACCCCCAGAATGAGAGCAGGATGGGAGCTGGGAGTGACAACGTGCAAAGGAATTTCTGGTGAGAGCAGGAGGATCCTCTTTCATCTAATAAAGATTAAAAGGTGCTCATCTGGCCCCAAAACAGCACAGTGCTCTTCCTGGAGCAGCTCCTCCTTCACATTTAATAGTCAAACAGAGTGGGGGAGGCAGCAGTCAGGGCACGGTGACCTGAGGGGGCTCTGAGGAGCATTGCAGAGGGCAGGGAGGTGGTGGCACTCCCAAATCCACGGGGAGTGCCCAGCTTCTGCAGTTATTYCTGGAAAAAGAGGTGCCACAAACCCTGGCAGCCCCACACAGTGCCCCTGCTATCCCAYCGTGTCCCAGAAAATCTCCAGGGCTTCAGAGAAATGTGGAATCACAGAATGCTTTGGGTTGCAAGGTTAAAGATGATTCAGTTCCACCCCCTGCCATGGGCAGGGACACCTTCCTCTATCCCAGGTTGCTCCAAGCCCTGTCCAACCTGGCCTTGGACACTGCCAGGGATCCAGGGGCAGCCACAGCTGCTCTGGGCACCCTGTGCCAGGGCCTCACTGCCCTCACAAGAGGGATTTTTTCCCAATATCCCACCTGACCCTGCTCTCTTTCAATTTGAAGCCATTCCCTCCGATCCTATTGCTACAACCCCTGATGGAARTTTTAAAATTCTGCAGTTCTGACCCAAGCCTGGTCCCTGGGGTGGATGGAGCAGCTCCAGCTCTGCCTGCTCAGCACAGGGAGCTTTAGCTTGGCTTGTCCCCCCCGGGGAAGCACTGTTCAGATCTCCCTGTGGATCCTTCCCTGTCACTCAGCTGGAAAGTCTGATTATCCTCATGGCATCCCTGGCTGGTTAAATCCYCTGTGAGTGTAACTAAACTTGCCAAATCCTCTCTGCTCCTGCTTTAGGGCCTGCATGTGCTGTTTTGCCTGGAGGTGCAGAGCACAGAATCAACTGAAATCAGTGCTTGGAGGCAGTGCTGGGCTCTTTCCATGAAAGCTCCTTGTTGCCATGAAACCCCACATTTTGGGTTGTTAGGAGTGTAAACATGGGAGTAGACTCCTATTTCATATCCYGCACTTCAGCTGGAATGATTTGCCATCATTTCAATTAAATCCATTAAAAGAAAATCCATGCCAGTCGTATTTCATTACAAAACATCACCAATGAGGACTGRAGGATACAGGAAATCAAAATCTCTCCTCAGGAATGACAAATCCAACAAGTGGCATGGGCAGGCTGGATGATCCTTAAGGTCCCTTCCAACATAAACCATCTGAAGATTTCATGAAGTTTATCAATAACTTTTAAATAATGAAGTTTATCAATAACTTAGGGCAGATTGTGCAGACTCCTGGAAGTCCCAGGATTTTTTTTTTGGGAATGTTCATGCCAAGCACCCCAAAAGTTATTAGTAGAATTTAATAATTGCAAATAAGTTTTGAAATGATTAGTAGAATGTTAAAAGTGTATAAAATATTAGAATTGTCCACTGAGGATGGCAGTGTTTAATGAAGCAGTTCATAATCTCCTTGCACCCCCATTTTGGTCTCTCACCTGGGTTCCCTGGACTACCACCTCCTTCACCCCACTGCCATCATCATCTTCCTCTCCCCTGAAGGACCCTCAAGGTCCCACCTCTCCCCAGTTTCAAGGAGGCTTGCTCAGGTTTTTTGCTAAAYCTGAACATTCCCAAGCCTTGTTCCCATTATTTGCAGCAGATTCTGGCCCAGCTCCCAGAACTGGTCATTTTTCCTGCAGTGCTCTGTGGACGAGGGTTGGTGGAGTTATCCCTTCAATCCTCACTCAGTTTTGAGGGRTCAGGGGCTGGGAATGAGGCAGGGCTGGAACTGGGCCCAGCTTTGAGCTGSCCTGGGGTATCCTGCAGCAGAAAAGGACCTGGGGTGGGTGGTTCCAGCTGCCCATGGAGATGGCCAAGGTCATTTGAAGGAGCATCCACCTCAGGGCTGCTGAAAGTCACCTGATAGGACCATGTAATATCTCTGTGTTATCTTCCAATCCTGTGTGTCCATCTCAGATAGATTCAGATACCTCCAACAGCACTGGGACACCTGGTTTAGGGTGGAATGTCATGGAATGGTTTGGGTTGGGAGGRACCTTAWAGCCCAACTCGCTCCAWCCCCTGCCATGGGCAAGGACACCTTCCACYAGAGGATTTGGAAGGCCAGAGGRGTTCTTCCATGTGCTCTTTCCACACATGGAAAGACATGGAAAACTGGATATCCAGGGATATTCACAGCAGGCTTTAACTGGAAGAGCTCCTGTCTCACCTCCTGAGGCACTGCTGGAGAACTTTTCTCCAGGCTGTCCTTTCCTTGCCCACCTTCCTGAAAGAATTCTGGCTCTGCACACTCCTGAGTCATTGCAATCCAGGCAGAGCCATTTCCCAGGATGGGATGGGGAGGAGGAACGGGCTGGGAGCCAAAGGCAATTAGCAGCCAACATGAATCTCTGCTGCTCGCCACTCAGCCATGTGCAAATGGCACTTCTTGTCCTGTGGGTTAAGGAATGGCAGTTTAGGCTGTCAAGCCGTGCTCAAGYTTGCTGATTGAAGGGGTTTGGGGCCGTGCTATTACAAAAACGATGTTTGGRAAAAGTGCTCCTAATCCCTGTTTTATGAGGCACGCGCTGCAGAAAGGCGAAGCCATTTCTTCCTGGAGAAGTAGCAGAATCAGCAGCCGGCGACAGGAACGCATTTGTCCCCTCCAGACTGAGCAAAGTCAAAGTGGAAACTACAAACAAAGGTGTTTATGAACTTCTGAGGGCTCCTGTGMGTGATCTTGGGCTTCCACCAGGGCTGGAATAACAGCTCAGTGGGGGTTTGTTTTCCCTCCTGCTGCAGCCCCATTTCGTTCCCTCTCAGTCTTCCTTTCTCCCCCTTTTTAAGCCAGGGATGTGGTTTTATGCTGTCATTTGTCCAAGGCTGTTGGCTGTGTCCTGTGGTGAGGGGCAGAGGAGGGGCCAGGGATCAAATACRTCTGCACCCCCAAACCTGTGCAGGAGCTTGCCTTTAGTTGTGGTGGGGAGAAGTTTTCTGCTGGGCCTTTTGCTTGTTTAAGGGACTCTGGCCCATATCTCACTCCTAAAGTGTTCCTAAGCCACTCACACTCCACATGACCCCTAGGCCTCAGCGCTGTGGGATGAGGGATTGGGCTGGACCCATTAAATTAACCCCGGGTAGGGCTCCAGGTACAGGGGGTTTGCTTTGGCTCTCAGAAGAAGCTGCACTTGTGCTCTTTGTGCTTAGACAAAGGACTCTGKGCATTATTTTGAGGTCTCCATCCCCTCCTATTCTGAGGTCTCCATCGCCTCCTTCTGCTCTCTGCAGGCCTTGGACCTGTTGCTTTCCACTTTTGGGTCTTTTGCTCCCCAGGCCCAGCACCCAAACTCCTGTAAYTCTACAGATTTCACAGAAATAAAGCTCATGGGATGTGCCTTTCTCATCTCTGCCAGTTTTAACCTCAGSTGCTGGGAGAACGGAGTTTCCAAAATACCAAAGCTCCTAAAACACTCAGAGGTAGAAGAGAGAAAGAGACACTTTAGTAATATCYCCATGGAGAGGGGGAAGTCGAGTTTGCAGGTCATTCACCCCTCATCTCCTCCACCTAAAGCAATGCACATCATTCAGGCACGGCTGAGAGGCACCAAAAAAAGTCACTTTGGAAAGAAACCCATTTTTTTTCCCCAAGCCATGATGATGCACAAGAGGCAAATACATCCCCGAATGCCCGGGAAAAGCAGYGTGGGAAATCAGCCAGTGGGAAAGCAGGAAAAAAAATGGGCCCAGGAAATCAAACCTTTTGAAGCTTGGGGRTTTTTTTCAAGCTCCCTCCTAATTTTCTCCAGTCTTTAGAGCTTGGTAATGAGCGGCAGGGAGAAATTAATCACCACCTTGGGAGGCAGATAGGCCGAGGAAGAGGAGTCATTTGAGCTGGGTCTACCCCCTAAAGGTTAATTCCTACGTGTTACCTTGCTTTAATTGTTTTCCTTAGTCTGCTGATGGATCTGCCTCACTGAAGGACATAAAACACTTCCTTCCTTCCAGGAACAAAAGCTGTTAAGAGCCGAGGTGAGAAATGAAGATGTGGCTTGGCTTTCATGGCTTCCATAAAGCTTTTTTAGCACAGGGTGGGGAATTCCAGCAGCACCCCAAAGGGTTGGCAGCAAACATCAGGATGTGAGGAAATAAAGTGAGGAAAGGCACCTGGCTGTGGTTCCTTCTCCTCAGCCCTGGTTCCAGAGATGGGTTTGGGTTTATTTCTGCCTTGTTTGGGGGGCTGTGATGGGCTGGGGGTGCCCAGGAGGAAGGAGAACACTGAAGGGTTCCCATTTGGGGATTTGGACACTTCCACAAGCTTCTATTCAAGATTTTCGCGAAAAAAATACAATGATTTCAAGGAAAGGGAAAATGAAAACTAAACTGAGAGCAAAATCAACCCCAAATGTTTTTACCTCATGGAAATGAAACATTTTGATACTGTCAAAACAAACCGAGAAAGTTGAAACAATCTGTTTTGATACTTCCCAGTCGAAATCAACACGTTTCCTTCAAAATGTTTTGATTTCAGTCCGACTACATTTTCCTACGGGGGAAGAAACTCCACAATATTCGCCTGAGACGCTTCCTCCTGGATCTGGTGCTGGAGTTACCACAAAAAAGCTCAGAGCAGATCTGGGGGGAGGAGTAGGGAAGAAGGTACTGTCAGAYTGGATATTGAAAATGCATCCATGATGTCTGTATCGTGAGGGAAAAGGAGGAAGAGGCATCCAGATTGTTCCAAAAGGCTCAGAGAGTGGCCCTTGGGAAAACAGGATGATGGTGGTGGCATCTCAGCCCCTTTGCCCTTCCCATGGRAAGAGTCCTGCAGAAGCCAGAGCTGCTGAGCTCTGTGCAGGGATGGCAGGATGAGGGGAAGGACGGTTAACAGGCATCAGAGCAGGAATTTGCAGAGCTAAATTGCTTCAAATGTAGAAAAAAGAGAAGAAGGAATCAGAGCAATTTGTCACCAAAGTGGTTTTGATCTTATGGAAAGACAAGGACTGAAGTAGGAAATGGAATTGCGATTGCAGTAACTGAATTCATTTCCTGAGGATGAAAACACAGCCCATGCTGAGGGTGCTTGGTTCTTTAACCTCATCCCTCCTCTATAACCAGACCTTGAGGGAGGAAAAAGCTCCCTAGGTTTGGTGTCTGAAGGATTGACCTGGTGATGACTGGTCAGTGCTGAGCCAGGGCCACCACCAGCCCTGTGACAGCACCAAACCCAAAGTGCCACCACCAAATGGGGCAGGGGAAGGTGCCCAGGGCCCTGGTCACAGCCTCAACCCAGGCAAAGGCTGAGGAGCAGCTCCTGATCCTGCTGGGAAGGATGAAAGTTTGACAAGAAAGTCTCACAGATATGTGTGCTTAGCAGAAAGATTTTTAAACGTAGAGTCTGATGAAGGAATAGAGATGGAAGCAAGTTTTGATCTAGAAGAACTGCTGAGCCAGTCTTACTAGCTAACCAAGGAGGCAAAGGGTGTGTTAGTTAGAAGGGGTTTTTATGGCTTAGAGCAAAGGATAAACCCACCCCAAACAAGAAGATGTTTTTACCAAGCAGAAAGACAGCACAGGCAAACAAGTCAGCAAAGTTGCAAGTAGAAAAAAGGTCTCAGAATTTTCCACTGCAAGAAAACTGAAAAACAACTTCTAGCTTAAACTGTAATGTACAAACTTTTAGTGATTGGAGAACAGAAACATGAATATGGTAATTATAGCAGTTATGACAGGCTAGAGATAATAGTTAAGGTATAGATTGGGTCTCCTGTATTAAGATGCTCAGCAAAGAAAAGTATAGAATGCATTGTAACCAAAAGAAAAGTATATAATGCATTGTAACCAAAAGAAAAGTATATAATGCAATGTAACCAAACCCAAAGGGTCTCCAGGCCTGCCTGCAGCTGGAGCTGACAGCCGTAGGCACAGCTCTGTCACCCACCACCTGGACTGCTGTAACCTCTTGGATGGAATAAACTGCATTTTGTTTACAATAAACTGCATTTTGTATACAATAAACTGCATTTTGTATACAATAAACTGCATTTTGAAGAGCAGCCTGGAGTCCCACATCCCTCATTCAGGCTCCTTCCTTCTCCCCTGTCTATCCTCCGGCCTGCTGGTTCTCCAGAACCCCTGGGAGAGCTCAGTGGGCTGCAAATCCATCCCAACACTCGGGATGTGGTCCCAAACCCCAGGAGGGTGGATTCCCTGCCCTGCTGCTGCTCCCTCACGTTCAGAACCATCTCCCCCTTCCCTCACTCTGATCACCCGAGAACAAAAAGCAAAGTTTCCTCTGCTTTCCTTTCAACTCCTCCTCTGGACAGAGCGGAGCCTCCTCCCCGAAATCCCTGGCACGTGGCTGGCTGATGTTCCTGGAGACAGGCATGCACTTCATGCCCTTCCTGCTCTGTCCTTATCTCCTGATCTGCTGCTGCCACAAAGCAGAGAATTCCTTTTCTGAGTGCTTGGCTCACCCTTGTTCCCCACAGGAAAGGGGATTCTGGTGTCTGTTCCACAGGCAGGAATGATCCAGCKGCTCCGGGGTCACAGATTGAAACCATCCCCTCGTGGTGCTGTAAGGAACAGCAACACCTCCACAGCAAGGTCACACCTCTTCCCTGTGTTAATTAATCAGTACAATTAAGCAGTTTGTTCGCTAGTATCAGTCCCTGGAAAAGCAGGTCACTTATTAAAGGAGGCAGGGAGCCAGGTGGGGTCTGACATGTGCCATGGAGACCTGGCAGGACCTCTCAGGCTCAGTTTGGGCACTGACTCTTTCAACCTGGTATTTCCCTTCAGGGATGGGATGCAATGCTGGGAAGGAGGAATGAGCCAGAGCCTTGAAGGTCTCATCCACACACAAGCCAAGTCTGTAGAAGGATCCCTATGGACAGACTTTGAATCGGAGTGCAGGAGTTGCTTGAAATCATGGAATGGTTTGGGTTGGAAGGGACATTAAAACCACCCAGTCCCACCCCTKSCMWKGGCAGGGACACCTTCCACTAGTCCAGGCTGCTCCAAGCCCTGTCCAGCCTGGCCTKGGACACTYYCAGRGATCCAGGGGCAGCCACAGCTGCTCTGGGCACCCTGTGCCAGGGCCTCASYASCCTCACAGKGAGGAATTCCTTCCCARTATCCCATCTAAATCAAAATGGTGGGATTAGCTTTGGCAAGACACATGAGGTCTAGACCAGGTCTAGGAGGGGGAAACAATTTTCTTTCATGGAGCTGGGGCTCCCATGGAGCTGGGATTCCTTGGGCTGGAAGTGTGGGCTCTCTAGGGAAATCTTCCACCAGGACTCAGACAGCCCTTGCTGAGAGCAGAGTCTATGACAGTTTCCATCATTTCCTAAAATGGGAACAAGAATTAAAACTCTCCTTTGGTTGGATGACTCCCTCTCTGAGCTCCATTAACTTTATTGACTCAACTCCAGGGAGTGCCAAGGGAGAGAAGTTCTCCTGGAGGTACCTTAAACACCATCCAGTGCCATGGGCAGGGACATCTTCCACTGTCTCAGGGGGCTCCAAGCTGTGTCCCACCTGGCTGGAACAATTCCAGGGATGGAGCAGCCACAGCTGCTCTGGGAACCTGTACCAGGGCCTCAGCATCCTCACAGGAAAGAATTTCTTTCTAATATTTAATCTAACCCTACTCTCTGTCAGTTTGAAGCCATTTCCCCTTGTCCTGGCACTCCAGGCTCTAGGAAATTTTCTCCATCTTTCTTGCACCTTCAGGCCCTGCAAGGCCACAGTGAGGTCACCCCAGAGCTTCTCTCTTCCAGGTGAACAACCCCAGCTGTGCCAGCCTTTCCTCCCAGCAGAGCTGCTCCATCCCTCTGCTCACCCTGCTGCCTCCTCTGGGTTCTCTCCAGCAGCTGCACACCCAAGGATGTCAATGATTTGTCCCAGAGAATTCCACCTGGAGGCTSCAGGCGCAGCAGGACCCAGCTCCTGTCCCCACCCAGGCTGTGTGTGACCACTTGGGCTGCAGAGCAGCTCCTTTCCCCTGGGGAACTTTTCCTTCCTCCACAACACGCCTGCCAACTTCCTGGGAATTGCTGGGGTGGGAAGGAGACATTTCCCCCCTGGAAAGAGGGAGCACATGGGAATACATGACCCAGGACATCAGAGAGGAGCTGCCCTTGGTGAACACTGACAGGATGGTGCATTTTCCTGGTCAGATATTGGAAAAAAATATTAAAAAATCCAGCTTGTTTCTACTTCACCAAGGACCCCTCAGACAGAGTTTGTCTGTGCTGTAGACCTTSACCTCCTGTCRRGGGGAGGCAAAGCCAAGGGAGGCAGTGGGGAGGGACAAAACTGCCAAGTGCTGCGGAGGGGTTCATTCATTAAATAAAATTAGTATTGAGACAAGTAATGACCCAGTTTGTGAAGGGTCACCAAGGGCTCAGCAGAGGCCTGTGGGCAGCACCTCCTCAGGACACTGTGGCTGAAAGATCAGGTTTGCTCCAGCCAGACATGCTGACCTCCAGGCCATGGGGGATGATGGAATCTCTTCAAACCCTCTTCTTCAGGCAGGSAGGAGGGAAAGGCTCTGTCTTATCCAAACCAGGGTGTCACAGACATSTTTTATGRAAAATCCTTTCCTTAGGATTTTTSCTCCTRAGAAGCYRAGAGGCCTCAGGAACAAAATGTAAACAATGGTTATCTGCTGCTGTGGAATGCAACAGGTGCATCTGTGATTGGTCTCATGTGKTTGTTTCTAATTAATGGCCAATCACAGTCAGCTGGCTCAGACTCTGTCCGAGCCACAAACCTTTGTTATCATTCCTTCTTTTTCTATTCTTAGCTAGCCTTCTGATGAGATCCTTTCTTCTATTCTTTTAGTATAGTTTTAATGTAATATATATCATAAAATAATAAATCAAGCCTTCTGAAACGTGGAGTCAGATCCTCATCTCTGCCTTCATCCTGGGACCCCTGTGAACACCGTCACACCAGGGGATGGCATGGCCTTGGCACAGCTGGCACAACCCATGTGCCAACCTCCTGCACCTGCCCTCTGGAGCAGCTTCCAGAGGCTGGGAGAGCCAGGGCCAGGGCAGCAGACTGGAGATTGGGGTGGCAGGGCTCTCCTGGGATGGCACAAGCCTGGCCCTGGGCAAGGCTTTGCTGAGCTTTCCATTGAGCTTTGTTCTGGCTTGGACATGACAATGTCCAAAACCCAGCTTTGATTTCTCTGGGGTTTTATAACTCAACTCTGAATGCCAGCAAAGGTAGAGATACATCCTCATACAGCCAGATACATCCTCATACAGCCATGGAAAAACCTCCTGATTCCACCCAAAAAAACTCCAGAAGGAATAAAAAAAGGATTTGCCCCTTTTGTTTTCCCAGGATTGTGCTGAACTTCCTCTGCTTTTATTTCCAGAGGCTGTTTTCTCCCCAAAGTGACTGTTCTGGTGTTTTTCTTCCATCCATCCTCTCCCTACACTTGCCAGGTTTAATTTATTTGCTTTCAAACCAGAAGATATCCATCTGGACATCAAACTGAATTCCACTGAATCTCCTGGACACAAAAACYCAGTTTGTTGATGGCATGAGGGGCAGCACAGACTGACTGCTATGGTGGGTTTTTTTTCAATCCATCCTCTCCTCACACTTGCAGATTTCATGTATTCCATTTCAAACCAGAGAACACAGGCTGGGCCACCAAACTGAATATTATTTAACCTCCTGACACAAAAAATCCCAGCTCACGGATAGCACAAGGAGCAGTGGATTATTGCCCTGTCTCGATGCTCCAGATAGGGTCCCTTTTATTGGAAAATTCCAGCAGTTCTCCAGYAATTCCCACGTCTGCTGCACCCCAAGGTGACTGCGGAGCGGCTGCATCCCTCCCAGTTAGATAACAATTATTGGCAGATATAAATAGAGGTTTTCTGCAGCAATATTGTTTAGTATGCTAAATGTTGCCTTAATTTGCTGGTTCAATTGGAAGTGAATTCCTGTCATGCACAGAGCAAAATAGATCAATTATATTACTGCTAATTATTGTTATTATTTTAAACTGTGCTTCTCCAGCAGATTTAACAAATTTGTCAATCCAGCTCGTTCACCTTCTCGAAACAGAACCTGGCAGCCTTGCATGCAAATTAGCCCGGATTTTCAACAATAATTGCAACTCTTTTGTAATTATCTCACCCTAGACAGTTCCCATTTATCACTTCTAGGCCTAAAGGCTCCAACATCTTCATTYTCCCAAAGTATCGATACATCGTCCTATACATTAAGAGCAAAAAAATTGCATTTTGCAGCAWTCCTCGTTGTCAGGGCCAAAATAAATGGGAACAAATATCAATATTTGGGGAGAAAACATATTTACAACCTGGTCAGAAATTTCTTGCTGGAAAACCCAACTTTTCCAGCAATATTCGAAAGTAATATGTTAAAAATATCAGCAAATATCTTCATGTTTCCCCTGGCTCTGATAAATAGCCTTTTAGATCTGTGTTTCTAGCCCCAGAATAAAAGTTCAAAGCCTATAAACKACGTGACACCTTTTCCTGCCTGCCTCTAACTGCATCTTTTCTCCATCAGGATGCCTTTATCAGGAGGTCATAAATCACAGGCATTCCCATTAGGAAGCAGTGAGMGGGATAGGGCAGGTTTCATCTCCAGGTATTCACTTTTATAATTCACCGCTGCATTATTTACTCTTGTGGCTGCAATAATCCCTCTGAGGTCAAATATATGCACATATAAACCAGTCTCAGAGCTGGAGAAAAATAYAGAATAAAAACCTGGGCGTAATGGTGATGGGTGGGCAGAAATTCTGTGTTTGTGAGGGTTTCTGAAGGCTCTGGGTGGTTGGATTTCCTCATGAGTAGCATGCTGGGAAGAACAAGGAGGTAAAAATTGAAGTGAAAGGCAGAGGCTGTTCTGCRCCTGGGAAGATGAAGAGGAGCACAAACCCTGCCCAGGACAGAGGGGACAGGCAGGAAAACTGGAACCACAGCCCTTTCCAAGCTCAGCAGAAGCAGGAAAACTGCAGAGATGAGCAGGGGCAATCAAGGAAAGGGAAAAGAGGAACAAATAATYCCATTTTTTGTGCACAAGCAATGGGTCTGCAGAAGCCCCAGCCCCAAGCTCCTGCAAATGCTTCATTCAGCCTGGGCACCAGGGAGATGGGCAAAGAAAAGCTTCCAAACAAGGTCAGGGAAACCCAGGGAGATACAGAGAACCTCTGGGTTCATGGGTGGAAAGTGGGATTAAGGGTGAACACACCTGGATAAATGGGATATTTAAGTGAAGGGTCCCCACCCTTCAAAGATGGCGCTCACACTTGACAAATCTGAGACACGAGGAGAAGAACAGTCTGCTCGTGGTGCCAGATGTGGAGGGCACAGCCCGTGGCAGGTTTGGTGCCAGATGTGGAGGGCACAGGGCATGGTGGGGTTTGGTGCCAGATGTGAAGAGCTTGGCATCTGGCAGTGTTTGGTGCTAGATTTGGAGTGCACAGCATGGTGCTCAGTGCCAGATGTGGAAGGGCATGGCATGTGGCAGTGTTTGGTGCCAGATGTGGAGGGCACAGGGCATGGTGGGGCTTGGTGCCAGATGTGGAGGGCATGGCATGGTGCTCAGTGCTAGATGTGGAAGGCACAGCCTGTGGCAGGTTGGGTGACAGATGTAGAGGGCATGGTGCCTTGATGCCAGATGTGGAGGGCACAGCCCATGGCAGGTTTGGCGTCAGATGTGGAGTGCATGGCAGGGAGCCCAGTGCCAGATGTGGAGGGCACAGCCCATGGCCCTGGGCTCGCTGCCAGCCACAACACCAGGATGCAACACTCACCATCAAAACCACAAAAAAAACACCCTGAAGACTAAACACAGACCACCAGTTCCCCACTCCAGAGATCACCACTGTCACACATCCCTGCATCTCAGAGCCGTGTAATGAAGAGGAGCCACGCAAACCCAGACAAAATGGAATCAGTGCAAAGCAGAACGATGTGGAAAATGTGGGGAAGAAGTGWTCTCCTGGCTGCAGAGACACTCACACTCTCTCCTTGCTTCATGAATATGTAGAAACAAGAAGGTTGCCTCCAAATGTCAGCCTAAATGGACACACTTTTCCYTCCTATAAATATCCCATTTCATTCTGAGGCAGCAGAATGCAGACAAGTTACAGCTCAGACCTCCAAAGCCCCGTCTCCTGCTCCTCCAAATTGGTTTATTTGGACTGTAAATTCTTCTGGGCTCCGTGATAAAGATCCTTTKCTTTCATCTTCCCTGAAGGTTGCCAAATCCCAGTGATAGGGTGACCTGGAAAATAAAGGGGGGATTGTTGTAAATATTTCACACTCTCCCTGGAACCAAGAGCAACAACTGATGCTGGAGTGAAGGGAAATGCAGGGACTGATGGGATCAGGGAGAATCAGGTGTGGGGAGAGCTCATTTTATTAGCATCTGGCAAAGGAAGATTTTGTCCTTGGCAAAAAAACCACTCTGAAGACTAAACACATTCAGTTTGGACAGGAATTGTGGATCAGATGGAAAAGACAGTGTGATGTTGGTCCTCCTATCCTGCTCCTGRAGGGTAAATTTGGGGTTCTCTCATTCCCAAAGAGGCCTGGGTTTCAGCCAGCCCAGGGGATCTTTGCTGTTCTGGACTGAAGGAGAAACTGGAATTGCAATGGGAAGCAATGCCATTGCAGTGTGCACACCTCAGTCCAGGCAAGGTGGGAATGTCCCTGGAGGAACCAACAGGAGAATTCCCCCTCCTCTCCATCAAGAGAACATGTCTGTGACTGTTAATGGGATTTACCATCTTCCCAAGCCCTGTCCACTTCCAGGCGTGGCTGACACCCAGTATCCAACAGGAAAGGGACAATAATTCATTTGGAGTCACTCATTTGATTACTTAGGGTTTTCCTTGGTATTTAATTTGCCTGGGAGCAGAAAAGTGGTTTTTGGAGCCTTGCAACTTTGCAGTGCTTCCTGACTGATTCCTGCAAGTCCACCCTGGACAAGGGACTGCACTCCCAGGCAGTTCCCATGAACAGGTGAGATTTCCATGTGCTGAGCCACAGCTCCCTGGAGGTGAGCGGCCTCTCACCCAGGYCAGCCCCCTTTCTTTTCCCAAAGAAAGAAAGAACCAGGATCAGGAATTCTGCATGTCTCAGGAACGGTCTCCAGCTTGGCTTGGGGCAAGAGTGCCCCAATTGTGAGAGCAGTGGCTGTCCCTGAGAGGTGTTGAGTGCTGCCACCTCATGCTGGGCTTCCTGATCATCCTGTTTGGATGCTCAACCATTCCAGAAAGTGGGTCCAAGGATATCCTCATGCCAAATCACTCATTGTGTCTCAAATTGTCTCATTTCCTGAGGGTTTCATCAACAAAATCACCGTGGCTTTCCTGATTTGTCCAACGTCAAACACCTCAAAACTGCAAATGCAAGACCAGGGGGCGTCTGGGAAAATCTGGGGCAGAAACTCTGGCTCTGCAATGTAACAGCAAAAAAAAAAAAGTTTAAAAATTGCTTTTTGAGATGGCTCTCAAGGAAAAAAAGKGCACTGACAAATTCCAAGTGAAAACTGGGATTTGGTTCTATTTATACCTTCAGCAAATCCACAGACAATATAAATGAAYTTGAGATACAAAATGGAACGAATTAGGCAGACTGGTGAGAGAGAGTTACATCCCTTCCGACAGCAGCATGCAGTAATCCAGCCAAAATATTTCAGAACTAATTACTCTCCAGCCTTCTAATCCCTGCTAGAGAGAAAAAAACCACCCCACCCCATATATTTTGGGAAGTTCATTGGAAGCATCTGTTTAAGATGTTGTTAATCCTTCGTTGCAAACTCATTGGCTGGGTGATAATGAACCAGCCCTGGTTGTGCTCAGCGTGCTGAGACCTAAACCTCATCTTGCTTAAAGCTGATTATTCCCTGCAAAGGAGCACAACTCAATCCCCTTTCTTCTTGCTTTGCTTTTGTTTCTTCTGGTGAGAACTTTTCATTCCTCCTTCGCTTTTCCAGCCGGCAGCTGGCAGCAGAAAACGGCTTTAATCTCAAATTTCAGGATCAATATGGAAGGGCACTATTGATTTTGGCACACCGGGATGACCCCAGGGGTCCACAGCAACCACTGAGGACTTTTGATGTTGCTGGACCTTCTTCAAGTAGAATTTCTAACAACCTCCCACCCTCCTGAAGCTCAGCCAGGAGGAGTTTGCTTTGCTGAGCAGCAGCACAGCAGGGTCCTGGCATGATCTAATGGGAAGGCATCTCCCTCTGGAGCTCAGAGCAAGGGAAGGGGAAAACCACCCTCGTGACTCAGACAGGTTAAAGGAATCCATTAGAACCYCATTTCCCTGGAAGAACACGGTGCTGAGGAAGCACCCAGGCCSTGTCTCTGACCAGTTCCTGCCATCCCTCTTCCAAGAGCATTTGCCAGCRCCTCAAATCCCAGACTTCCTCACTTTGGAGTGCCTGACTTGAGTTCTCTTGGACCATCTGSRTTTTTCTGTGATTTTTAGTGATATTTTGGAGAGGTCTGGCTTCAATTCCTCAAATGGCTGAGCTAAGATTACTCCTGCACTTTGGGGTGAGTTTGGGATGCTGCCCAGAGCAAACAAAAGAGGAGCTGTGGGGTTTTTCTTTTGCTTTTTGCTTTTTTGCTCCTATAAATGTGACGAAGTTCAGATTTATGCCTGTGGAGTCTGTACAGTTTTTTTATCTGATTAAAGAGGGATGAGGAAGGAAATGGATTGCATGGAGCTGCCAGGACAGCATCCGTCTCTTCCTCCAGACTGCCGCCGGCTTGGGACACATTAAAAGTCCTCCCAATGCTCAGTTTTTCACACTTTTGGAGGTCACCCACAGCAGAATTCCATGAGTCACCAAGCTGGGGGCCTGTCTCTCCCTCCAGCAGCCCTAAAATCTGTGTGACCACCCTGAGGAGAGCAGATGTGAGGCTGAYGTGTCCCATCAGGCCTGTCTACCTRTCAGATATCCAAGGAGAAGASGAATCATTTTCTTACCTCCAAAAAACATCTCAAGACACTTAAAATTTAGGTTTTTTTTTTTGCAGGAGCTGGTCTCAGGTCTGGTCCTGCAGAACACTTCTGGGGGATAGGGTGGAGACTTCCCAAACTGTGGGRCTGTAGAGGAACAGGAGGATGGGGTTTGAACACAGGAGGAGGCTGATAATGTAATAAAAAGGTCTGAAAATAAAACCRGAACAGAATTTAGCAGGGATAAGGGCAAAGTCTTCCAGAGGGACCACAGGGATGAGGTTCTATCTGCCAATAGCAACTGGAAAGGTCTGGGGGGTGTCACCCATCAGGCACAGCTCTTAAGCACCAACTTCCCATGGCTGTGAAGAGGGTCTGGATCCTTCCAGGGGTGTAAAACAGGGAGGCCAAACCTGTAGAATAATTGGCTGGGCAAGCACTCTTCCCCAGATTTCCCAAGGAGCTAGATGGAGGAAACCAAGGGGGGGCAACAGGAGTGGGCAGAGAGGTAAAAAATACACTAAGGTAGGAAAAATTGAGGAATTGGGGGTGATTAATGCACAGAAGAGAACATTACAGGGAAAATGTGCCACACGATGGGAACACAATTTTAGTGCAGGCAAAAAGAAAGGTTTGGGTCCGTGGGTCCAGGGAGGAGAACGGGGAGGGAGGTGCAGCACGTTCTGGGAAAGGGACACATCTGAAGGATTGGTGTGTCTTGCAGGCAAAAATATCTCCATGCTGGTGGGTGGAACTGGAGCAGAAACAGTGAACGATTCCTCCAAATATTGGCCAAAATTATTACTTTATTTTTTTTTTTTAAAGGAGAGTCCTGTTTTTTAGTTTTCCTGACCTTTTTCTTCTGAAGAGGAAAACCAAGCGTGAACTGAGCAAACTTTGCCTTGTGACACACCAAGATGGGCAACTCCAATCAGCCTCATTGTGCAGCTAAAATAAACCAAAACAATGCTGGGAGGGGGCGTCTTTTCCTTTTCTTTCACAGTGGAAACCCAACATGAAATATTTCCACTGGCCCGAGCAGCAGCACCACCAACTGTTCCACATTCCCTGCKTGCTAAAATGTGCTCAAGCATGGCCAGACTCCTGCTGGGAGTGGGATGGAGGGGGAGAAGAACCAGTCTGGATCCTGCAGCTCATCTTGGGRTGGAGRAGCTGCTCCTGCCACGCTCCCTGGTCCAACAGGAGGTTGAAAATTTGCTTTTTCTGTGTGTTTTGGAGTTAGTGAGAGCAGTGTCTGGAAGTTTCTGAGCAGGGAGGCGGCCTGTAAGCATTTATTTGGTGAGAGAAGATGTGCATGTGGCTGGCAGAGGGGCTTTTACCCACACCTCACCCATCAGGGATCTTGCAGCTGCTTGGGAAAGAGTTTTTGGTACTTTGTGGCACTGCCAGGAGAAACTGAGCTGTTAATGATGGGKGCAAAGCACCCTCTGTGTGCCCAATCCCAAATCCTGAGCTCTGGAGAGGTGGGAAATCAGATGTCAGCATCTTCCTAAAGCACAAGGTTTCTTTTGAGCCCTGTAAAGTTTGTAGCCAAGGAGAAAAAGGCGAAGAGATAACAAAGGGCTCCCTTCCCTGAGCAGAACAATAAAGGCCAYTCGTTGATCATTTGAATTTCTTGCCTAATGAAATTGGATACAGTCTGAACCCCCCCTATGCCAAAGGCTAATTCATTTCCACGTTTGAAATGCGTGTTACCAATTACTGACTGCAGATCTAATGATTTCCAGAGCTGCKTTGGATTCTGATACCAGAGCCTTTGAGGATTTATTGATGAGGAGCCTATAAAGTCAATTTTGAACTGTGCATTCAATTCATCTCAGGAGTGTGCACCCAGCTCTTGGGGCTTTGAGTCACAGCTCAGCCAGACACATAAATATCTGCTTTTTCTCCTCAGCACACTTTGGATGCCATCTAAATTCAAGAGTTGCCCCACATTTCCTGGAGGACTGTCCTGCGAGGAYGTGGGGTGAAATGCAGCAGTGTCACAGGGAAGGCCATCACCCTCTGCTACCCAGTTTGGAAGTCAGAAATGTCCACAGTGCCTCTCCAGGCTCCAATATTTGTGAGTCCTCAGAGAGATTGGATAATTACCYGACACTGATTTAATGAGGGCAGAACCCAAAGTGCTCCCCAGCTTTGCTCTCAGGAGCAGGTGGATTCCCTAAGCTGAACCATTACATCTACCTGATGCAAGCAGCAAAACAGCAGCTTTAAATCTGACTATCTGTTTTCTCAGACCCAAAACGTGCACCTGAGTTGGTGATGTTACCCCAGGATGCCATGATAGCATCAAGAGGATCTGTCCCTCCCTTGTGCCCACCATATTCTGCAGAAATGCCTTTCAGACCTGTGGGTTTTTTAGGTTTTTCACCACTTATTGACACATTTACAGGTTCATGTCTCAGGGTGGCTCTGAGAAGTCTCCTGTGACACCCTGCTTCAGCCTGGAGCAGGTGACAAAGCCACAACTTCGGGATATCAGGGCTGGCCACCAGTCCCAACTTATCCATGGCAGTGCTTGCAGCATCCYGGGAAAAGCTGGGGCAGGTTTTCCTCTGGCTGGGGATTTGTGAGGGCAGTTTTAGGATTTTTGCCTGCTTTTGACCAACACAAACCTKGCCCTGTCATCAGCTGTTTGCAAACCTTCCACCTGTGCCTGGCTCCATCCCCAGAGCCTCTGGTTTTCCCTTTCTCCAATTTGCACTTGGTGAAAGTGTTGGATTTGCCTTCCATGGTCTGGCAGAGGGAAGGCCAATAATGACAGGGCTTTTTAAATCCCCATCCTGAGCAGAGGGATGTGTGACATTGGTCACAAAGTTCTTGGGGTGAAGGAAGAGACATGATCCCTGACTCATGATCAGAAGGCTTGATTTATTATGTTATGATATATATATATACTACATTATAACTATACTAAAAAGAAAAGAAGAGGAGAGYTTCCAGAAGCTGCTAACTACCTAAGAATASAATAGAAAGAATGATAACACACGAGCTGGCCTTRACAAACTCCGAGAGCCAGCTCTGCTGTGACTGGTCACTGAACCAAAACATCCAYMCCAGACCAATCACAGAWCYACCTGCTGCATTCCACAGCAGCAGACAATCCAGTGTTTACATCTTGTTGCTGAACCTCTCAGCTTCAGCAGGAAAARTCCTAAAGAAAGGATTTTAGTGAAAAGGATGTCTGYGACAGGGATGGGGATTTATAGGGTTTCTGGTGGGGCTGTGTGTCCCAGCAGGGCTGGTTATTGAGGACCCCTTTGTGCTCATCCATCACACTGGGATGTGTCCCACTGGGAACCTTCCTTAAGGACACCCCAGGCAGAGCCAGAGGTGCAGAAACTCCTGTGGGTAGATCCACTGAGCTCCTACCAGAGGAGCAAGAAGCTGATTTAATTAGGAGAACGGGTTTATTGGTGTTTATAAAAGAACAGATCCYGTTCTCATTCCCATATCCGTGCATGGCAGCATGCTTTGTTTTCCCCTTTCTTCTTGTATCTTATAAACCCAGCTCCACATTTTCCTAACAGGRAGAATTTATAGAGCCAGAGCTCCAATCATTATAAATCAGGCAGAGCACACAAACACAAGAGGGGAAAAGCAAGCGAGAACATTGCAAATCATTCAGTGTCAATAATCTCCGTTGTTATTTGCAGCCAGCAAAGGAAATTGGACTTTTTAATATGTAACACATTAACCTGAGTGTCTGCCTAAATGGAGCTGCGTTTTTAATGTGTTGACATATTCACACAAGTGCTCTTTCTCTAATTCCCCCAACCTTAACATAACAATAATATTGTCAAATCATTAGSAGGCCCTTAAAGAAGGATTAATTCCCCCTAATGAAACAGTGAGTTACACCCTTGGCCGTGGCCTGGCCGTGCTGAACTCACAGCATCCATCCTGGCACACCTGGGGCTGCTCAGAGCTCAGGGCTAGGGAGTGTGTGTGCTGGGAAGGGTGAAAACTGGAATTCCACAGGTTTGGTGGGCTGGATTGCAATGACAGAGGCTGAATTCAYGGAATGGTGGAATCACAGAATGGTTTGGGTTGGAAGGGACCTTAAAGCCCATSTCATTCCAAGAGATGGGATGCCTTCCACTACCCCAGGTGGCTCCAAGCCCCATCCAACCTGGCCTTGGACACTTCCAGGGATGGGGCAGCCCCAGCYTCTCTGGGCACCCTGTGCCAGGGCCTCCCCAAGCTCACAGAGAAGAATTCCTCCCCAATATCCACCCAAACCTGCTCTCTSTCATTTTGAATCCATTCTCCTTGTCCTGTCACTCCCTGCTCCAACTCTTGCAGTGTTATTTTTCCTCTGRTGATGTGGTTCATTACCAGTGGGGGGGATTTGTGCTCCCAGTGCCATACGATGAGGTGACAATGCTCTGACCCTGCTGCCATCCCACTCCAGTCCCCTGGATCTTGTGCCCAGCTCCAACACACCCTTTGCAGGAGTCACAGAGGGGATGAGGATAATTTGGAATTAGGCAGGGTGTGAGCTCCACAAAGCTCAGCAGAGTGAAACACAACTCTGGACMGAGGAGGGCATAAAGCTGATGTCCCTGAACACTCAGAGAATGAACACTGGGAGCTGCTGCCCATGATTACACTGGAGAAGCAGGGAGTGGTCAGCTCTGCTCACCCCGCTCCTCCCGTGGCTCTCTTCATTTTTCTGCATTTTCCCCTGGTTTAATATGGAGTTTTTACRGGCAGAATGTGCTCAGGATGGTGCATAATGGGCCCAACTGTGCAGAAATGTCATGCATGCAAAATCTATGCAAAGCCCCTGCTATGCTTTTGCCTGAATCAATTTAAAGAAGACGCTCCATAAAACAGGATAAAGCCAGATTAAGTGCATACAAATGAGGCAGCCCAGGCAAGGCTTTCGGAATTTGYTGGAGACAGATGGAATACAAATGGAGGCAGGAATTGCACCGGTGCATGTGTAAAACACACTTGGCAGATCCACCCAGGGAGSTGGAGGGGAGAGAAGCAGCCTGAGGAGAAGTCCCCTGTGCAGGAGGCACCTGCAGGCAGAGGGGACAATAAGGCAGACATGAGGCCCATCTTCCTTCCCATCTATGTGGTCTTTGGTTTTCCAGCAAATTCCCTGGAAAGCAGCACAGCTTTCTGTGGCAGCTTCGTGAGGAACAGAGGCATTATAGGAATTCACAGGGGGGRAAAGCCCATCAGCAGCACTGCCCGGTGTTGTTTGCTTTGCTTCCACATTTATTTGATATTCCCAGATCATTTTCAGCTCCCTGCCCACTGCAGCTTTTCCCCTGCCAGCGTGGAACAGGCTCCAYCACAGGATGGTGATGCCATACGTGGCCAGGCTGGGATGCAAAATATCCTGTGAAATAAAGTGAGCAGATTGGGAACTTCTGTTCTCCTCAGCTGAGAGCAGGGGAAGTGCATGGGAAATTGATGAAAGGGAAGATTTCCTTTTTTTTTTTTTTAATTTTCTTTTTTTTTTTTTCACACAATTAGCTGCCAGGAGATTTTGCTGAGGCTGAAAACTTGGCAGGCTGCAAACACTGAATGGGACATTTACATGGGTGAGGAGCACACCTTGTGACAGGGATTTAGGGAGCCCCAGCAGGGGCTGTAATCCACAGGCTTAGCTCAGTGAGGGCTTTTTGCATCAAATTCCTGAAGAAATATGGTCCCACTATTGTTTTGCCAGTCCATGTGCATGTGGCAGCCTTTGGGCTCTTCCTTCAGYGAGTAATTTCTGTCTTCTGGCCATGCCCCATGGAATCACAGAATGGTTTGGGTYGGGATGGACCCCRGAGATCATCCAGCTCCCAGGCCCTGCCAYGGGCAGGGAACTTTCCACAGGACATGGAAGCAGCCACAGGCTCTGTAACTCAAAGATAATTCCCTTTCTGGAAGAGCTGTGGGATATCAGCARTCTGGGAGAGATGAAGATGCTCTGCCAGTGGCTCCTGAGAATATCCCAGTTCATCCCTGCCTGGATATTTTGCTAAATCAGGAGGCAGACTCCTCTGGGCACTGCAGGACTCATGGAAACACTCCATGTTTTCCATGGGTACTTTGGGAAAACAAAGTGTCCTCGGGCTGCTGGGGAGAAACTGACTTGGAAAGGGAGCTCAGGGTCTCCAGGCTTGGAATCAGAAGTAAAAACCCCTGTGAGGAAGAGCTGCTGCTGTGTTTTGGGCATGTCCCAAGGAAGTAAAGGCTGGTGGAGACAAGGGTCTGCCCCAACCGGCACCAAAACCCATCTGTTCTTCTGTTTGGGGGCATATTTTAGGGAAAATTTATGCTGAATCTACTTAGACAGTCCTAAATATYTCATTGGCACTAGTGAAGATATTCCCACAGCTTCAAACCAAGYATATGGCCCTAGGAGGAAAGAGGAATTGGAAGTAATGACGACTGAACTCTGAAAAATATCTGCAGTCCCCTTTCAGCCAAAAAATAAAAAGAACATTTAATAGTGATTGTTTCAGAAAGTTAATGAATACAGGAACTTATGTAACTGGCAAGTCTGGACTTATTTTGAGGCTACACACCTCAAATCCTGGAGTCRGTTYTGGGCCCAGCAATTCAGGAAGGACATGGAGGGGCTGGAGCGTGTCCAGGGAAGGGAACAGAGCTGGGGAAGGGWMTGGAGCCCCAGGAGWGGCTGAGGGAGCTGGRAAGGGGCTCAGCCTGGAGAAAAGGAGGCTCAGGGGGGACCTTGTGGCTCTGCACAGCTCCTGACAGGAGGGGACAGCTGGGGGTGGTCRGGCTCTGCTCCCAGGGAACAGGGACAGGATGAGAGGGAACGGCCTCAAGCTGTGCCAGGGGAGGTTCAGGCTGGACATCAGGAGGAATTTCTTCATGGAAAGGGTGGCCAGCCTTGGCACAGCTGCTCAGGGCACTGGTGGAGTCCCCATCCCTGGAGGGATTTCAAAATCCTGTGGATGTGGCACCTGGGGACATGGATCAGTGTTGGCCTTGGCCTTGGCTGAGGAAATGGTCGGGCTCAATGAGTTTAGAGGGCTTTTCCAACATAARCAATTCCWTGATCTTGTGATTCTGTGTGGTGGTTTTCTGTGAGATGTTGGTTTTTGTCAAACTGTTGYTCAACTATTGCACCCTTGGAGAGGAACTTATGTGGCCAAAAAGGCCTGGAAAACTCTACCTGGGTGGGAGCTCACATGGTGATGGTCAGAACCACGTGGCCATTCATTCCCACTAAAAMCTGGCAGCTCTCACAAAGCTGGACTTCCCAAATGTGAAAAACTGTTCCTGCTCCTCCAGCAGTCATTTTTCCTGAGGAAAACTGGGAGATGAAGCCACGCAGGCTGGGAAGACACTGCCTGTGCTTTTTATTTGTGTTTTTCTCTGTATTCCCTCAGCCAGCTCTGCCAGGGTCACAGCCATGTGCTATCCTGCTCAAAAGCAGGGAGCTCCCAGGGTCTGCTGGGGTGGCTCCATGAGCCAAGGCTGCAGGGGCTTGGCTGGGCAGGAGGGAGGAGGAATCCCTTCCACCTGTGCTGTAGCTCTCGCTGCTTCAAGCTGAATAATTCAGGGTTTGGATTTTAATGAAGGTGTCTGTGCTGCTGACAATTTCCCTGCTCCTCCAGAAGAACAAACCCTGCATTTAAACCTGAGGTGAGTTTTGGCTGYGAGCCTGAACTGCTTCTTGTTGATTCAGGGAGTATCCAGAGATGCTGAGGGTGACCAGGAGAGCTCCTGTGGACTCCTCCAGGCAGGTTCAGAACTTTGCCAGGCTCAATCTGCTTCCCTTTGCTCCCTGCTCTGAGCAGGAGTGTGGGAAGTGGCCTCAGACACTCAGGGTGCAGCTTCTTGGAGGYTTTTCCTTAGTCCAGACCAAAGCTCCAGGAGCCAGAGACTTGGTGTGGGGAGTGGGTTGGTAGCTTGGCTCCCTGTGCACCTGGAAAAATGTGCCTGTGTCCTGTTTCACAGCCCCACAGTTCATGGGTGGGATGGGAAACTCATCCCTATCCCCTCCTTCCACAGCCCTCAGCCACCCTCAGTATTCCACACRCAGGGAGGCTTTGGAAAACCTTTGTTATTTCTCTTTTCTCCTTACAGACCAGGATGTTTCCAGTCCTCCTCTGCCTTCCCCCTCCCCATGAGGATTCCCATCCTTCCCAGCTCTCCATGTTCCATCAAGGGACACTGTTTCCCAGTGATATCTCCCTTAACTTTGTTAGGAGTATTGGATGTCATTCTRGCAGACTTGTTTTTCATTGAAATATTCTTTTCCCCAGCATAAAGGATTTTTGCAGAGATTTTTAGACTTCGATTTCACTTGATGAGCTGTTTTCTTGCCAAAAAAAAAAAAATAAAAAGGAAGGAAAGGGAGAGGAGAGAGAGGAATGGATTTGGAATGTGCAAAAAGTAATGCTCCAKGATTTTCTCCCTGTGACATGGTTCCCTTAGGAATTACCTCGCTGTTTCATTTCCATGTTTTTTATTACTCAGCCTCTCAGAAATAACATTTCTTTGTTTAACAGCTGACCCAGCCAGGAATGCAAATCCAGCTTGCTCTGGGTCTGCATTACCTCAGGTTGGAGCAAAGCCTGTGCCCTGGGCTCCTGCTGCAGCTCAGCACACCCAGAGAGGGCTTTGGGATTCCCTGGGACACACAGCAGATGGGAGGCAGGGAATGCGACATCCCAGCAGAAAATAAATTATATTCCCTGGCTTTTGTGCACATCCCAGGAGGATTTGGGAATATACACCAGGTGGAATGTCCCTGGAGAAACAGAACCAGAGAGGAGGGCATAAAGTGAGTCCAGCCATGTCCAGGCACCCCCTGGGACAAATACCCCATGAAATGGCCATTGTGAGGGAAAGGAGCAGACATTCCAGGCAGGACATGCCACAGGACTTTATACATCCCTGAGGAGAGATAATTCAGAGCTCTCCTCCCAGCCTCAGGAACTGCTGTGCTGCCAGACAGCCAAAACAAGGGACAGCTCCCAGGTCAGACAYGTTTCCTTCCTGATGGAAGCCCCTGGGGTCCCATTCCAGCACCCTCACCATCCCAGCCACCTCACAATTAGGACCACRGACTGATGGAATGGTTTGGRTTGGAAGGGAACTTAAAGATCCTCTCGTTCCATYTTCCACCACTACATCTTTCATCAKCCCAGGTTGCTCCAAGCCCTGTCCAACYTGSCCTTGGRCACTYCCAGGGATCCAGGGGCAGCCMCAGCTGCTCTGGGCACCCTGTGCCAGGGCCYCASCACCCTCACAGGGAGGAGTTTCTTCTCAATATCCCATCTAAATTCCTCCTCTTTCAGTCTGACCAYGGGTTCATTGGAGCTGACAAGGCACAAAGAGTCAGGGCCTCTGGAGTTGCTGTGGCTCTCTGTGAGCCCCAGGATCCTGCTGAAAAGCTGACAGTGTCTCCATAAAGCCTCTGCTCCTGACTGTACCTCAGGGAAGGGAATTTAGCACCACAGGAAGAGCTAAAGAGAAGTTCCTGTGGGAACCCTGGAGCTTCCCTGAGCATTACAGAGCAGCAAGAGACAAAGGAATGAGAGATTTCACTTTCAGTGGCCTTAACAGAGAAACATGTCAGGGATGCTCCATAAATTCCATTGTAAAGCTGGAAGTWGGTGCCTAGAAAGGTCAAAGAGTAAAAATTCTGGGCCCAAAGCTGGCCCTTCCAGGTGTAATGCTTGAACTGGGACATCTYCCTTCCCACCCCTAAAGGCCTGGACCTGGGGAAGGTGACACTCTTGCCTTCCCCATAAGGAGGAGGCAAATTACCCTGATGACAATGGAGCCATCACCTCAGAGCTGCAAGAAACTCCCACTSTCCCTGTCACTGACACAGGGCTCTCCTGTTTGTCATCCCCCCTTCTTTAAACTGCAGTTTTGAAATAGGAATGTGTGAATTGAGCTGGTTTAGTCCCTGTTTGGATAATGGAGAGTGTGTCCCACCCCATCCCAGAGCTTCCCTCAGCCTGAGGGGACATGCTGAGGGTCCCACTCCAGTCCTGCTTGGAGACCTGAAACAGAAACCATTCCAGGAGCGGGGAAGGAAGGGAAGGGAAGGGAAGGGAAGGGAAGGGAAGGAGGGAAGGGAAGGGAAGGGAAGGGAAGGGAAGGGAAGGGAAGGGAAGGGAAGGGAAGGAAGGGAAGGAAGGGAAGGGAAGGGAAGGGGAAGGAAGGAAAGGGAAGGAAGGGAAGGGAAGGGAAGGGAAGGGAAGGGAAGGGAAGGGAAGGGAAGGGAAGGGAAGCCTTGTTTTCCTCCTGCAGCAGCAGCTGCCTGGAGCTCCTCTGGATGCTCATTTGCAAAGTCATCCTTGGTCATTTATTTCAGAACCTGCTGAGGAGCAGCTGCTCCCATGAGAATTGTGGCAAATCCTCCACAGGGCTGTTTGGATTTGGGGCAGGGGATTTTWGGCAAACAGAAGAAGGAAGAGGTGAAGGTGACAGGAGCTGGTRGTTTGGACACAGAACAGCCAGAACCAGCTCCCTGCAGAGTTGTTGTGAGGCTGGAGCTTTGCTGRTTGGAGAATAGGTCCAGCCAAGCACAATTCCTCTGGGATTCATCCTGCAGGGAGCATTTCAAGTTTGCTKCTGCCTCCTCCTTCTTGCTCCAGTGGCACCTCCTCACCCTCAGCTGTGCAGGTCCTGCAGGCTCTGAAGGCTCCAGTGCAGGTCAGCCTTTGGTGTCCAGGTCCCTAGCAATACCAGCTTCCCAAAGAGGCTCAGGAAAACCTTCTGGGAAAGGAGAGGAGACCTGTCTCCTGTGAGAAAGGGCTGTGCCTCAGCAGAGCAGTGTGTGGGGAGGATCACACCCCACAGGGCTGAGGGCCTTGGTCAGGCACCTGGAGCAGARGAGGAAATCCCACTGGAGTTCTGGGACAACCCTGTTGCTTAAATGTACAAAATACTTCTGTGTCTCCAACTTGGCAAGTCTAAAGTTTGTCTGGGAAAAACCCAACTCCATCACAGTGCTCCTCACTAGGAATGGGCATCACTAAACCCCAGGAGCTTTTCAATAGGAATCAAAGATCAGGAGAAAAGTAGGAATGAGCATCACTAAACCCCAGGAGCTTTCCAATAGGAATCAAAGATCAGGAGAAAAGTAGGAATGAGCATCACTAAACACCAGGAGCTTTCCAATAGGAATCAAAGATCAGGRAGATAAGTAGGTGGCCTGGAGAGGTGGAGACTGAGATCTTTGAAGGTCCCACGCAGTYCAAATTCAGTTTTCAGCCTCAGCCAAATCTCATAACCAGCAATGAGATTGGCAGCTGCTGGTGCCCAGTCCAGGCCCTGGCTGTGGGTGAGGTGGGGTCAGCAGGGATCTGCAGAGCTCTGAGAAATGACTTTGTGGCCTGGCACACCCCCCTGTGTAGGAAAAGATGCTGGGAGTGCATCTCTGCTACTTCCAGGGCCTCTCACGAGGGTCAAGCTGACAACAGCAGAATTCCAACTTGTGGCCTCTCCAAATCCATCTACAGGGCTGCTGTGCTGAAACCCACCGTGAGGCCCTGCTGGAAGGGCATTGCCCTCTCCATCCCTGGAAGTGTCCAAGGCCAGGTCGACAGGACTTGGAGCAACCTGGCCTAGTGGAAGGGTTCCCTGCCCATGGAAAGGGGGAATTAGGTCTTTACATCCCCTTCCCACCCAAACCACTCTATGATTTCTGGAAGGACTGCAGCAGCAGGCCTGAGAGCAGCAGGCTGTACACAGCCAGAATTCCAACTTTGTGGCCTCTCCAATCCATCTGCAGGGTTGGTGTGCTGAAATCCCACTGTGAGGCCCTGCTGGAAGGGCAGCCCTCTCCATCCCTGGAAGTGCCAAGCCAGGTCAGACAGGACTTGAGCAACCTGGCCTAGTGGAAGGTGTCCCTGTGTTGACGGTTGTCACAAGGTTTTCGGGGTGAAGGAAGAGACGAGATGGGCTCCATGATCAGAAGCTTGATTTATTATGTTATGATATATATATATAACTAACATTAATAACGTATACTAAAAGAAAGAAAAAGGAGAGTTTCTAGAAGCTGCTAACTACTTAAGAATAGAATAGAAAGATGATATAACACAGCAGTTCTCTCCAAGCTCTGTCCGAGGAGGGTTCTCAGCCCTGGATTGGCCAATCTCTCCAAACACTCAATCTGGGGGCCAATCCAGAACTGACCTGTTGCAATTCCACAGAAGCAGATAACATATTGTTTACATCTTGTTGTAGAGTCTCAGCTCCAGCACGCAAAAATCTAAAGAAAGGATTTAGTGAAAAGGATGTCTGTGACATCCCCACCCACAGAAAGGGAGTGAAATTAAGGTGATCTTTACAGCCCCTTCCCACCCAAACCACTCCATGACTCTCTGAGGACTGCAGCAGCAGGCCTGAGAGCCACCCCAAGTTTGGGCAGCTGCAGGGAGCAGAGGGGGGAGGAAAGCAGCGAGGCAGAGCAGATAAAGATTTGCACGAACAAAGGAGTTCTATTTTCTGTTCGGGTTTTTTTTTTGTTCCCCAAAACAAAGGAGAGACTGAAGAGCGCCTGTTTAATTTGAGAATTTCACAGCTTCGCCTCRCACAAGAGAGGGGGGAAGGAGCAACAAAAAGCCCAACAACAGGCATGGAAAGAGCCCCAAGTATTAATGGCAGCTGATCAATAACTAATCCGCAGTGTTCCAGTTACCAACTTGATGGAGAAAATTCACGGTGCTTAAGTAATTCCAACTAATCTTAATGAATGCCTCCATGCCTACATGCCTGCAGAGCTGTGTGAAATTTATAGAAAAATGTCATTTCGGCTCTCTGAATATTTTTTTTTCCCCCTCACAGTCATCAAAGGAGCATAAAAAATGCTCTTAGAAATCTGCTATCTCTCCCTGCCAGATGAGGGCTTCAAAAGGCGAGCACTCATTTTTTAGTCGTAAGCAGGGAAGATTATGAATACATTATCTGGTTAACATTAAAAAAAAAATTCAAAACACCCAATTTTACATTCTTACTTATTTATCCCSTGCCTCTGTCCCCTTTGTGAGCCTCACCCTCTTCCCTGCTGAAGAAAATAATGCCAAGTAGACAAATCAGCTACAAGTAGGGAAGCGGTGATACATATTTTTGTTCTATTTTTATTTGGCRCTACTTCGGGAAAATTTCAAAGGGAAAGGAAGATCAATATGGTGGGTTTGAGCTTTCTCTGTCTTTGCCTGCTAAAAGCTGATGAGTTCCTCTCAAGTTTGGGAGCAGCCTGCAGGAGAAGCCTCTGCTAAGCTGCCACCGAGACAGCGCGGAGCTCGCTGGGGAGCAGAAGCGCGAGGGGAATGAGCTTTGTAGAGACAGACAGGACGGGTGGAGAAGCTGGTAATTTTCCAGTGGAAGTTTATTTTCCCCTGGGAGGTCTAAGGTAGGGTGTCAGCATGGGAATGGAGGGAGCAGTGACAAGCAGGATGGGATTTCTGGAGAGGCAWGGCCAGGGGGGAGGATGGAGACAGGCCCATCCCCTGTTGTGCTGATTCACGTGCCCCTGATCTAGATGAACACCCCAATTCTGGTCCCAAGGAATCACAGAAATCATGGAATCACAGAATCAAGGAATCACAGAATCATGGAATCTCCTGAGCTGGAATGGTCACACAAGGATCAAAGTCCAGTTCCAGGCCCTGCACAGACACCCCAGCAATCCCACCCTGCGCATCCCTGAGAGCATTGTCCAAACTCTCCTGGAGCTCTGGCAGCCTTGGGGCTGTGCCCATTCCCTGGGGAGCCTGGGCAGTGCCCAAGCACCCTCTGGGGGAAAAACCTTCCCCTTATCTCCAACCTAAACTCCCCTGACACAGCTCCAGCCACTCCTGGGTCCTGTCCCTGCTCACAGAGCAGAAATTGGAGCTGCCCCTCGAGAGGAAGCTTTGGATCAGGATGAGCTCTGCCCTCAGGCTTTTCTTCTCCAGCTGAACAGACCAAGTGGCCTCAGCTGGATGAAGACTCTTCCACCCCCACCAGCTGAGGGTCTGATATTGAAGATGTGGCCCCAATGATAGCCAGGAGTATCTGGAGATGCACACCTGGGACCTCACCTATCCCTCACTTCAGGCCACTCCAGCTCCCCAGGTCACTCACACACAGAGAGAGAGAGGCAGGAAGGATATTCAGCATAACTGATTCCAGCATGCCCATGCTCCCACTGGAGAATCCTGTTTCCCCTTCCCAGCAGGGCTGCCTGCCCTCGCTGGGCAGTTGGGTCCATGCAACTCTTCCCACTTGCTGCAAATTCCTCACATCAAAAGGGTCCCTTTTTCTCCTCCATTTCCCTCGGGGTCCAGCTATGACTCTGTCATAAATTGATGTACAAAGTATGAACAGGAGGATTTTTTTAGAACAACTTCAGCAATCTTTGTAGTTCATAACTAGGCATGCAGGGGTTTTATTAATTTAACAGTGTTATTCCCCTTATGAAATATTCATCCCAAAGGATTTCTCTGCACATGAAGGTTTTGAAGAAATTGATCTGCAATGCAGCTACTCCTTTAAAAGAATGATTTCTTTATTATCTCTGCCTTTCAGTGCTACTCTATATCTGAGCAGTGCCTGATTAAATGTGTGATCAATCTCAGGAAAGCAAACAGATACATTTTTAATTGGGGGTGAATTTACTGTGTGGGAGGAGGCTTTTGGCGAGCCCAGCCCGCTGGAGGCTTTGCTTTGCCAGCTCCTCCTCTCTGGCATCCTTGCAAGCCATTGGCTTCCCAAGCCTTTGGAGATGCCTTCACCCCTGGCATCAGCAGCTCAGCTGACCCAGTGTCATCCCATCACCTGATGGAGATGGAGCTGCTGCTGGGCCCTGGTTCAGCAGAGCCATTAAACAAGCCCTTCTCCCAGGGAGCTGAGCCCTGCTGGCTTTGGTYCCATTCCCTCTCCCCACATTCCTGTGCTGTTTTCCAAATATCCACAGAATCCACTGGTGGGTGCTGTCCTGTCCCCTCCGGGCTGGCTCAGGTGGGCAGTGACAGCTGGGTCCCATCCTGCCACAGGAACCACCCCAAGGCATGGAACAGCTCTGAGCAGGGTTCCCCAAGGCAAATTCCAGAATCCCAGAATGGTTTGGGTTGGAAAGGGACCTTAAAGCCCACCCAGTCCCACCCCCTGCCATGGGCAGGGACACCTAACACTGTCCCAGGGTGCTCCAAGCCCTGCCCCATCCCAGGGATGGGACAGCCACAGCTTCTCTGGGCAACCTGTGCCAAGGCCTCCCCCACCTCACAGGGAGGAATTTCTTCCCAAAATTCCATCTAACCCTGCCCTCCGTCAGCTTAAAGCCATTCCCCCTTGTTCTGTCACTCCACCTCTTGTCCAAAGTCCCTCTCCAGCTCTCTTGGAGCCCCTTTAGGCACAGGAAGGGATTTTAAGGTCTCCTCAGAGCCTTCATTTCTCAGAGCYGAACACCCCCAAGTTGTGTAAATAAAGACTGGAATTTAAAGGTCATGCAAAGAGGAGAAATGGGAGTTAAGCTTGTACCCTTCCCAGAGAGATCCTTCCAAGTGCTGCCACAGCAGGGCGCTGGGACAAGGAGCCATCAGACAGGTCTGACAGGGAAAGCACCACTCTGCTCCCAGCAGCCAAACTTTGCCCTTTTAGCCTGCACCTGATCCTTCCAAGGCATTTGGGGACAAAACACGTGGTTGTGCTCAGAAATGATGCAAGGATGCCTTTGGCAGGAACAGGGAGGTGGAGTCCGGCTGACCCCTCCATTCCCCTCCCCTGCTCCCAGCGGTCCAGCAGCACCTCTGGCTTCACCCACAGCACTTGCCCAGTGCCACCTGTGCTGTCCCCACCACACCTGGTGCCCTGTGCCCTCCCACCTGGGTAGCCCAAGCTGCACTTCCCAGCTGGAATTCTGCAGGAAAGCACCTGGAGGCAGGTGAGGGCTGTCCTGGATGTCACTCCTGTGTCCTCACCCCACTCTGAAGGGTGTAGGGAAATGTCCCCATCCATCATGCCCTGCTGGTCCCCACACCCCCTCCTTGCAGGGGACACTGATCCAATGTCACCCAGCCCCGGAGCAGCCCAGGGCAGGGCTGTGCCCGTGTCCCTGCAGGGCTGGGGGTGCCAGAGGCTGTGGCCACGTCCAGCCCGGCCACTGCTCAGTCTCACAGTGTCCCCTGGTGTTTGCAGCCACCAGAGCTGCAGCTCCCCAGGATTACCAGAGCATGCAGGAATGGCATCCAGGTGAGCTGGAGCTGCAGAGCTCCCCAGGGATTAGCCCAGAGCATGCAGGAATGGCATCCAGGTGAGCTGGAGCTGCGCTCCCCAGGGATTAGCCCAGAGCATGCAGGAATGGCATCCAGGTGAGCTGGAGCTGCTGCTCCCAGGGAGTTAGCCCAGAGCATGCAGGAATGGCATCCAGGTGAGCTGGAGCTGCAGCACAGCCCCTGTGCCACCCCCAGAGCCACTGCCAGTGACACTGCCCTCCCAAAAAGGGCACTGAGGCACCATCTGCTGTACAAGCCCTCCCAGAATGGATGTAAAAACAATTCCAAACAATCCCACACAGAAAAGCTGGAGGAGTTTGCCTTTCAGCTTGGATTCCAGGGGACTTGAGATGTTGTGAGCATGCTGGGCCTGTTTGCCTCCCCATGGTCACCCTGAAAGTCTGAATTCACCCAGATGTGAAGGGGACACAATTCAGGCCTTATAACCCCAGAGAGAAAATATGAATGTCTCTTTCCTGGTTTTACACTGGGCATAAAACCTCCAGGGATGTGAGGAACAGGGAAAAGCTGGGGAATTGGTGCTGGAGCAAAGTACAGCTGAATTAWAACCAATAATATATTATTAGATCCAGAGAAATTGAGGTTTCATTCATTCCTTTTTCCTTTTCTAGAGGGCCAGTACTCTTCTGGAGCAATCCAAGCTGTCTGGCAGGGAYTGGGAAGCTGAAAWAACAAATAAATTATTATCAAGGTAGGAAAAATCCTACAGTCTTCAAAGGAGCTGCYTAAAGACAGGGGAGCTCTACTTGGCCAAAGGATTTAATAGAGAGATGCCAGCCTTGAAAACCACCATATTTATAACTCTCCAACTAAAAAAGAATGTGGAGACTTTTGTYACCCACCAACATCATTTTTGGGGTGTTTTAGAAGCTGCAGAGAAGCAGGAACATCCCAGACTCCCAGTTTAAGGAATATACCCTCTATATGCAGCTAATAATCCCAATAGGAATATATCCTAATATATGCTAATAGGAATATATCCTAATATATGCAGCTCTCAAGACATGAAAACACAGATGATTTTGGTGTTTAAATCAGTCCCTGTACACTAAATATTGAACCCCTCCAAGACCAGACCCCTCAGATTTTCTGGAAGATTTGTTGATCCTTCTCTCCACACAGGATCAACTCAGGATAAATGTGGGTGAGATTCTACAGAGCTTTGGCATAATAATTCTAATGAAAATCCCAATGAATTGTGTTGTTATCCAGCACAACTCCCTGACCTCAGCACTCCTACGAGGCACTGCTGTGTTTAGCAAACATGCCAGAGGATTTTGCTGGAAAAAAAAACTGACTGGATGGATATGGGAGTCGAGTCAGTGAGAGAAAAGGATGCTCATGGATAAAGTCAGCATCCAAAGCTGAGGGGATTATCCCAGGTAAAAATCCAGYTGAAACAACGCTGCTGTTAAATGCAGTTATCCCAAATGACAGCCATCAACCTGCTGAAATTGCATCCCAGAATATCAATTATCTGGAATATCCTGAACTGGAAAGGACCCAAAAGGATCATCCAGTCCARCCCCTGGCCCYGCACAGGACATCCCAAATTCCCACCCTGTGCCTGAGGGCATTGTCTAAATGCATTCCAATATTTATCTGATTGTCAAAAACAGTTTGTTGCTTTTCAGCTTCAAAATTTCCCATCACCTGAGTAAATCGACCATTTAATTTTATTCTTATTTCTGCCTTTTTAGGGACAGAGGTAATTTACTGTGTTTGGATAACCCCTGATGGGGACTTCTGTCAGGTTGCTTGGCATTCCCTTTGTTACACAAATAATGACACCCAAATTTGTCTTGTTGGCTGGACACTCACACAAAGCCGCACCACAAAGGTGTGCATCTTAATCACTCTCCCTAATTTCCTGTGCTTTAGCTGAATTCCCTTATTGTCTTCTCCTTGAAAAGAAAGCAGTGACTGAGGGGAAGCACCGGCATTTCGCACTGATAACGTCAAGAAAAAAGCAAGGCAGGCACTCCTGGAGAGAGAAAAGAACGGCAGGGGGAAAAGACACCGAGGAGAGGCTGGAAATCCASCCGGGAGCTCCCACCTCCTCCCAAACCTGGAGAGCTCTCCAGCACATCCAGAGAATTTATTCCCCTTCTGCAGAGGCACTGCAGCAGTTGCAGCTTCTTCCAGGAGGTGGCAGGAAGATTTTTGCAGAGAAGGAGGAGAGGGAAAGTCGGAGAGAAATTTAAAGGAGGAAAGGATACACCTGGCAGGCAGCGATCTGAAACCCTTCCCTCTCCTCCCGAGTTTAGGGGTGCTCAGGTTGGCAGGGACACCTTCCACTGTCCCAGGTTGCTCCAAGCCCTGTCCAACCTGGCCTTGGACCTGTCTCTTATACACATCTAGGGACACCTTCCACTGTCCCAGGTKGCTCCAAGCCCYRTCCARCCTGGCCTTGGRCACTKCCAGRGATCCAGGGGCAGCCACAGCTTCTCTGGGCACCCTGTGCCAGGGCCTCAGCACCCTCWCAGGGAGGAATTCCTTCCCAAAATCCCATCTAACCCTGCCCTSTGSCAGTGGGAAGCCATTCCCCTTGTCCTGGCACTCCATCCCTTGGGAATATTCTCTCTTCCTGTTTCTTTTTGGCTCTTTCAGTTCCTTGAAGGCCATGCTGAGGTCACCCCAGAGCTTCTCTCCTCCAGGCTGAACAACCCCAGCTGTGCCAGCCTTTCCTCCCAGCAGAGCTGCTCCATCCCTCTGCTCACCCTGCTGCCTCCTCTGGGCTCTCTCCAGCAGCTCCATGGAATTGTAGAATTTAAGTGAAAGGGATCTTGACCTGAGACTCCTGTCTGATTCCCAGGAGGGGAATAACTGCAGGATTTCCAAGCAGATTTGGGTGCCCAAAACCTCTTTTGCTCTTCCTGGCTCCATAAAGAGGACTGCACACCTTGTATSCCTGCAATATCCAAAAGTSGGCAGGTGCCTGGGMATCCTGTCCTGCAAGGACATGGATTCCTGGTTTGAATTAAGAGGGACAAAAACCTGTTCTTAAGTTGTTGTTGCTACTCCTGTAGTAGCATCAGGGGCTGCAAAAGCAACTCAAGGTCTCATTCCCTTTGCCACAACTTCCAAGCACAGAGAGCTGCTGGAGCACTGGGATTTGCAGGGTGTCCTCAGAGCTCACCTTCCCCACATACCCTGGCATCACAGCCCCAGGGAGATTTTCCCTAGGAAAAGAGCCCTCAGCTCAGAAATTGATTTTTGGCAGACTTTAGTGGGACATTATTGAAACCATTTGTAAAATTGCTGTGCTSTATTCCTCTCGTATCAGGCAGCAATTGGAGCAGCAGTGTGGAAATGAAACATTTCAATCTCYGTTAATATGGATTGTTTCAGTCTTATTAAAACACTTCAAGAAGGTCAAAGCCAAATATTGTCAGGATATTTTTCTTGCTGAAGAGAAATGGGGATTTGCCTTTGAAATCTTGCTTTGGGTGACCTCGGGTTGGAAATCTCTACTTGCAGGGATAGAATAATTCCAACTTTGGAGACATTTTAACCACACTTCCTGCCCATGGGCARGGGATGTAAACTGGCTCTGGAAATCAAGCAGGAGGGGTTGTTCCTGGACTTTGGCACAGCTGGGATCGCAGTCTACAGCTACAACTTCCAGATGGGATGTGGTTGGTGGCAGGGGAGGCACCAGGAGGTCGGTGGTGCCTTTCTCAAAGCTGGAAGCTTTGGGAGGATGGAGGGAAACCAAACAACTGACTTTGATCCACACAAAGAGAGGTGGGATCATTCCCCCAGCCAGAGCCACCTTGTAGATGCTCCAAAAAGCCTCCTCCCAAAAAAAGAATAATGGAATTATAGAATCATTTTGCTTGGAAAAGCCTTCCAAAACCATCAGGTTGAATCTGTGCCACATCCCCACCGTGTCACCCAGCCTATGGCACTGAGTGCCATGTCCAGGCCTTCCTTGGACACCTCCAGGGATGGGGACTCCAAACCTCCTTGGGCAGCCCCTGCCAATGCCTGGGCACCCTTTCCATGAGGAAATTCTTCCTGATGTCCAACCCAAACCATCCCGCAGGGCACAGTGAGTGGTTCTAACCTGAAGTTATTTGAACTAAAATTCCCTGGATATGCAGCACCTCAAGGAATCTCAGTAAGCCAACAGGATCCTGGTTTTTTCTCCCCACCCACTGTGGGTTCTCCAAGCCCCTTGAAGCTCCTTTAGGTGGGTTTTTCCCAGGTCTGGTGAGCACTGAACAGATTATTCAGAGTGAGGGTAGATTTTTGGTGTGGTTGACTGAGACATCCCAATTTAGGATGAAAGTCCAGGGCCAATCACTGGCCTCTCWTTTTTTTTTTTTAATATACTTGTAATAAACTCATCACTTTTACTGAAAATGCAAGAGTTTTTCCTCACTTTATCCCTCTCCCTTCATTAATCCCCTTGTTGGCTTCCACTCTCAAGAGAGAAAGCATCTCTTTTAATTATTTAGCCTATTATTGGCATTAGTTGGCTCTGTTTTCTTTTGCAGAAGCCACCAGAAGCTCCTTCAAAAGAGCAGCATTATTCTGTAGTCAGGCTTTGCATTTCCTGATCATTAACAAACAGAGTTTTATGAAATTCTGGATTTTTTTTGTCTCTTTATCACTGAGTAGACAGCGAGAAACAAAAAAAATCCCTTCTGCTTATGTCTCCTTTAAAGCATTTAATACTTTCTCCTCACAGTTTCTCTGTGGTCCACGCCAAGAAAATAAATAYTCCTGCAAGGTCAGGTCTGCTGGGGAGGCCAAATGAAAAGTTGGACCTCGGTGGAATTACAGGATCATCTGGACAGGCAATACTGGCCTTGGGAAAGAGCTTTGCTCCGTGAATTCACAGCTCTGGCTGCAGCCAGCATGGTTTAAAGGAATGAAACAACGGCTTTGAAGGGCCTTATCTACAGCTAACATGCACTGGTTTAAGCCTCAGAGACCCTGGGCTACTGCATCTGGTGTCTTTTCTTCCTCAGCCTTGTTGGATTGGCTTCCCTTCCCTGGGAGGTGGGGAAAATGGCAAGTTTTGCCTCTGAGGTGGCAGAAAAACCAGGATATCCCTCTGAAGGATCTCACAGGGAACGCAAACAGGACTGGCAGCCACAGATCTGTGTCCTCTCTCCTGGCCTTGAGCACTTCTCTGTCACCACAGAGCTCACATCTGTCACCCAAACTTGGATAGGAAAATCCATCTTTTCCCTTGGAATCTTGCTTTAGTCCCCCAGGCTCAAAGCACCCTGAGCTCTGAGGTAAATAAGGAAAAAGCTGACTCAGTGGAAACTGAGTCATGGAAGGCTTGTGTGGGTCTGATTCCCACACCTTGCTCTGTGATTGCTGGGGAGGGAACAGCTGCAATGGGTTCCACAGGGAATGAGGGAAGAGACAAAGGAAAACTCTAAACCTGCCCAGAAACTCCTGAGCTGAGCTTCCCAGTGCTAAGGATCCATTCCGTGTGGGAGTGATGAGGCAGCTCTGCATTTCAGGCCCTCCTTCAGGGCTTTTTTTTCCATCAGAACAGTGGTTTTGAAAGGAATATCCTGGTTTATTAATTCTGGGAAGAGCTGTGCAGGAGTTGAGCTAAGCCTGGAAGCCCTGACTGGCCAGCATTCCATGGMATATCTGCTCAGGGCCTGGCTGTGGGGGAATGAACCAGGGAGCCAGGCTCTGGCCATGGGCCTTTTCCACACATGATAATTCCATTAAATTAACGTTGGCTGCRCGTTCTCATGGCAACTCTGAACCCAAACAATAACAACACAGAGGATGTGGGAATGGAGGGGGGGAAACCCTCCTGGAARTTCCTCTTTTGTGGAGAATATGGTTGGGAGAGCAGCAGGAAGGCTCAGCTCCTGCTTCCCACAGAGCAGGATTATGGCTCTGCTCAGTCCCTGATGGCAACGGGGGCACTTGGTGAGGTTGGGGGTTTTTYCCAGCCTTGAGGATTCTGTGATTCCTTGAGGATCCTGTGATCCACAGGCTGCAGGCACAGCACTGGCTCCCTCTGCCCCCTTTTGGCTGTGCTCTGTCTTTTCCCGTCTCCCCTGGTTCTCCCTCTGGAGCGAAGCCTTGTGCTTCCCSTTTTCCTGAAGCATCTCCCCCTTGACCCACATCCCCTAATTTTACACTGAACCTATTATTTATAGGGCCCTGTTAGCCTGGGAGGGGCCTCTTTGCTGAGGTGCTCCTGGCAAGGGCTCTGTGTGAGGTGTTGGGGTCCCTGGGCCGGGTGGTTTTGGGGACATGGTGTTGGGGGTCCTTGGTTTGGGGTTTTGGAAGATCCCTGGATTTGGGGTTTGAGGGGTGATGCTGTGGATGGTTTGGGAGGTCCCTGGGCTGGGGTTCTGAGGGGGTTCCCTAGTTTGGAGCCTTGGGGGTTTCCCTGGTTTGGGGGTTTAGGGGGAGGTGCTGTTGGGTCCCTGGGCTGGGGGTTTGGGGTGAGATCATGTTGGGGTCCCTGGTGTGGAGGTTTAAGGAGGTCCCTGAACTGGGGTTTAGGGGGAGGTGGTGTGGGGGTCCTTGCTCTGTGACTTTGGGGAGGTTCCCTGGTCTGGGGGCCTGGGGGCTCCCTGGGCTGGGGATTTAGGGGGAGGTGGTGTTGTAGTCCCTGGTCTGGAGGTTTAGGGGGAGTCCCTGAATTGGGGTTCAAAGGGACAAGGTGTGGGMAGTCCCTGCTCTGGGGGGTTGTGGGGAGGTGATGTGGAAGGTCCCTGGTCTGGGACTTTGTGCTGGGGTTTGTGGGGATGCTCCATGGGTTCTCCTGGGGGGATCTAATGCTCATTGAGGTCCCACCTCTGCATGTCCCTCTCTGGCTCCAGGGGTAAAACCAGCCCCARACTGGTGCTGCTGGTGGGCAATGGCCTTGCYGAGGGCTGGGGCTCAGAGTTCWGGGTCACTGGTCTTGTTTTGTGTCCAATGAAGYTTTGGGTTGTGCTTTTATAGGAAAATTTTGATTTTGTGCWTTGGTGCCCCACTTGTGTGGCTGATGCTGGGTCTGCCTGTTCCAGGTTGTGTCAAACACTTGGACATCTCCTTCTGCAGTGGCTGGAGAATTGTCCTGGCCCCTGGGGACCAGAGGGGACCCTGCAGGCACAGCTGCTCCCCAGCCACCTCTCCCAGCTGCCTGCAAACCCCTCCATGGGCTGTTTGTGCCACCGGTGCAGCCCCTGCAGCCCCCAAAATTGCTGCTCCTCCTCAGAACGAGCAGTGCCCCCACAGGGAGCAGGAAAAACCTTCCCAGTGGTTTCTCTGAGGATCTGGGATGGGGTGGGGGGGTYATTCCTTGTAAAACACTCAGTGGAGATGGGGAAAACAAAGCCACCTCTGTGAAGCAGCTCAGATTTATCTGGGGAGAGTTTTCCCTCTGATTAATCGTGGGGGTGTGTGTATGTGCTGGGAAAGGCACTAATGTTTACTGGAATTGGGCTATAAATGGTTGCTAACTTCTCATTCCCTGCATGATAAATATCATAATTGATGCTACAATATGTTAACATTCCAAGCATGAGCTCCTCTTTTCCTATGGATTTATTCTCATGCAYGAGTAGTGTGGAGGGTTTGAAGACACCTTCCTTCAAAGATTAGGGGATCTTTACATCTTTCCTCTGTATTAGGAAGAGGATAAGACAGCCTTTTTTTAAAAAGAAGAGATGAATATCACCCGGCTTTGGATTGAAGAAATAACTCACTGAAATTGTTAAATGCATTTCTTGTCAAATTTACAGAGCTGGGCTGAACAACTTGTAATTTTATTAAATCCTGGGGAAGTGGTCAACAAACCTGGAGACTTCCATTTATCCTGGCAAACTTGTGTTAAATGGTGAAACCTGTCATAATACAGCAGAACACCGAGGAGAATCCTTCCTTTTAAGCTATAACTTCTTAAAAAAATGTTTTTAGTCATCTGTGAGCTTAGAGAACAAAATCAGTGCAGGAAGGGGGGATTGCAGCACTGTTAAAACTCCCTGTGTCAAACAACTAATTTTAGACCTGGGCTTTAAATGTGCTTTTGCAGTATATTTTTATGCTTCAACTCTATGCTTCAGACCTTCAAATTTTATTTGGGTGATGGATTTCTGTCAAAATTGGTCGACATTTAGCACTAAAGTCAGGCTGAAATATGAATCCAGTGCTTTAGGACTCCTTTTATTTTGTGTGYAGACCCTGGGGTTCTCATCCCCCTTATTAACTCTTGCAGGAGCTTTCAGGTTCATATTTCTGAAAGAATTATTTGGTTGAAGTTTCGTTCCCTCTCAAAGTAGAGAATGATTGATGGAGTGAACCTGGGGGGCATTTTACAGATGGTGAAATTTCCTGTTAATTAGCAAATCACCTTTGGTACCACACCCATTGCTTTTTGCCACTTGTTTTGGGGTCACGGGGGTTATTGCCTTATGTCATTGCAGAGTCCAAGGGACAGTTTAGAGCTTTTTCTCTCCTGTTTCAGTTTTCCTGGTATTTTGGTTTTTGGCATGTGGCAATCAGAGGTTTATGGCTGTGTGTGTCTGCTCTGCAGGCTCTCAGTAGGGTGGGGATGGTGTATGGTGGGGTTTTTCAGGGCAGAACTGCTTCTTTATGTCCAGACTCAATTTCCTTCAGAGGGGAATTTAGGAGTAAAATGGGATTAGGCCAGGTTTTGTAAAGAAAATAACTGTATTCTTGGCACTGTGCCTTCCCAGGATGTGAGCATCCAGAGTCCTTTGAGATTAAGTTCTGTCTTTTTATAGAGGAGGAGATGCTTGATGTTACCTCGGGCTTTGGGAGAGCTGCCAGGTACCCAATCTGTGCTCCAGTATTAATTGCACATCTCAGATTCCAATCACCCCCTTTGCACAAACCTCCAGGTTATCCTGATGCTCCCTGATGGAAAAAAAAAAGAAAAAAAGCCAAACAAAAAAAACCAAATCCTTGCACACTGCTGCTGGAGCTGCTGCATTTGCACGTGGAGGCTTTCATTGAATCACAGAATCATGGAATGGTTTGGGTTGGAAGAAGCCTTAAAGCCTGTCTCTTATACACATCTAGATGTGTATAAGAGACAGAGTATTAATTGCACATCTCAGATTCCAATCACCCCCTTTGCACAAACCTCCAGGTTATCCTGATGCTCCCTGATGGAAAAAAAAAAAAAAAGAAAAAAAAAGCCAAACAAAAAAAACCAAATCCTGGCACACTGCTGCTGGAGCTGCTGCATTTGCACGTGGAGGCTTTCACTGAATCACAGAATCATGGAATGGTTTGGGTTGGAAGAAGCCTTAAAGCTCATCTCATTCCATGGCAGGGACACTTTCCACTATCCCAGGTGACTCCAAGCCCCRTCCAACCTGGCCTTGGACACTYGCAGGGACCCAGGGGCAGCCACAGCTGCTCTGGGAAAGCTCTTTGGGGGTTATTTTTGGGTGGCATCATAACAAAACCAATATCCAGACACGYGRTCTCTACCTCCATTGCTCTCCTCCAAGATTTCTGTCACCTCTTTCTAAACCAGATACCTGCCGGACTCCCATCGTCCTGGCTGGTCATGCAGGGCAGGGAGCGCTCCACACCGTTCTGCACCCCAAGAGGGCACATGCCGTGGGACAGCAGGATCCTGCCTGCAGGGACACCTGGGCAGGCTGCTCTTTGGCAGGGCTGACGCCTCTGTTAGCCCAAAGCCGGTCCCGCCGTGTGCGGCGGCTCCGGGCACGGGGCTGCGGGCTGCAGGTGGCAGCAGCAGCCTTCGTTTGCCCGCGGCAGCCGGGCACGGACGGACGGACGGACGGACGGATGGAGAGATGAACGGACGGACGGATGGATGAATGAATGGATGGATGGATGGACAGATGGATGGACGGATGGATGGAGGCTGGGGCAGCTCCCCCGGTGCCTGCGCTCCGTGCGGTTCCTAACACAACCAGCCCGCTGCTAACACCCATCTGGAAGCGGCGAGGGCAGATTGTCGCGATCTGGGGACACTCCTCACTTCCCCCTCCCTGCCCTCCTCCTTAGAGTGGAATCCTTGGAGAGAGGGGAGGGGAAGGAAAGCCTTTCTGCAGTGCCAGGCAGACCCTGGTAATCACATTTGTGTGCAGCGATTGGATGGGTTGGGTTCTCTGAGCCCTGAATTGAGCAGATTCCTGCTTTTTGTGCTTTTGGGGCTGTGTTTTCTCTGTCCTGCTCCTGTTCCCTCTGTGCTGCGCTGTGATAGCAGGAGCTGTTCTTCCGCGATAGCAGGAACCAAAGGCAGCAGTCGTTCCTGGGCGTTGTTATCATTCCAGGCAGGGATGCAGCCCTCGGAGCTGCAGGGGTTTGAGTGCTCAGTCCGTGAACTTTGTGGCTGAGAGAGGCATCTCTWCCCACATCTCCCGGCTCTGGCTGCTCATCCTGTCAGTGCACCGGGTGGGATGACCCCAGAATTTACCTGCAAGTGTCACTTTTGATCATTTCTGTGCACTCCTCGTGTGCTGCTCTCTGCAGCCCTGCAGCTGCTCGGTGCTGTCACTCCCAGAGCCACCTCCAGTCCAGCCCTGCCCTGGGCTGATCCCCAGGGTGGGCAGCAGGAAAGGGATTGGGATTGTGCCCCTCTGCCCTGCTCAGGTGAGACCCCACCTGCAGAGCTGCCCCAGCCCTGGGGCCCAGCACAGGAAGGACCTGGAGCTGCTGGAGAGAGCCCAGGGGAGGCAGCAGGGTGAGCAGAGGGATGGAGCAGCTCTGCTGGGAGGAAAGGCTGGCACAGCTGGGGTTGTTCACCTGGAGAGAGAAGCTCTGGGGTGACCTCAGTGTGGCCTTGCAGGGCCTGAAGGAGCTGACAAGAAACATGGAGAGAGAATGTGGGCAAGGGATGGAGTGCCAGGCCAAGGGGAATGGCTTCCCACTGTCACAGGGCAGGGTTAGACGGGATATTGGTAAGAAATCCTTCCCTGTGAGGGTGGTGAGGCCCTGGCACCTGTCTCTTATACACATCTAGATGTGTATAAGAGACAGGCACATGAGGAGCTCCAGTGTGCAGATGGATTTTGGAAGGTGGCTGGAGCTAAATGCTGCAGGAATTCTCTGGAAGTATCAGCACCAGAGACAGAAGTGTCCCTTCAGCATAGGCTGTTGGGATGCCAGCAGTGATGGTGCTAGGAGCTCCCAGCAGGGTTTCACAGCAGTGAAATGTGCAAACCAGGCGCTCAGGAATGAAGGATTTATGGGCTCCCTTGCCAAGATCCCATTGAGAATGCAGGGCAGTGCTGCCCCAGAGCTCCTGCTGTGCCACAGGGTCACTGGAGCACTGAACAGTGGCAGGGGGAATTCTGTGAATCCCTCATTCCTGCTTTTCCTTCCCCATGCTCTGCTCCACCAGCCCAGGGAGGGGTCCCTGCAAAGCCACAGCCCCTGCATTKGAGCTGTTGAAGGAAACTTGGAATGGTTTGGGTTGAAAGGCATCTTAAAACCATCCAGTGCCACCCCTGCCATGGGCAGGGACATCTCCCACTATCCCAGGTGCTCCAAGCCCCATCCAACCTGTCCTTGGGCACTGCCAGGGATCCAGGGGCAGCCACAGCTGCTCTGGGCACCCTGTGCCCAGGGCATCAGCACCCTCTGAGTAAAGAATTCCTCTCTAATTTCCAATCTAAACGTGTTTCCTGCCAGTCCAGAGCTGGGCCCTCCTTTTCCCACAAGAACTGYGCTCGCAGGCATTTTAATGCATTTGATTTGTTTTTGCACAGAATGAAGATTTGCTAACACTGATGCTAATCGTGACTCTGGAGTGATTTGACCAGATTGTTTTAGAACAAAAACCCCCAGGGAGAAAAAGACAAGTACTTTCTGCTGACATTTCTGCAAACTCTTTTTGCTTCTTTTCTGTTGAGCTGACTTTTCATTTCAGACCTTTCCTTAACTTGATTTTTGAGACGTTCAGAAGTGCTCCAAAAAGAGTTTTTCAATTTTGTGGAAGCAGATATTGTAGTCAAGGCAGAATAGCTTTGCCTTTGCTCTCTTCTTCTCACTCCCAACTTTCACAATGTGTAAATCAATCAAGGAAAAAAAAATGTATTGTTTGGCTGCTGGACTCCTCATCCAGCAGCTCCTGGGTAGGGCAGAGTGATTGGCTTTGTGACCTCTTGGCTCAAAATGCCTGGGTGACAGCACTCCTTTTTTAGATATTTTTTTTCCCCTCCTGCTGAGGGGAATGACAAGATCCTGAACCTGTCCCTGGTTTGGTTGTGGCTGAGTTTGGGAATCTGTGGCTRTGTGTGTGCACTGGGAGCTGTCTGACATCCCTGATTCCAGCAGGAGAGGGCTGGTGGTCAGAGTGCAGCTGGAACTGCCAGAGCAGAGCCATTGATCCCGTTAGCTCCAGGATGGAGGGGCCTGGGGTGCACTGGGGGTGCTGGCCTGTGTCTGAGCAGTCTGAGAGCACAGCTCCTTAACTACTGGTTCTTATCCTGAGATGTGGCTCCTGCCATCCTCGGCAGCAGCACCAAATGCTCCTGATGGAAAATGCAGAATGGAAAATGTAGAATCAGAAAATGGTTTGGGCTGGAAGGGACCTTAAAGCTCAACCAGTTCCACTACTGCCATGGCCAGGGACACCTTCCACTATCCCAGGCTGCTCCAAGCCCTGTCCTTGGACACTTCCAGGGATCCAGGGGCAGCCACAGCTGCTCTGGGCACCCTGTGCCAGGGCCTCCCCATCCTCACAGCCAGGAGTTTCTTCCCAATATCTGAGCTGAATTTCCCCTCTTTCAGTTTGATCCGCCTTCTCCTGGCACTCCAGTTCCTGCTGAAAAGTCCCTGTCCAGCTGCCCTGTAGCTCCTGCAGACACAGAAAGTGGCTCTGAGGTCTCCCTACAACCTTCCCTTCTCCAGGCTGGGCAGCCCCAGCTCTCCCAGCCTGTCTCCATAGGGGAGGTGCTCCAGTCCCCTATGGCAGCCATATGGACTTCCAGAGGGCTCTGCTTTCCCCAGGTGTGAAATCTCCTTTGCTGTGCATTATTTTTGTTTGTATTTGTGTTTTGCTCCTGCATTGGAGAGTGTCGAGTTCAACCCCGAGTGTCGGCCCTGAGGCTTTTCCAGCAAAACCCTTTTGCTGTGTGGGTCTTTCAGCACCTCCTAAGGATGGTTCATTTCTGGAATTCYTCATCTGTGTGAGGCTGTACCTCAGCTGCTGTTCCCAGCATGAGGGGCTTGATCCCAGGAGCCCAGGAATGGCTGGAGCTGTGTCAGGGAGGGTTCAGGTTGGAGATGAGGGAAGGTTCTTCCCCCAGAGTGTGCTGGGCACTGCCCAGGCTCCCCAGGGAATGGGCACAGCCCCAAGGCTGCCACAGCTCCAGGAGAGTTTGAACAATGCTCTCAGACCCAGGGTGGGATTGATGGGTGTCTGTGCAGGGCCAGGAGTGGCACTCCACAATCCCTGTGTGTCCTTCCCACTGAGGATATTCCATGATTCTTTGCTGTAGCTGTTCTGGAGCTCAGCTGATTGGCAGCTCCACGGAGCAGAATGGCCACCAGGTAACTCTCCAAAACTGATAAATACATAAATAATGGATGTGCTCATCCCACTCTGACAAATTATTCAAACCCATATTACAGCCCCAAAACAGATAAGAAATAATTGAGTGAGACATGGGACTCCTTTTTCTCCTTTAATCCTCTGCAAAAAGGACCCATTCAAAGATTTCTCTTGCTCTTTTTAGTTTGCAGTTGTAATTTTTGGATTTTTCTTTAATCACGATTCCTTTGTGTTCTGCAGAATGAGGATCACAGGATGGAAACCTGCAAAGTCTGGAGCCTCTGTAGCAGGATGTGCAGGCAGAGCCTTGCACAAGGAATGCCAAAGGGTGTGCGAGCAAATGGACAAATTGCTGGTGGCAGAATTTCTTGGAAATAAACCTGGCAAATTAGGATTGTTAAAGCAACTGCTGAAATGGCTGCTGCCATTGAATTGTCAAAACAGGRGAGTGCAGAGCTCCTCGGCTAATTTGCATAGCACCAAAGCAAAAATAATGGGGAAATAATGAGCAGTTATTGGTCCTGGCTCTCCCCACTCATTATCTGAAGTTAAGACATTTATCAGTGTGGAATTAAGCTGGCGAGATGTGCGTGTGACACAATTACAGTGGGCAGTCAGAACCAGGGGGGATTTGAGGAATTAGAGGRTGGCAAACAGGCAGAAATAATCATTGGTGCAGGAAACCAGGTGAGGAGGGAGAGTCAGGGCTCCTGGAGTGGAGTTTGGGTCACATTGAAGGGTGAGTGAGGTGGTTTGGGGAGGGGAAGGATGAGATCTGCTTCACGTGCAGGACCAGTTCACCATGAGGGCTGTCGGACATTTGGGTGTGCCTGGGTTGGAACATTTGAGTGGCGCTGATGCTGGGCATCCTGTGGGCTCCAGAGGCCCTTCCCAAGCTGCTCCAGGGAGAAGGGAGACCCCCCCCAAGTGTGACAAGCATCTTTGACCCAGATTGTGGGATCCCAGGACCACTGAGGTTGGAAAAGCCCTCCGAGTCCAACCTGTGCCCCATCCCCAGCTTGTCACCAGCCCAGAGCACTGAGTGCCACATCCAGGCCTCCCTTGGACACCTCCAGGGATGGGGACTCCACCAGCCCCTTCCAATGCCTGACAACCCCTTCCATGAGGAAAATGCAGGACTGGAGGACATCTCTTTATGCAGAAACCAGGAGGAGACCTTACCTCAGGGTGAAATCTGGAGACTGCTCTTCATCCCTCCCATCCCTGTGTTTGACCCCAGAGCGAAAGAGCAGGCACTGGAATAAGCTGGAGCTTTCTGTGTCCCTGAAGCCAAGGTGTGAGGGCTCTTCAGGCAGCTGAGCCTTCTGCTGGGCCCTGGCTTCCTCCAGCAATGGCTGATACAAGCTCTGAAGGCATCTCCTGGTGCTGACTGGGARGGAGGAGGGCTGAGCCAGAGCAGCTCTGACAGATGCTATCAGAGCAGCTCCCCATAAATAAATACGTAATCAGGCTGCGTGCTGCACTTGCACAACCCGAGGAGGGAATTCTGACACCCCTGGCCTTTTATCTCTCACATCCCTCAGCAGCTGTGAAGAAGCCTCTGACCCGGGCTGCTCATTTTGCTCGTTTGGTTTCAGCAGGAGTCGGCGCCTGTGCAGCTYTGCTGCTCGGTGCTGCGGAGGAGGAGGAGAGCAGCGGGCGTTTTGTTGAAGTTCTTAATTGCAGGCACAGCAGGATTATGGAAATGTCAAGAGGGAAGTGACAGGGAAGACCTGACAAACACGTGGGGGTTGGTTGATTCACTGCTCCCTTTKCCACTGGGGTGGTGGGTGGATTCTGAGGCAGAGGCTGGACTGGGGCTGCTGTGTTTATCCAGGCCCTGGATTAGCAAAACCCAACACAAGTGGCCTGTGCCAGAGGAGCTGGGAGGAATAACAACAGAGAAGAGCAGGATTTGGTCCCCTCTGAATGAACCTGTGCCAGGGAGATGCTGGTGTAGCACCAGCCCATGCCAAATTCCATGTGTAATTGTGGCAGGAGAACCCCAGGGGGAGGCTGACCCCAAACAGCATTTCAGGAGTCAACAAAAAACCTCTGCCTCCTTGTGATGTAGCAGATATTGCTATTCCATTTCCTTCAGCCTGACACAAGGGCTCATTCCTCATCTCAGGGAAACTGAGATGCTRTCTCTGGGGTGCAATTCCTTGGGAAAGAAGCCTCTGCACCTTTAGATTTCCCTCTGAAGAGGGACGGATGGATCCTGCTGCTGCCAAACAAGCAGCACCCCCTGGATTCAACCTTGGAGCTGCTGCAGGGGTGGGATTTTCCACAGGCCCCCAGGGCACTGCTGGAAAGAGGGGGCTGCTCCTGTCAAAGCTCCCCAGAGAGCTTGTTCCACAGCAGATCCCATGGCTTCCTGAGCCATCCTCTCCAAAGATTATCCAGCTGCTGTGCTTGATGTCCCTGTCAGCCAGGACATGAAGCCCAGGCTGGCACACACAGGTCCCTCAGCCCCTGCCAAGGTGAGGAGCTSTCTCCAGGTGGTCTCTTAGGTTGGCTGGGAAAGCTGCATGAAGAAAGGAAGAAATCATCCAGATGTWTCATCCAGATGTATCCCAAAGCAGCAGCTTCATCCTGGCCAGGATGGGATGCCCCTGGTGCTGGCTGAGCTGTAGGGCTGMGAGCTGACAGAGAGGGGACTCGTGGTGGGAAGGACAGCTCAGTCCCACTGACCTGGACAGGCCAGCATCTGCGAGTCCCACATTCTCATTTCTGTGCYCACAGTGATTCCAGCTGGATTGTGCAGGGAATGCTGTGATTGCTGGGATGTTTGCACAGGCAGGTGGCTCCCRGGGAGCTGCCAGACATTCCCTGTCAGTGGGAACAGGCTGTGTCAGGCCTGGCAGGGGGCTGGGAGAGGCTGCTCAGCTGACAGACGCAGCTCCTCGGTGYTTGGGGGACCAGCAAGGAGAAGGAGCAGCCAGGAATATTTATTGCCCAAAAAACTCACAGAGAGACAGGGAGGAGAAGCCAGTGAGGTTCAAAATGGGTGGCTGGAAACAGTGGGAAACAGGGAAATGACAGAAAAGAGTAGGAGGATTGGCAGAGGAGAAAGCTGTTCTCAAAGCACAACTCAACTGTTGGAGAGAGTCCAGAGGAGGCACCAGGATGATCAGAGGGATGGAGCAGCTCTGCTGGGAGGAAAGGCTGGGAGAGCTGGGATCATTCAGCCTGGAGGAGAGAAGCTCTGGGATGGTCTCATTGTGGCCTTCCAGTGCCTGAAGGAGCTACAAGAAACATGGAGAGAGACTCCTCCCAAGGGATGGAGTGCCAGGACACGGGGAATGGCTTCCCACTGCCAGAGGGCAGGGATAGATGGGATATTGGGAAGGAATTCCTCCCTGTGAGGGTGCTGAGGCCCTGAAACAGGTTGTCCAGAGAAGCTGTAGGTGCCCCATCCCTGGAAATGTTCCAGGCGAGGTTGGACAGGGCTTGGAGCAACCTGGGACAGTGGAAGGTGTCCCTGCCCATGGCAGGGGTGGGATGGGATGGGATGGGATGGGATGGGATGGGATGAGCTTTATGGTCCCTCCCAACCCAATCTATTCAGTATTCTGTGATATATTAGGAGTGAGTGTGCCAAATATTTGTGGAACATGGAATGGTGGGACCTGGAATGTTGCTTCTTTCTAATCTTCTCCTTCACAAAGGCCAGGCTGCCTCATCTCATTGTTGTATCTCTTAATTTTGGTCCCTCAGAGCTCATATTCCTTGATGAGCATCTCTGTGTTTGCAGCCTGAGTAATTTGGGTAATTTTGGGTTTGTAGCAGCGGCTGGGCCRGGGCCAGGTTCTGTGTGAGGTTCTGAGCCCGAGGCACTGCAGGGTGGTGGCTGCAGGTCACAGCTGCAGGGTGTTGAACATGTCCCTGAAATTGGCAGAGCCCCGAAACATCGGGTGGTCACGCTCTGCCCTTGCTGGTTCTCCCCCAGCTCTTGGTGAAGGGCATTGTTCCTGCTTTTTGGGCCCTTCCCCTGCCTTGTTGCTTGTTAAAAAGGTGTTTTGCTTTCCCGGGGTGTTGGAGAGCTTTGTGACATTTTGAGCTAAACTTTGCTGTTTCAGCAGCCAGCAATGAAGGTGATTCCAGGCAGTTGTTCCATAAGCAGCAGAACTAATGAGCCCCTGGATTTGTATCCCACTTTCCTGACCTCTGCCTCCCCCTTCATAACATTATCTCTTCCCAGAGAGGCAATGTGTCCCTGTCCCCTTCCTCCATGTCCTTTCACTCTTGGCACTCACAGGTGGCCACGTGGAGCAGTTTTCTCAGCTCACATCACAGCCAAGGCTCTCATTTGGCTCTGTCTCTTCCCCATTCCCACCATATTTTTTCCCAGGGTTTCTCAGTATTTAATTATCTCCCAGCCTTCTGTCAGTCTGGGGGAAGTTTAAGTTCCTAGAGGTAGGAATCTGCTGCTCAGATGGACCAGCAGTTGTACAGACAGCAGGAAAGGAGTTTCTGCAGAATAAATCCCTTTCCTGGGAAGTGTGGATGGTGTCCTGTGTCCCTCTCACCTGCCTGGAAAGCCAGGTGCTGCTGTGGGTTGTGGAGGAAAAGCCTGGCTTTTAAAATAATAATAATAATAATAAATATATAATAATTATATAATAAATATACATATATTTATCTATAATATATCTATTATCTATAATTATATATATTATCTATAATAATATATATAATAATATGTATAATAAACAGAAACACAGCAGAGAACTGGGGGTGTCAGCAGGGCAGGACAGGAGGAGAGGCTGTCTCTTATACACATCTAGATGTGTATAAGAGACAGGTCTGGGGGAAGTTTAAGTTCCTAGAGGTAGGAATCTGCTGCTCAGATGGACCAGCAGTTGTACAGACAGCAGGAAAGGAGTTTCTGCGGAATAAATCCCTTTCCTGGGAAGTGTGGATGGTGTCCTGTGTCCCTCTCACCTGCCTGGAAAGCCAGGTGCTGCTGTGGATTGTGGAGGAAAAGCCTGGCTTTTATAATAATAATAATAATAATATATATATATAATAATTATATAATAAATACACATATATTTATCTATATCTATTATCTATAATTATATATATTATCTATAATAATATGTATAATAATATATATAATAAACAGAAACACAGCAGAGAACTGGGGGTGTCAGCAGGGCAGGACAGGAGGAGAGGAGACAAAGGTGTTGGGGATATTCTGAGCAGGGTTTGCCATCCTTGGCTTCCCACCCTTGGCACTGCTTGCCTTTGGGCAGGGCCCGCCCTTCCCAAAGGATTCAGAGGATAAACTCTGTGCAGGAGCTCAGATCCAGCCACTGAGGGCTCAGCCCTGTGCAAGGGGGTGAATCATGGAATCCTGGAATGCTTTGGGTTGGCAGGGACCTTAAACACCCCTTTGTTCCAGCTGACACCTACAGCTTGTGCCTCTGTCCCCACTGGATGTTCCTGCTGGGATGAGATCAGAGCTTGGAGCAGGATTTTCTCCCCTGGCTGTGCCTTTGCAATCTCCAGCTCCTCACATCAATTTCTCAGCTCATCCATGTTCCACTTTTCCAGGAGCACTTCTGCAGCACTTCTGCATTGCCCAGTGACCCAAGAGGAGTGAGGAAGTCAAATCCAATTTGTGACCTTTCAGTACTTCCAGGGAGTTCATAAAAAAGAGGGAGAGTGACTTTTTACWCAGACAGTGCTGGGACAAAGGGGGTGGCTTTAAACTAAAAGAGTAGGAGTTTGTCATCTGAATCATATGGGAAGAGCATGCCTTGCCCAAGATTTAGGAGGTATATTAGGGAGAAATCCTTCCCTGTAGAGGGTAGGGAAACCTTTACAGGTTGCCTACAGAAACTGTGGGTGCTCAACCCCTGGAAGTGTCCCAGGCCAGGCTGGACAGGGTTTGGAGTAGCCTGGGATAGTGGAAGGTGTCCCTGCCCATGGCTGGAATAGGATGAGCTTTAAGATCCCTCCAACCCAAACCTTGCTGGGACTGTGACCCACTACAGGATTTGTGCATCTGTATGTGTCCCAAACCTTGGGGGAATTGCTGGGAGAGAGCCAGGGAACTGCACTGTGCTGGGAATGTCCATTCACAGGCAGCATCTGGAAAGGGCCCCAAATTTATCTCTGTCATTGTCATTCCCCATTCACCCCCTGAGTGACTCAAGCAGCTCTGCACAGAGCTCTGCATAACTTGCCTGACTTTAGGAGTCAGCAGATGATAAATGTCTGTATCCTTRGATGAGGATAATCCAATCGTACAAGTCTGGCTGGATTTCAGCTGTTCTTTAGAAAAAAAAAATAAAAAAAGGAGGAGGAGAGTGAAATATTTACTTTTGGTGCTTTCCACAAGTGGAGATGACAGAGCGTGGGAAAATAAAAGCCAGTCCTGGTGGGCAAAGATTGGAGGGGGAAAGAAGTGAGGAAAATCTCCTTTCTGTGCTGGTAAAAAGGGGCTTGGCAAGAACAGAGCCATTCTTTGGATTTCTCCAAGGCACAGGATGAAGGCAGAATATTCAATGAACATAACTCTGCCATTGTCAGCGCAGGGTTGTTGATGCCAGCCAGGCAATCCGACCCCGAGCTTTGATTAAAAAAAGTCAGCCAGCCCCAAATGTTTCAATAAAAAAGCGGTTATGAAAAAAAACCTTGTGCTTTGGTTAAAGAGCACCCAGCACCAGAGTCATTTATTACAGCTGAAAGGATTAAATGTCATCAGGGAGCCCAAAAAGCAAATGAATCTGTAATTAAATGTTTAGCCCAGCCAAGGCAGTGTGGCAGTGCCAGGCTGAATAATGTATAGAGGAACCAGCCCCAGCTCCGTGCTTGCTTCCCGTTTTTTCATTAACTGGATCTGGTTTAATGCAAAACAAGGGAGCTGAGTGATTTTCAGCACATTCTGCATTTGTTGGTGTTTTGATGATCCCAGGACTCAAAAAGCTTCTGCTGAGATCAGTGCCAGCTTGTGCTGGACTTATCCAAACAGGAGATCTGATACCTGCTGGAAAAGCAAACAGGAGAGCAAGGGAAAACAAACAGAGAAAATCCACCAAGGCCTGGCCTAGCAGAGCCTGGAGAGCCCTGGGCAGGGCATTCTCCTCTTTTCCAGCCTTGCCTGTGGAAATCTGCACAAATCTGAGCTGGCAACCGAGCTGAGATCTCTTTCCTAATTCATGTTATCAACTGAACACAATGCAAAGATTGAGGCTGGCTAACAAAAACCAAACCCAGGACACTGGGACATTGAAGGAGAGGAGGAAAAAAATGGTCAAATTCAGCTTATAAAGCACAGCAATCAAAGTGGTGCAGGAAGGTCATTTCACTCCACTTGATTGTATGTTATGAGTCTGGGAAGCCTTTTTTTTTCACCCAAATATGGAGACRGAGTGCCAACATTTTTAAGTCTAATCAAGCTCACCAATTAGTGGAGACATTCTCAATGACAATTGTCAATTAACCTCAAGGTTAGAAATCCAGGGTAACCTGAACCACCCTTAAGCTCATGTCAGAGTCCCAATAATACTCTGTAATATTAAAATAAACCTCCAGCAGTTTTTACACGTGTGCAGACCCCATGTACCTCTGCATCTTCCTGAAATCTATTTCCAATTCTTTCATAGCTTCTTTTTTGCAGCTAAACATTATTAACCTTCAGAGCTGTCTGTCCTACTTATGGTAATCGAGGCAGCAGCAGCTGATTCTGATGGAGCATTGATCCCTCTGTCTCCAGGTTATTGTTCCTGCCTCTCCCCCAGCTGGGACCTYGTTCATCGTGGTATCAGACCTTGCAGGTATTTAAGTTTTACCTGGTCTTTGATGTTGCTCCTGTTCCAGYGAGAAAGGAAATGCTCAGCTTTTGGAATCAGGCTCTGTGAGCGCCTCGAGGCCAGAAGGGGATTTGGGTTTGCCTCCCTTGCCCTTCTTCCACCCAGCATCCCACCTTCCACAGCTAAAGAAGCASGATTGACTAAATTCTAAATATTCCTGCGATATTGGAGGGCTGAGACCTGAATCCCCACTTTCTAGAAGTTTTTTTAGGCATGTCCTTCCCCAGGGCAAGGAATTTTCACATTGAATTTTCATTAGGAAGCAGAAAGGGCTGGGAGAGGCATTTGCTCCTGTTCATTGTCTGCTCTTCCTTGTTCAAGGCACTGTTGTGCTGAAGGAGGGCCTTAGAAATCTGGAATTACTTTGGAAAACGGCCTCTGTGTTCCCAGSAAGGGTGAATTGATGCCTGAAAAATTATCTCCCTTCCAACCCAGGCAAGAGTGCTTTAGAGAAAGGATGTTCTTCACTTCAGCACGTTCAAAGAACCATTTAGGTTGTGTATAAGAGACAGGCTTTAGAGAAAGGATGTTCTTCACTTCAGCACGTTCAAAGAACCATTTAGGTGTGATTTGTGGGGCAGCTCCCGCCAGAGCCCTGGCCGGCTGCCAGGGTCAGGCACAGGGAAGAATCCTCTTGGGATGGCAAGCATTTGTCTGGCATCATTTGTCTTACCAGGGGCTCCTCACACACTCTGTGTGTGTGAGGTGTGGCTGGGAGGGTGTCAGGAAGGAGGAACTGCACTCCCAGCACGGCATCATTAAAATGTTCCACTTCATTTTGGTGACCCTTGGGGGACAAGGAGAATTTTAATGGGCTTTGGGTTCTATCTCCCCAGTTCTGTCCCATTTTCAGGTTAATAACACTGATGTCTCTTATCTCTCCTCCGCCATCAGGGCTGGAATGGGGGAAATCCAGCATTTTGTTGGGAGTTTTAAAGCTGCCTTGAAATCTGTCGAGGGAGATAAACTATCTTTGCTATCAGAAAATAGCTTCTCTTTGCTCTCTGATGGAACAACCACAGCTCCACAAAGGATGCTCCTGCCCAAAAGCTTCTCAGGGAGGGACACTCCCAGGGGAAAGGTGGGAGAAGCCASGGGGGTTTTGGGGACCCTCTGCATTCCAAGGAGGTGAGGWTCCAGGGAGTGAAAAGACTTCTGGAGAAGGGCAGCACCAGATCTTGATGAGCCACGTGCATCCCACACCCTGCTGAGGAGCCACAGAGAGAGGAGCTGAGGCTGTGAAGGAATTCCCTGAGTCAGGAGATGGTTCTGCTCCCATTTGTCATGGCAAGAGGGTGGAACTGAGCAGTTTGGTTGCTGTAAATCACAGAATCACACTCAGATCTGAGCGTGTTTTCGTGTGGGGTATTCAGGTACAGCCCAGTGCAGCTCTGGAGAACGTTTCTTTTTCTGACTGCTCCAAGTTTGTTCTGTAAGTGAAACATTTCCTTGCAGCCAAAATGTTCCATCTGCCAAAATTATCCCCATTAAATGTTACCAGAATCAATATCTATATTACTCTGCTTAAATGTGTGGCTTTATTGAACCAAGGCAAATCAAGCCTTTACAAAAACATTCTGAGGAAAGGATTCTGAGGATGGGAACACCTCTGATGGTGRTGACAAGTAACCAGATGTCCCAAATTACCTTGAGAGCATGATGTTTCCAGCTGGAAATCCTGGCAGGCACCACAGGTGCCAGCTCAGATGGACCAGCTGGAGAAATCATCTCTTTGGGATGCATCTCCCACTGGATCCCTGGGGCAGCTCACTGGCCACCCTGGAGGGTGAAGCTCTTCTGCAAAGCTCAGGATTTGAGGGAGAATTAATGAGTGAAAACCCAGCCAATTTCTGGTGGTTTCCTCTTGTAAGAGACATTAATCCCAATATTTCAGAGCTCAGGGGTTTTAAAGGACTAATCCACACCTCACCAAAGTGAAATCAAAATCCAAAGCTCAACCTTGGCTCCCAAGCTGTGGTTTYGGGAGAGGCCAGAATTCCTGTTGAGAGGCATTGTGCTAACAGACTCCTCTTCCTCTCCTGCCAGGCTCTGAAAGCCTTTCCTTGGCTGCTGCTCTCTACAGAGCTCCTCTGGGAAATGCCACACTCGCTCCCCCTCTGCTTCCTGCAGTTTTTCCTTGGCACAGATTGCCTTTGGAGACAGCTTTGGARTCTCTTGGTTTCACTAACATCTCCCTCCTGCTAAAGAAGGGAATGAATGCTGCAGGAATGGAGTGAGGATTCCAGCTGGGACACTTTCACCCTGATACTGTTACCCCACTTCTGCTTTCCTGGGGGACTTATTTCCATTTCTCTGCTGGTTTTCCACCTTGATCCCTCTCCCCACTGGAGACTTCTTGGTGTCCCTTGGTGGGATACAGCCCCTTCCTTTCTGAGGTCCCTCTTCTGTGTGTATGGACTCCTTTGGAGACCTTTCTTCTGTTTCCCATTCAGCTGGAAAGAGGAGTCCCACAGTTCCCCCCATTTCTGGTGGCTTCCTGTAGCTCCTTAGCAAAGAAATTCCGAGTTTTAATTAGACCTTTTCCAATTTTTGGCATGGCTGGAGGCACTTATTCCCTTAGATGTGGAGGGAGGAGGGATTTTAGCCAGCAGAGAGATCCTACAAGTGGTTCTCTGAGTTGTAAATTCAACATGAAGATGCTCAAACCCCTCCTGCATCCAATATCCTGATTTTAACATTAACCAAAGGAACACTGATAGTAATTCCTGGCATTTAGGAGCTGCGTTTTCTGGGTTTGGTGAGCGTGTGTGGAGACCTTTCCAACACCAATTTTTTGGTTCTGAATGCACACTGAGTGTCAGGATTTGGGGAGTGGGAGGTTGGCTGCCCTTTCCTGCACATGGCTCCTCAGAACATYTCCCCGGGGTGCTTGCTCACTTCCATGGGGAGGAAGCACACGAGAGCACAGAGATAAAACCAGCCAAGCTGAAGGTCAGTTCCTGAACCAGGCTGGGGTTTGTGCTGAGCCAGGGYTTGTGCTCATCCATGGGCGGGGGTGGGAACGCTGGGGGAAGCAATGGTTTTAAATAGATATTTATGGAGAATATCAACATTTGGCATTTCCCGATTTCAGAACAGTGGAGGAGGAACCCAGAACTCCAGCATTCCCCCTCCTTCCCTCTGTGCCAGTTAGGGCCTCAGCCTGCTCCCCTCCCTCACAYGGAACAGCCACTTGGGCACCCGTGCCAGCAGCACCTTCCCTTGGGAGCCAGTTCCTGCCTTCCAGTGGCTCAGAGGAACAGAACCTGTATTCCAAGGGAAATATAGGTTGGATATTAGGAAAAAGTTTTTTACAAAATGAGTGATAAAGTACTGGAATGGTCTGCCCAGGGAGGTGGTGGAGTCAGCATCCTTGGATGGGTTTTAAAAAAAATTGGATGTGGCACTCAGTGCCATGGTTTAGTTGAGGTGTCAGGGCACGGGTTGGACTCAATGGTCTTTAAGTTCTCTTCCAACCCAGTTATTCTGTGAGTTCTGTGAATTCTGTGAACCATCCTGGGGTGGTTTCCTGTGTGSTGGGAGTGTGCCAACGCCTGCTCCAGGGAATTAGCACCTAATTTCAGGAGATTCTCTCTCCATTGCCTCCTGTCTCTCATCCCTTCCCCTGAGCAGGTCTGGGATGTGGATATGCACTTTTCCTTTTTCCTTCCAGCCAGGCACCAGGACGTTCCCATCCACATCCAAACTGTGTTTATCCAAGGTGTCAGGTCCTGCCACCCCCACTCCCAGGTGGCTGCTGGAAGTCCTCTGTGCATTCCCATGAGCTGCTGTCCCTGGCAGCCTGGAGCTTCTAAGCCTCAAACAGCCTTTTCCTCTCTCTTCTGGGCTGCTCTCCCAAATATTTGCATTTCCTTTCTCCATATCCTGCTGTCACCTGCTGCTGTTGCACTTTGCATCTTGGCAGCCCCCCTGTGTCAGAGGGATTGATCCCAAAACATCACAAGGTGTTGGGAAACCTTCRCTGCAGTTCAGGGATCAGCTGTGGTTCCAGCAGCAGCTGGAGTTTCCAATCCCTCTGCTTGCTGGGGATTTCAATCACTGCTCCTTGGCAGGGGTGCAGCATTCCTGGGAAGTTCCTTCCTCAGTGTCTGGTGGCTGTGCTGAGCACAGGAGCCTTTGGATCACCCATTTCTCTTGGCACAAGAATGTTTTATCCATTCCCCACTGCGTTCAGGGAGCATGAACAGTCCTTTTCCATTGATTTCCTGAGTGCTTTCAACTGATGAGTCCAGGATGCAGGGATTGCAGTAATTTTGGAGTTTCTGAATCCAGGGCCATTTGTGGTTCCAGCACAGAGCTGTGGATGTGTTACAGCTTTCCCAAGGGTGCTGACAGCCTGGCGCAGGGAGCAGGGAATACCAGGGAAGCCACGCTGAAGGATGGAGGAGGACACAAACCCTGCTTCCTGAGGCTGCTGGATTAATGAAGATGGGAGGCATGGAGCAGAGTCTCCTTCTCACTGTTAGATTTAGGTGGGATGAGGACAAGAAATGATGGAGGAGCTAAGAAACAAGTGGATCTTTGGATGGAACAACCTCTGCTGGCTCCAATTCCCTGAGGAAGATGTTCTTCTATAACGTCCCCCACCCTTCCTGTATTCCTCTCAGAGCTGCACCATTTCTTTCCCCCATTCCCACATCTCAGGAATGGGAGATCTGGTGTGATACACCCAGATGAATCCCATTCCCAGAGCCCAGGGCATGCTGAGCCTGTTGCCAGCAGGAAAAGGGAATTTTGCTGAGGAGGGGAGAGTTCCCAGCATGGAGATGGCACSTGGTGTCAGCCATGCAGGAGAGCTCGGTGGGAATCCTCAGAATGCCTTTTATCTTTAGCAGCACAGCTTCCCAGAAAGCTTTCAGTTCCTTTTCTTCTTACCAATTAAAACAAAATAAAAAATATTACGAGCTGTTTTGTCTGTTTTCTAAAGGAAAACAAACAAAAAGGGGTTTGGCAGAGCAACACTCTCAAAAATGGTGCTGCTTTGGGGGTTTCACTTGGTTGACTTGTTTCTTTTAGGAGGGTGGCTTGCAAATTTTGTGCAAACACTTAATGTTTTGCTTCAAATCACCTCATGTTCTTGAGAAATGGTGTATAAATGTTCCAAATTTGCTGTGTTTAAAAGGAGAGGAGTCTACCAGCAGGGTGGTTTTGAAGAAAGGTGCGTGCTCTGGGTTGGGTTTGAGTCTGTCATAAATATCTGAGCCTCGACAACTCCAGGATCAAACACTGCTTTTGAAATTAGAAATAAAACCTACAATTAAAAAACCAACCTAGCCCTGTCTGCTAATGGCAGCCTGTTAGTGCTGTGTGCTCCAACAGAGCTGGAGGAGGATCTGGAAGCAGGATTTTATCCCTTATTTTTGATGTGCTGACTGAAGTGAGTGCTGCAGCCCTGCTGCTGCTGTGCCCTGTGCCAGCACAGATGCCCAGGACAGAGCAGCTTGGAGGGGCTGATCTGGGGATGATTAAAGAACCTCAGGAAGCCAGGGTGGAAAGAGGAAARGACTCTGAACTTTGTTTTTGGGAGGATTTCGGGTTCCCAGTGGAGGAAGGGATCCTAACTTGGGCTGGGGCAGAACCAAACTGCTCCAATCAACTCAGGCTGTGCTGTCCCTGCAAAATTCCTGCTCCCAGGTCACACATGGGAGCTGTGCCCCAGCTTCCTGGTCCTGCTGGGAAAACCTGGCTTTGGGCTCTCTGGCACAGTGACAACACGGGGATGCTCCTTAAGGTCAGGCTGGATGGAGCTCTGAGCAGCCTGGCCTGGTGCAAGGTTGGGGTGGAATGAGATGAACTTWGAGGTGCCTCCCATTCCAAACCAGTCTGTGATYTCACAGGGCTCCTGGGATGTTCCAGGAGAAGACAAATGACAAGGGAGGCTTGGGACATCACTCACTTGAGCAGTCAGACTGTTCTTGTGTAAAGCTCTGCTGGGCAGAGTGCAGGGGAAGAGCTCATGGGAGGGCAAGGAAAACCTGTGGATATCCCAAAATCCCATCATCTGCCTGCTCTGCTGGGCTGGCTGGGTGTGTGCTGTGCCTGCTCAAACAGGCCCTTCTGGAGGGGCTCAGCACCTCTGCAGACAGTGCATGTGGAGCCCTTGGAGAGCTGTCTGGGCAGGGGACTGGTTTTGGGGTGCCTTGAGCTCCTGCCACACCCCAGTGACACAAAGCCTGAGCAAGATCTTGCCCTGCTGGGGCTGCAGGGATGTGCTGAGCTCCACATTGCTCCCCTCCCAGGGAGCCCAGTTGGATGGCTCTTCAACGGGGACACACACTGGGAGATGGTTTGCTTTGCCTGCTGCTTGCTGATCCATTCCCAGACCCAAAGGAGGTGGCCAARGCTTGTTCTGCTGGGATTTAGGTCATGGCCAAAGCTCCCCAGCCACAGCTGGGAGTGCACAGAGCCTCAGAGATCAGAGTCTGAGCAGACAGACCCCCCAGCACAGGCTCTGGAGAAGATCACCAGCCACCACTGAGCAGGAGAGGCGTGGGATGGAACCACTCCAGGCCTTGTTCTCCTTATCTCTGGTGGAGATGGAGACGGCGCCTCACGCAGGGGCAGGATGTGGGAGGAGAAGCGGCCTTTGTCTGGTGTCTGGAGGCTTCGGAAGCGGATCCAGAAGGATCAGAGAGGAGCCAGGGGTGAGTGGCAGGGGCTGTTCGATCCAGGAGCTGCTGCTGGCTGTCTTYATGTGGCATTTGAGACAGTGTGGGCAGCTGGCTCCAGCTTTCCCTCCCGACGCCGCTTTGTTTGGAAGGTTGTAGACACATGTCAGCMGTGATGGATAGATTTGTTTGACTTCCTGTCAAATCAATGATTACTCCTAGAAATCTCTTTTATTAGTTTATCAGAGGAAGTTCTCTGTCATTTATCCCAGCGGAGCTTGGCTGCCTGGTGTCACCGAGCAGGAGTTATTGCTGCCTTTATTGTGCTGCTGCTTTTAGGCTCTGACACCATATTTATTTTTTGTCTTGCTTTGACACTAGGAAAGGTTCACTCCTGTTTCCCCCTCGTTGCACAGAAGGTTTGTTTTTCTTCCCCATCCCAGTCCTTGGAAATTTGCAGGAATTTGCCTCAGCTACCAAGGTTTATATCCATGTTCTCTGTTCAAGTCTGGCTCGATGCTGTCTGGCTGTTCCTTGCCATTTTTGARCCCATGAAGGTCTTGATTTCCCAGGAATTATGGATGGTTTGGATTGGAAGGGACCTCAAAGATCTTYCRGTTCCAACCCCCTGCATCACAGAAGTTGGAACAAATGTGTTGGAATCAGAGGAAGGAGGGGTTGGTGAGTTAGAGGGAAAAGTCACAGGGATGTATGTCCCAAATCTTCTCCATTGGGTTTGTTTGGGTTCAGGGAGAAGGAGGAGCTCCCCTCCAATGTTTTCATGCTGCATCCCAAAGGATGGGCTGTGGAGGTGGTTTGGTCCCAAGGCTCTTCCATGGCTGYAGGAGCACTGTGAGGCTGAGCTGGGCTCCCTGCAGGCCCCCTGTGACATTCCTGGGCCATCTCCATGTCCCCCCATCCCTTTGGGATTTGGAGGGCCCTCTGCTCACAGCATCCCAACCCTGCAGGGCTGATGGACACCCAAAGGCTGGCAGGGACTCAAAGTGCAGTCCCTTCATGTGAGCTTGAGGGGGGAGCTGGGGCAGAGCTTTTTGGGATCCTCTGGATGCAGCAGCTTTGCTGAGAACCATTTCATAGCTCTTTTCAAACTGGGGARAAGGAGACTTCAGGCATAGCTCACACATAAAAGAGTAGTGCAAATTACTGAGTCATTTCCCTCTTTGATTATTTGTCCCCATTCAAAAGCTCATGGAATGACTTCAGATCAATCTAAACAATATTTTTCCCATTGATATTATGAACCATAGWATCACAGAATATTCTGAGCTGGRAGGGACCCATCATAAAGTTCCAGCTCCTGGCCCTGCACAGAACACCCCAACAATCTCCCAATGCCTGAGAGCATTGTCCAAATGTTCCTTGAGCTCTGGCAGCCTTGGAAAAATGGCTAAGGATCACAGTGGAAAGGAAGATGTTTTGAAATCAGTTTCAAAACTAATCTTGGAAAGGATTTTTCTAAGTAAAATCTCAGCTAGATTAAAAGTAATGAAAAGAAACAYCATCCTGGCTGTTCTCAAGCTTTCCTGCCAGTAACAGAAATCCAGAGACTGAGAGTGCTTTCTTGTTGTGCTTTATGCAGAGGGAATTCTTCCAGAGCCAGGCTCTGCAGCTCTTCCCTGCCCTCTCCAGTGGCTGAGCACGTTCAGAGCTTTGGGAGCTGCTGATCCTGCCAGGATAACAAAGCTGACCCCGGAGTTCAAGGAGGACAGGGCTCTGTTAGAGCAGGGAGGGGACACCTGAGGGCAGAGCTTCACCCTCTGAAGAGCCCCCCATCATTTCAGCCACTGGTGGAGCAGAGCAGGGAGCAGGGGGATGAGGTGGGAACGATGCAGCTGCACAGCAACAGGCTCTGGGTGACATTGCCAGAGTTGTGGATGCTGCTGCAGCCTCCTCTCCTCCTCCCAGGGCCAAAGGTCTTGCTGTGCTTGCCCTGTTAGTCCAGGACCCCCTAAGCCAGGCTTTGACATGCTGATCTTGGTCCTCTCTCTGAGGAGAGAAACATCTGCACTTTTTGCTTGAGCTACATGGAGAGAAGGAATTTCTGCCACTGAGCTGAGGGGGATTTGGGCCCAGCTTCAGGTTTAAGGTGACTATACACCCAGGTTTGGTTGTCTGCTGATSCACCAAATGCTTCTCATGCCTCGTGCCCCTCAGCTGGAGCTGATGTACTTCCATATCCCCTCATGGTCCTGGTTGTTTTTGGATGYCTGGAACTGGTACCCAGCCTTGAGGGAGAGCAACATCCAGCTGATGTGTTGTGTAGAGGTGGGGGCAGTAAATGAAGGTGAGGGGACACAGAGGCAGTGGTTGAAGCCTTCAGTGGGAAGATAAAAGCCTGTTCTGAGATCAAAGGCAGTGGGGAGAGGCACACAGCTCCTGAAAGCAAATAACAACCAACAGCCATGGAACGTGAAGCTGGGATTTGTCTCTGGTGCTGAGACCAGGGCACATCCCACCCCTCCACCAGCAGCTAAGCCTGCCAAGGACAGCTATTGCCTCCTCTCTGACGGGCTGCTGGAAATCTCTGCAGTAGGAAAGCTACAGCCTGTCACCCTTCCCAGGACAGAAACCTGTTCCTACTGCTGGGAAGTGCTTCCAGAAAGAGACATAAATTCCCACTCTTATCAGGCTTTTCTACGCCAAGTTAATCAATGGGCAAACACCTGATTTGATTCCCAGGCCATTCCCAAATTAGTGAGAGGCCAGGGTGGTAGGAATCACCTGCAGGAGGAACTAGGGAGGAACAGAGGAGGAACGGAGGAGAAAATGAGGGATGACAGAGGGGAACTGAGGGATGACAGAGAGAGGAATTGAGGGGGAACTGAGGGGTGAACTGAGGGGAAACTCAGGGAGGAACTAAGAGAAGAGGAAACTGCAGGAGATGAAGAGAAGGAGAACTGAGGGGAACTTGAAAGGAGGAACTGAGGAGAGGGGAACTGGAGGAAGGAACTGAGGGCAAACAGAGGAGGAGACTGAGGGGGAACTGAGGGGACTGAAGGAGGAACTGAGGGAGGAACTGAAGGAAGAACTGAGGGGCAAACAGAGGAGGAAACTGAGGGGGAACTGAGGAGGAATCAGGAGGAATGAGAAGGAACTGAGGGGGAACTGAAGGGATAAACAGAGGAGGAACAGAGGGAGGAACAGAGGAGGAAACTCAGGAGGAATGAGAGGAACTGAGGGGGAACTGAGGGATAAACAGAGGAGGACTGAGGGAGGAAAGAGGAGGAACTGAGGGAATCCTCAGAGAGGCGGGTGAAGTTTGCTGGCCCAGGGGGCCCATTAATTTTGCCGGCGTGTAATGCAGAGTGCAGTGATTGCTCCAAACAGAAATGATTTAACCTTGAGCGAGGGAAACACARGGCAGCAGCAGCCGTGGAACAATAAAGAAATTCCATCGGTGCWCCCGCGTGCCCCGCGCTGCGCTCCAGCGGCTCCGATGGCAGCCATCCATTATTGCCATCAGCGGCTGCAAGTGCATTATGCATGAGCCCGTGGCCACTGCTGGAGCAGCCAGGACTTSTTCAAGGCAGCACAAATAATCCACCTGGTTTCCTGGAGCTGGGCTGTGCTCCTTGGCTTGGGAAGGCAGTGCTGCCTGGGTGTGGATTTGCCTGAGTTTGGCACGGAGGGGATTTTCCATGTGGATTGTGGCAGCCCCCACAAAGGGCTTGGCTGTGTGACTCCAGCAGGAGGAGCACCTTAGGCTCACTGAAAATGCTGGATTTGCTGTAGGGAATTGCTTTAGGGAGAAGCTGAAGCACATCTCAGCTTTTGGTGAGGAGGGTAGGTGGAAAGGTGGATCAGACTTTGCCATCCCAAGGGWGGAATCACAGAATCTTGGAATATCCTGAGTTGGAAGGGAGCCACAAAGATCATCAAGTTCAACTCCTGGCCCTGCACAGACAGCACAAAACCCCATCACTGAGGCCTCACTGGGGTCAGCAGTTTCCTCTTGAGGAGCAGCTCCAGTCTTTGCTCTCTGTGACCAGGGACAGTGATGCCCAGCGATCACAGAACCCAGGCTGGAGCTCTGTCAGGGGGGTTTAGGTTGGATATCAGGAAAAGGTTCTTCCCCACAGGGTGCTGGGCACTGCCCAGGCTGCCCAGGGAATGGGCACAGCCCCAAGGCTGCCAGAGCTCCAGGAGCTTTGGGAAAACACTCCAATGGATGCCCAGGGTGGGATTGTTGGGATGTCCTGGGCAGGGTCAGGAGCTGGATTGGATGATCCCTCTGGGTCCCTTGCAGCTGGGATATTCCATGGGTTGTAAGGAATGATGACTGTGAACAGCTCTGCATTGCTATATGCAGGGTTTAACAACTGCCCAGGTGTCCAGGGGGAAACAAGGATGAAAGAGGCTTTTCCTAGGGCAGAGCTCAGGGGCTGTGGGATGCTCTGGGCCCTGCTGAAGGCTGTTCAGCTCTGACCTGCCAAGCTCATCCCTTAGGTCTCAATACCTGGGTGTTGCCTTGGACTGAAGCAGTGGCTCCTTTACAGCCTGTTCTGGACTGAGTTCTCCCTCTGCAGAGCTTTCCYAGAGACCAGGGCCACAGATTTCCCTGCATCCCTGGAATCCAGGCTGCCCCCTGGGAGCCCAGGTAAGTGGTGGGGAGTAACAGCCTGCTTGGAATGAAATCATGTTTCTTCATTAGGTGAAACAATACAGCAGAGGGAAAGGGATTTTAAAACAACAAAGGCCCACAGCATATTTTACCTCATTTAATCTTACAAGCTGGGTTTGATAGGCTTTTCTTTCCCCTTGTAGCTTACAAAGCTGCAATYCCCCTCCAGGGCTTTGTTCTGCTCTCCCCAGTCCCTGCTTGGAAGGCTCAGAGCAGCATCTGAAGGGGCCCACAGGGAGCCAGAGTCTGTTCATCAGGAGCTGGAGTGCCAGGACAAGGAAAAGTGGCTAGGATCAGACAGAGGGCAGGGTTAGATGGGATMTTGGGAAGGAATTCTTCCCTGTGAGGGTGSYRAGGCCCTGGCACAGGGTGCCCAGAGCAGCTGTGGCTGCCCCTGGATCCCTGGMAGTGTCCAAGGCCAGGYTGGACAGGGYTTGGAGCMRCCTGGGCTAGGGGATGGTGTCMTATGAGTCATAGAATCATGGAATATCCTKAGTTGGAAGGGATCATCAATCCAGTCCAACCTGGCCCTGCACAGACACCCCAACAATCCCTCCCTGAGAGCATTGTCCAAACTCTCCTGGAGCTCTGGCAGCCYTGGGGCTGTGCCCATTCCCTGGGCAGCCTGGGCAGTGCCCAGCACCCTGTGGGGAAGAACCTTKTCCTGMRATMCAACCTGAACMTCCCCTGARATTCAGCCCCCTTCATCAAAGTTAGGTTCCACTGAATTTGTTTCTGCTCACAAAGCTGGGAGGTAACAAGCAGGGGATTTCTCCCCTTACCTGACTGCAGTTTTAACATCACAAAACCTGGCACTCTGGCTGCACTGATGTTGCTGCTGAAAAGAAACACAATTAGMAGGAATCAGGGGAATTATTCTGTAGCCTTGTAGAGCGTCTGCAAACCCAAAACATTCTGTATTATTGTGATGTCTAAAAGAGTGAGCTGTGCTTGTCCCTCCAGAGKGTCTGCAGCAAAAGGAGGCTCCAGGACTGGCAGCCAGGGCTCTGAACTGAAAGCCACCTTTCTCTTGCTAAGCCTGAGGCTGCTGCTGCTCTCCAGTAGATGCCAGGATTATGGAAGAGCTCAGCAGAGCGCTGTTCTCCAGCAGTTCCTGCTATTTCCCAGCCATCCCTTACATTTCAGACCTTTGATGTTCACTTTGTGGGATAGAACACGGCGCTAATTAAGTCAGGATCCTGAGCAGTTTGGCATCTCCTGCAGTCATGAAGGGATGATCCGTCACTCCTGAGACTGCCAGTGCCGATCCAGAACAAAGAGCTGCGGCATTCCCACATCATCACAGGAACAAAGGCAGCCCCTAAAAGGCTGCACATGCTGAGTGCAGAGCACAGCACAGCTCAGCCTGACCCGGGACAGCTCCCTGCAGCCCTCTGTTCTCCGGCAGCCCCTGCCACAGCCCTGCTCTGCTCCGTGCTCTGGGGCAGCAATTCTCCCCGATTATGCCTGTGCAGCAGGCTTTGATCTCCGTGCCTGCATCCTGTATTCCAGCACGGAGAGCCTTCAGCAATCAGAGCAAGGAGCCCATTAATAATTATAAGCTTCTCTGCACRTGTGAACCTCCAGGAGTCCTGCATTCACCTTCTGCTTCCTGGGACAGTTCCTGGGGCTGGGAGGGCACAAGGGTCACTCGTCTTGTTTGAAAAGTCCACATCCAACTGGATCAACAGTGGGTACAGTGACTGCTTCCCTGCTTTCCTGCTTTCCTGCTTTCCTGCTTTCCCTCAGGCAGGAGGAGGGTGTGGGGTCAGGAGCAGGCTGAGGGGCAGGTGGCACTGGGCTGGGGTCTGCTTGGTTGGTTTGAGGGGTGTGGGTGCCATGCAAGCTGGGCACAATGTTGGGAATCCTGTGTTCCAGGGCTCCCTGGAGACAGGGACAAAGGGCTGTTTGTCAGGGCAAGAACTGAATCATGGAATGGTTTGGGTTGGAAGGGACCTTAAAGCCCATCCAGTCCCTCCCCTGCCACAGGCAGGGACACCTTCCACTGCCTCAGGTTGCTCCAAGCCCTGTCCAACCTGGCCTTGGGCACTTCCAGGGATCCAGGGGCAGCCACAGCTGCTCTGGGCACCCTGTGCCAGGGCTTCATCACTCTCCCAGGGAAAGATTTCCTTCCCAATATCCCATCCAAATCCATCCTCCTTCATCTTAGAGCCATTCCCCCTCATCCTGTCACTCCAGGCCCTTGCCCACATTCTCTCTCCATGKTTCCTGTTGGCTCCTTCAGGCCCTGCAAGGCCACACTGAGGTCACCCCAGAGCTTCTCTCCTCCAGGTGAACAACCCCAGCTGTGCCAGCCTTTCCTCCCAGCAGAGCTGCTCCATCCCTCTGCTCACCCTGCTGCCTCCTCTGGGCTCTCTCCAGCAGCTCCAGGCCCTTCCTGTGCTGGGCCCCAGGGCTGGGGCAGCTCTGCAGGTGGGGTGGGGAGAGGACTTTTCCTCACTTGTTGAACTGAACACGAAGATTATCGTTTTTAATCTCAGATTCTTTCAGGAGCTGCCTCTGGAGCTCGGGGCTGTTCCTGCTCAGCCTGCAGGCCTTGCTGAGGTGCTGGGAGCCCGAGGCTGCTTTGCCTCCTGGAGGGAATTCTGTGCCACTTGTGCTGCTGCTGTTGTAAGCCAGCCTGACGCAGCTCATTTTCTCACTGTGCCTTTGTCTTTCCATTTTGGAGGATGTACTTTTCCTGACAGAATTTCCAATTCAGTTCATTTTCTCTGCCTGCAGTAGGAGGGGAGAAAAAGGTGCTTTGAGGGGTTGCTGCATGTATTATTAATTGTCCTGATTTCAAGGCAGCAGAGTCTTTTTCTGCCTGATATTCTCATTTTYTCCTAACTAATACTGGCTGCCGGTTTGAAAGGGGTTTGTCATTTGAAATTCTATGGATTTCTTTGTGCTGGTAGTGTGTTTAAAGCTGGAAAACGTGGTTCTCCTGCTTATCTGGAGCTAAAATGGCAGCGTGTTAGTCATCAGTCAATTGAACTGTGTTGTCGAGCAGTTGATTATTGCAGCTGCCTGTGTTTCCTGAGCTGGTTAAAACATCCCCCAGATGTGCTGTGTCAGAGCCTGGCCACTAAACATCATTAATGCAGGAGCAGGAAGGGGCTTTGGCACACAGGTGAGCAGGTCTGGGTCATTCCCAGCCCTGGTGATGCTGTTAGGAGGCGAGCGTGGTCCTGGATAACAAGCAGGAATTCCTGCTGGGGCTGTGTGGTGCTGCATGAGGATTTTCAGGGCTGCCAGCTTGTGTTCCCACAGAGCTCAAGGCCCAGGTGGGATGGGTTTGTGATTCCAGCCCAGTTCCTGGGTGAATACTGTGTCAGAGCAGGGAAAAAGCTGCATTTGCTACCCAGTGGAACACAATTCAAGCCACGTGTTGTTAAAGCTGTTCAGATAAAAGGGACACTCAGCCCTAGGCAGGGGAAAGTCTCCTGAGAGCAGTCCTGGGGTCAGGGCTGATTCCAATGGAGCTGCATCTGAGAGAGGGGAACAACACATTTCCCAGAGGAGCTAATTAACCTGTTAATGGATCTCGGAGAGGGGCAGAGGGAGATCCCTCTGTGYTTGCTCCTGCTCTTCCTCTCCCTCCTCCAGGACTCTCATTTCCTATTACCCTTCCCAAGGCGTTTGCACTTGCAGCAAATCCTGGACCCAATGACAGGACAGGGGTAAACCCCAGACTGCAGTGATCAGAGAAACAAGGGGGCACAGGGATTCTCCCCCACCATAAAGGATCATTCTCTTGGCTGCTGTGGGCCCAGGGTAATGTTCACACTCCCCCYTATCTCCATCTTCATCCTGCAGCTCTCCCTTGATCCTGTCCAGCTCCAGGTGTGAATTTCACTCCTGGTTTGCCTCTCCCTGAGTGTGCCCTCTTCCTTGCTGCAGCCCAGCCAGACCTGACCTCTCTTGCACCACTCCCAGCTGGTGTTTCCTTGCCTTTCCAGGAGCCATCCAAGCAGGATTGGCCTCTGTGCTCCCTGCTGGCCCCTGCCATTGCTGCCCCTCCYGTGCCATCCCAGTGGCGTGTGCTGCAGAGCTGCTGGGGAATGCAGCCTGCTCCTGCTACAAAGGAAACATCTAAAGGCAGCCAGAGCATGTCCAATAGGATTTGTGGTTCTTCCAACCTYCCCATGTTATTGACTCCCCCTTTCAAGTGTGGCCAGAGCTTTATCTGTTGGTAATAGGGAGAATTAATCATTTCCTTTAAAAGAAAAAAAAAATCAGCTTAAACCCCCCTCCGCCTTCTATTTATTTTTTTACATAAAAAGGCAAGTAAAAGACATAACAAAGTTGTTAAAAGTTCAAAGGGAATGCTAATCCCTGTAATGTGGACTAATCAACTTTTATCCAGACAATCCCCTTGTATCTCTGGGGCCTTGTGTGGTGCAGGATTCCCACAGGCAAGTGCTGGGCTTTAACTCCTTTGGAGCTGTCCCTCTTCCTRRAGCAGAGCTGCCATGCTATCACTCAGGAACAGCCTGGCACCTTCCTGGACTCAGAACAGCTTCAAAGGTGCTGCAACTTCCCTGGTGAAGCTTTCAAAGASATGTGGAAAGAAAAAAGTTCTTTTCCCTTGGAGGGCTGAACCACCCYTGAGTGAATAAATGAGCGGAGCTGCTCCAGCTGTAGGAACTRCTGGGGATGGATAAAGTGGCACAGAATCCAGGCAGGACTCRCCAGTAATTCCTTGGTATGATGCCTCTAGGAATGACCTCTCCAGATGAGATCTGGGTGCTGTAGGACACGTGGCCAGTGCTTTTTGCTCCCTTTGGTTTGTGCTCACCTGGATGCCTCCATCATGTGCAGATCTTGGGGAAGGACAGAGCAGTTCCTCCAGCCAGGAATGTTTCCCTTGCCACAGATGCTGTCTGAGGAGCTCATCCCAAACAGACACCCTCAGGTGCCTGGCATTCCCCACATTTTGTGTACTTTACATTGGTATCAAGGCTACAAGTGTGATAATCCACTTGCAGGGAATTTTGGAAGGAATTCAAGATGGGACTTCTGAGCTGTTTTTGATGATGTGGTTTATTGTCTTATCTTCTACATAGGCAGGAAGGCTGAGTTCAGCTCACATCATTGCAGTGTGTCACAAGACTCTTAGTTACAGGACCTTTTAAGGAGTTAGTGACCAATAAAACACTGCCAACAAGGATATCTATGTGTTTGACTCAATCTTTAAATATTTCATCTTACCATGCTACAGTGTAAGCTTTCATAGCCAATCCTGTTATGACACAAAGACCTACAGTATTGCATTCTAAACTCCTTGTTTACCTCTGTAACTACTTTTATTTTTCTGTATCTTTAAAACTCTAAACTTTCCTTTACTTAGCTTAACATGCCTCTGCTTTAAACTAYAAATCCACATTCTCACTTCTARCACCTAAGGTGGGAAGCCTTTTCCAAGGTCTCTGATCAAATCCTGGGTTTAATTCTAAGCTTTGGCTCACAGGCCCAAAGCTCTGAATGTTCCTTGCATTTCAGATTCCAACATACAAGAAGCAGGATCCACCACCTTGAAAAGGAAGGGAGGAAAAGTGTTTCAGCATTCCTGGATCTTGGAATGATGAGGATTCACTGGGCTTTTGAAGGGATTCTTTGGAATATGGCATTCACTGGGCTTTGAAAGGATCCTTTGGATTATGAGAATCTCTGGCTTTGAAGGATTCTTTGGATTATGGGATTCACTGGGCTTTGAAGGATCCTTTGGAATGTGGGGATTCACTGGGCTTTGAGGGATTCTTTGGAAATATGGGCATTCACCTGGGCTTTGAAGGCGATTCTTTGGAAATGGGGATTCACTGGGATTTGATGGGATTCTTTGGAATATGGGTGATTCAACTGGGCTTTGAATGGGATTTCTTTGGAATATGGGGATTCACTGCGGCTTTGATGGGATTCTCTGGTGCTTTCAGTGCATAATAAGTGCCCCTGGGTGATTTGTGGATTGCACCAACTCGTGCAGCTGCAGAGCTGAGACCAGGGGATGGGGATGGTGTGTTTTGGAAGGCCCCAGCTGCAGAGACAGATGTGTTTGTGCTCCCAACTCCCTGCCAGAGAAGGCAGAGAGCCATGCTGGCGAGGCCTGGTAACAGTTGTTCCAGTAAAACCTCTGCTGTGTTTTCCATCTTGGAGGACAGGATGGAATTGAATTTTTCCTTCTGACAGGCAGTGCAGCTGCTTGGGGTGGCTGGGTTTGTGTGACAAGTGACCTCAGGCATTCCCAAGGAGCTTCCAGCTGTGTTCCTGGTGCTGGGAAATAGGGATAAACGGTGGTGGTCTTTGTCCTGCCATTGGGTGTTGGTTTTGAGATGGGGGTGGTGGTTTTCACTGCCAGAAATCTGCAGCTTCTCCAGAAAGAGATTTTGGTTGTTGCTGTGGGTGAGGGGGTGTGGCTGAGGCGGTCTCCTGGAAACTTGGAGCATTGAGGAGCAATCCAGCCCTTTTTATCTTGGGATTCCTTCACCTGGAGAAGAGAAGGCTCTGGAAAACCTCCAGTATCTAAAGGGGCTCATGAGAGCAGGGGAGGAGCTTTTCATAAGCCTGGAGTGACAGGACAAGGGGAATGGGCTTAATGTGAAGGAGGTGGATTTAGGTTGGATCTGAGGGAGAATCAGCTCAGCTGGTCAGACCCTGATGCCATGAGCACCAAGGTTGTGGCTTCTTGTGGCTTCAGTCCCTGGCTGGGCCCTTCACTTGAGAAGCTGGACTTGATATCTTGTGGGTCCCTTACAACCCAGAACATTCTGTGATTCTTGTGGAATTGTTCCTGTGAGGGAGGTGAGGCCCTGGCACAGGGTGCCCAGAGCAGCTGTGGCTGCCCCTGGATCCCTGAAAGTGTCCAAGGCAGGCTGGACAGGGCTTGGAGCGCCCTGGGATGGTGGAAGGGGTCCCTGCCATGGCAGGGTGCAACTGGTGGGCCTTTGAGGTCCCTTCCAATCAAACCTTTCATAATAGCTGAGGATGCACATCCCCAAGGGCATTGAAGGAGCGCAGGACCCAGTTTCCATCTCCTGCCGGATGAGCTGTGGAAACTGGGATCCACTGGTGGCAAAGCCCCAGCTCATCCCTGGGCTGGATCCCTGTGGGGTGGGGGCTCCTTGGATTGGGATTTGCCCTCAGTCAGCTCAAACCCAAATGGATGAAAGGATAAAATCTGGGCAGGCCAGGAGGAGAAGGGACAGGGCTGAGTGAGATCAGGGGAGCTGCCAGCAGCAAGTGGGTCACCCCAAACAGCCCTTCCCAACTTTCAGCCAGACAGACAGCAAACTTCAGCTTTTCCTGGTGCTTTCTCCATCCAAACTGTGATAGAAATCCAGCCAGCTAGTGAAGCAGCTTCCCTGGAAATCTGCCATATTGAGGAAGAAAAATGAGCATTCTCCTTGAAAATTTCAGACAATGAAAATCAAGATGATTTCTGATTTAATCGAGCTTTGAAAAGACACTCAGTGTTTTTGTGGAGTTTTTGAGGTTTTTTTTTTTTAATGAGTAAATTGATTTCTTCTTTCCAAAATAATTTTTTAAATTCCCTCTTTGAAGATATCTGGGCAATTTTTTTGTAAAATGACTTCCAGTGCCTGGAGTGATTTCGGGTTAACAGGTTAATTAAACATTGGAGCAACTCACTGAGGTGTGAGCTGACTTCCTATCACTTGGCTTTGAAAATCAAGATGGGCTGGGGTGTGGTTGGGAATCCCTGGGAATCCTGGGAGATGTGGATTAAACAGGATTAATGTGGAGGCTCTGCCGTCTCTGGGAGTATTCCAGAGGACATCCCTGGGTGCTTTTTATGCTTTTTTAATTACCTCTCCTTCCCTGGAGAGATTTCTCTTGGATCAAGCCCTGGATTTGCAGTCAAAGGCCCACATGGATTCACCAGGATGGAAGCAGGTGGGTTGGGCTCTGCTCCCAGGGAACAAGGGACAGGACAAGAGGAAGCTTGTCCCTGGCCTCAAGCTGTGCCAGGGCTGGTTTAGCTTGGATATTATGGAAAATTTCCTCATGGAAAGCATTATGAAGCCTTGGAAGCAAGCAGTGATGGAGCCACTGGAAATGGWGGAGAATGTGTGGATGTGGCACTGGGTTTAGTGGTGGTGCTGGGCTGATCTTGAAGGTCTTTTCCARCCCTAATGTTTCCAGGATTCCACAATATCCTGCCATCCAGAGAAATTGGGATGGGTGGGGGTGGCCAGACCTCCATGCCCACACATGCTCTGTCCTCAAAGGTGAGGTCAAGCAAATCTTTCCACTTATTCCTGGCTGTGAATGACTCCAGCATTGCCACATCTCTCATTGTATCTCCTTAACTAAATGGATTAATTTTTTTTGTCCTCTTCACAGGCTTAATTAGCAATCTGCAACACAAATTAAATCACTATCAGCTAATTCCAACTATCCCTTCAGAGATAGCCTTTAGTGAGCTCAGTAATCTGGTTAGCATTGGAATGAGCCCGTGTCCTCCCCTGCAAACCYCAGCGTGAGCTGCTTTCTCATCCACTGCTGAGAAGGCTTTGTCCTTCCTAATGAGGGCAGCAGTCACTCTCTGCTTGCTCTGCAGGAACTTGGGCAGGGTTTGGGAGTTTGTGCTTCAGAAGGCAGCCGATCCTTCCATGGAGAGGGCTGGAATCCTAGCAGAGAGGGGGAACAGGAGATAAAGTTGTGTTTTCCCAGTTATGAACCAACACAARTGCAAAGCTCCCTTCATGCACCCAGAGGTGAATCTTGCATCCACCTCTGTGGTCACAGACATGTTTGTGGCTTCAATCCATGAACAAGATTTCAGAAGCTCTTGGGGACCTTGGGAAAGCTGGATGAGCCCGTGATCCTTGAGACAGCCAGCCAGGACCTGGCAGATTCCATCCCACCCCACCTCCTTTGCCTTCATTTCCATGGTCAGCTAAACCTCCTTGTGGAAACACCATTCTCCCCTGGCATCATTTTACAGGGCTTGGACAAGGTCTCATAAAAATTCTGGGACAGTTCTGGCTGAAGATCTTGCCAGACCTCCAAAAGCTGGGAAACTGGAAAGTGCTGAGGGTGCCCTGGGGACATTTTGGTGCCTTTTTGCTTGGGTTCTTTTCCAACAGCTYGGTGTCCGTGAGTGTGAGATGCAAGGGGAGGATGGCTTCCTTCCTCTTCCCTCCTCCAGATCCTCCTGCTCTCTGCTGTTTGCTGCAGTCAGCATGGAAGCTGTTTGGATGTGGGTAATAAATGTATGTAGGTCATAATCCCCAGGGTCCTCATGCTCCCAATAATTGGAATAATCAACAGCAATTTTTTGCTATGCTCTTTCTCCCCAGTTCACAAAAGGAGGAGGAAGAGGAGGGGCATGGAGCTGAGGAATAGACGTGGCCTTGACTATCCAGACTGAAAAGAGAATTTCTTGGTGCTCACACTTTTGGAAAGGAGGATYTGGAAGCAGATTCATGAGGTTCTGCAGAGATAAAGCAAAACCTGTCAAAGGGGTGTTGCTGCTTTTATGACAACACAAGAATCAACAGGGAAATGCCTTCCTGTGGTTGGAGTAAGACATTTTCCAACTGCCAAAATATTGAGTTTCTCCTCTATTTCCATGTTAGTGATTTTACAGAGAGCTTGGGGGTTTGAAGGGAGCAGGGTTGGAGCAGCATTTTCCTCTGTCCAGAGCGAGTGCAAATCCTGAGTCTGTTATAAAGAGTTTCTGACAAGGATGCGGAGTTTGCAGTGAACGTTGTTGCTCCTTGCCTCCCAGAGCTTGCATTTGATTTTTAAGGAGAAATAAAAGGTTGCTCAGAATTCATAGTTGTGCCCAGGGGTCAAAGCTGTTATGACAGGTTTCCCTGGTGGATTCTAGGAAGCACTGGATTTGGGGTTTCTTTWCTTCCTCCTTGAATTTAAATATGGAAATGCAAATTGAAAATGAACAGAAAATCCTCGAAGGTTTGTGCCTGGAAATCCTCGGAGGTTTGTGCCTGAACAGTCTGGTGTGGGGCAGAGCTGGTGAGAGAGGAGGAGGATGGCTGAGTTCAGCAGGAAAACATCTTATTCCTTCTTTGTCTTCAGGCAGGCCCTGGCTGTGCCCCACCCTCTGTGCAGCCCTGCGAGCTGATCCATTCCCATTCCYTAAAAAGGCTTATCCCAGTCTCCCCTTCTTTCCCTTTTGGGGGGTAAATTGCAAATTGTACCTTTCCAGTTGTGCACCCCTGGCTGCTGTGCCGTGTCTATCCAGAGGTGGGGATGCTGGAGCTGAAATCTGGCAAGTGTCTGGCAAAGAGAGGGCACAGCAAAGCTTTGCTTGTCCTCAAAACTGCAGCCTTAGGGCTGGACACAATCTCTGGGAAACTGGGAGGGGATTAGACGTGGATCTGCCTTTTCTTAGCAATTATCCTGRTATGAGAGAACCCCAGAACCACTGAGGTTGGAAAAGATGTCCAAGATGATCAAATCCAACCTGTGCCAAATCCCTACCTTGTTCCCAGCCCAGAGCACTGAGTGCCACATCCAGGCATTCCTTGGACACCTCCAGGGATGGGGACTCCAAACCTCCCTGGGCAGCCCCTGCCAATGCCTGGCCACCCTTTCCATGCAGAAATTCCTCCTGATGTCCAACCTGAGCCTCCTCTGGCACAGCTTGAGGCCATTCCTTCCCATCCTGTCCCTGTTCCCTGGGAGCAGAGCCCGACCACCCCCAGCTGTCCCCTCCTGTCAGGAGTTGTGCAGAGCCACAAGGTCCCCCCTGAGCCTCCTTTTCTCCAGGCTGAGCCCCTTTTCCAGCTCCCTCAGCCTCTCCCGGGGCTCCAGACCCTTCCCCAGCTCTGTTCCCATCCCTGGATATACTCCAGCCCCTCAGTGTCCCTCCCAAATTGAGGGGCCAGGTCTGGACACAGTGACAGTTCCCTTTGTGGGTTTTCTGGAAACCTCAGAAGAGAGGGCAAGGGAAATGCTGTGTCTGGAGTTGCTTTTGCACTCTAAATCCTTTCTTTCCCACTGAATAAAGAGGAAAAAGAGCTCCTACCAAGTGATTGTATAARGGACTGGAAGTAGAAATTGGTGAGAGAATTTAATCTGGGAATAGACAGGAGGCAGAGGCTTCTGCTAATTGCCTCTTCACAGATTTTGCTGAAAACGCTACGCAGGGAATATCCATGGGAAGAGACTTCAGAGGGATCTAAAGATAAGATCCCAGTAGAGAAGGAGGCAGCAGAACAAGAGGGCAGCCTTAAATAAAGGAATTACCAGCACAGGTTAGGAAGCAGCCGTGAGTTAAACAAAAAAAGAACAACCAATTTTCAGTGTGGCTGTAGAAGAGGAGAGAATCTGAAAGCTTGGGCCAGGCTTTTATAAATATAATCSAGAATTAGAGGGGAGGAAAAGATGGAATAAATAGTAGCTGCCCACAGTTATTTAGTGAAATTTATTTAGTTGTGTAGCTCAAGCTGTGAAAAGCTGGGAATGGCTCTATCCAGGCAGGTGAGCAGGCAAGGCAGAGGCAGATGAAATTAAATGTTGACAAATGCAAGTTAATGTGCATTGGAAGGCAAAATCCAACCTCCTCATCCACATTGCTGCATTTTAAATTAACTGGAACCACTCAGGGGAAAGGCCCAGGGGTTATTGTGAGCAGCTCAATGAAAACATCTGTTACCTCAACAGCAAAGCAAACACAGCACTGCCYGTACGAGGGACATTTCAGATTGTCATTGGTGTTATGGAAATGTGACAGGGCACAGGGACTGCCCACCAGCTTCTGTGGGAGCAGGGAGAGGAAAGGCATCCAGGAACCTCTCATCCTGAGCAGCACCCATGGGCTGAGGATATTCTCCCCTCAGGCAGCCTTGAATATCAAGGAAGGGGAGTCCAGAGCTCCAGCTGTTTGTGGGGTGGGTGTTTCCTGGGCAGTGATGGCCAAATCTCCCCAGCTCTGCACACAGAGCCCCAAACCATGCACATGGCCAAAATCTCCTGGACTTTTGTGGGAGGATCCCTTTTTATTGGCTCAAAGTCCCCAAAAAAATCTTGGGGTGGCCTTGCAGTTGATGYGCTTGTGGTTGGGGCTTCCCGCAGTGGTTGGCTGAGGAAGGTGTTTAATCCCTCTGTGTTTAATCCTTTGGTTTTGATCCAGAGGGGTTTAATCCCTCTGTGTTTGACCCAGAGGGCTTTAATCCCTTGGTGTTTGATCCAGAGGGTTTTAATCCCTCTGGGTTTGACCCTTGGTGCTTCTTCCACTGCTGCCCTGACTGCTCAAATCCCCTTTCCTGCCACAGACTATGGACAAGGCTCAGCTTTTTGGGTCTGCAGGTTCTTCCAGCACAAAGTCCTGGGGTTTTTAATCTCCAATAGATCCTTTCCCTWGGTGAGGTTAACACACATCTCCCTTCCCTCACTCCTTCCTCTACCCAAAGTGTCACTGGCTCCATCCCAGGATCCCCCTGCCCTGRGCTGATCCCAGGGTGGGCAGCAGGAAAGGCATTGGGATTGTGCCCCTCTGCCCTGCTCAGGTGAGACCCCACCTGCAGAGCTGCCCCAGCCCTGGGGCCCAGCACAGGAGGGACCTGGAGCTGCTGGAGAGAGCCCAGAGGAGGCAGCAGGGTGAGCAGAGGGATGGAGCAGCYCTGCTGGGAGGAAAGGCTGGCACAGCTGGGGTTGTTCACCTGGAGGAGAGAAGCTCTGGGGTGACCTCAGTGTGGCCTTGCAGGGCCTGAAGGAGCCAACAAGAAACATGGAGAGATAATATTGACAGGGGTCTGGAGTSACAACCCAAGGGGGAATGGCTTCAAACTGACTGAAAGCAGGGCTAGATGGAAATTGGGAAGGAATCCTTCCCTGTTAGCATGATGAGGCCCTAACACAGGGTGCCCAGAGCAGCTGTGGCTGTCCCTGGATCCCTGGAAGTGTCCAAGGCCAGGCTGGAAGGGGCTTGGAGCACCCTGGGACAGTGGAAGGTGTCCCTGACAACCTGGCAGGGGGAGTGTGGGACTGGAGGAGGTTTCAGGTCCTTCCATCYCAAACCACCCTGGGATTCTAGGAAAGGGCTGCAGCACAGGCTCAGGGCGGGATTCATTCCCTGCTCCAGGGAATCCCCTTGGTATGCAAACAGTGCCTTGGGTTTAGTGCTTGTCCTTAACTCTAAGAAATTCAAAGTTATACCTGTTGTGCTCTGCCTATGGCTTTAGTATAAAACACAGCTCTCGTTTTGATGGCTTTGTTTAAATTTGCCCCAAGCCATGTCCTGAGCTTAGTTTACTATTTTCAAATTAGCATATATTTTTATAGAGGTTATAAATATTTAACCTGCTGACCAACATTACCAGCAGCCCTCCAGCTTTTGTGATGGAAAAGAATTGCAATGTGAAGGAAAAAGATGGACTGTGGAAGGATGGCTCCATCAGTATTCCTCTATCCAAAACACTCCCTCCAACACTTCCCTCCACTTAATACTGAAGGGAAGAATAAAATCAAACTCACTGATTATCATTTAGGCTGAATTTACTTTGTGCATTTGGAGGAAGGAGCTCTATTAATCAGCTCCATTTCCTGGCTCCTGTGGACGTACTGAGCTCAGGGAGAAACACAAATAAATACATATATGCAGCAGCATAAATAGATGTTAAATCAGCATTAAAATCTTCCTGTCGTCTGCTCCATTACTCCTGTGATAGGTGAGGAGATAAAAACCCTCAAGGTGAAATTTTTCCAATGTGATTTTCCCCATTTCTTGCTAATTTCACAATATCTGCACCCACAGAGAAACAGGGCTGTGGAGATGTGGAAGGGAATTAAAATTTCAGGCTTGCATGGTAGCAGCAGCCAATGGGAATTTACTGGGAGGTTAAAGGAGAGGACAAGAGGCAAAGTGGGAAAAATCCTTTTAAAATCTAAGTGTGGAACACGTTGCCTGGTGCACTTTAGTGCACATAAATTAAGGCAGTAATTTGAGGAGCTGAAAGCTCCACTTTAACACTTGTGCTTTCTGGTGGCCCCCGAGCCTCTCTGTGGAGCTGCAACTTCCTTATGTACAGCTGAGGGGACATTATTCCTGGCATTATCTCCTGTGAGGGGACATTATTCCTGGCATTATCCTCGGAGCTGACACTGCCCCCACCGATGCTCTGGTGCTGTTTGGGTTCTCCATGGGAAGGGCAGATCTGCACTGCAACCACTTCTGTGGCTTTTCTGCCCATTTGCCAYGGAAATGGCTTTGTCTTTGTTGGGAAAAAGTGCATTCAGTGATCTAATTCCTGCTTTTCTCCAGGTTAACCCAGCGTTYCTGTTAGGATGGATGCTCTGGCTGGGCCACTTGAGGATTGGGTATCCATGAACTATTTCCTAGGGAAAAGAAAAGACAAGACACAGCTTTTTGCATGACTGTACATTGATGTTCAGGATATACAGAGATTTTTTTACTTACTGTGGAGGGTTTTTTGTTAATTCCCTGAAGAATCTTTCCCATTTCCCCTCCCCTTTTTTGTGCACAAGATGAAAGTCTGAATAAGACTGGGACTGAGGAGGAGACAGCATTTATTTCTCTTCTGAGGAGGCTGAAATGCCCAGGTTAAACAAATAGGTTTTCTACTTCCATTCAGGGGAAATTTTAGGTCACRAAGAGGCCGAGGAACTCCTGTTAATTGAAAACAGTATCTCATGTCCTTTGTTGGGAAAAATCCCTRTGGTTGAGGTGGGAGTGCTGGAGAGATCAGCAGCGTGTCCTGGTGCTTTTCCAAGGTCTCACTGCACAGAACTGGCCCCTCTTTGTTTTCAGCACCTCATGTCCATGGAGATGACAGCTCCCAGCTTGCTTCCTGAAGCAGGGAATGTCCCAGCAGCTGGAATGACGGACAGCAAGCATGGAGAAGTCTTGGGACATTAGCTCCCACCAAGGAGGAGGCCTAGGAAGTGAGGAGCTTGGAAAGCCTGGGAGGATCATCTGGGAGAGCTGAGGCAGCACAGCCAAGGTTCAAATCCACAGCCTAATTCTGGTTATCCTCCTCTGGAATAACCTGTGCCCAAGGAGAGCAGGCACAGGCYGTCCCAGGGACAGTGCCTACCTAGCAGGAATGTCCTGGCTCCCAAATCCCCCCTCAGGAGCAGATGGATCTGTGGTGGTGTTCCCATGTTCCCAGGATGAGGGARGAGATGGGAATCTTGACTCCATGTTTCAGAAGACTGATTTATTATTTTATGATATATATTATATTAAGAGAAAATTATATATTAAAACTATACTAAAAGAAYGGAAGAAAGGATTTCATCAGAAGGCTAGCAAGGAAAGGAAAGGAATAATGATAAAATCCTGTGACTGCTCACAGCCTCGACACAGCTGGCTGTCATTGGTCATCAAGTAAAAACAATTTCACATGCTGRGTAAACAATTCTGCAAATCACATTCCAAAGCAGCAAAATATGGAGAAGCTGAAGCTTCCCAGCTTCTCAGGAGAAAAGATCCTGGCAAAAGGATTTTTCATAAAATATGTCTGTGACAGTGGGTCCAGCTCTAAGGTCCTCCCAAGATGTCAAGGTGTAGGAAGAATTGTAAGAGGCCACAGTAATCATATCCCCAGTGAGTTRCAGCCSGAGCCAATCAAGAACTACACCTATAACCAATTAAGACCACCAGTATAAAAGGGCAGAGTCAGAGAAGAGTCAGGAGACAGCAAGAGGAGTCAGATGGCTGCTGCAAGGATCCAGAAGAGTCACTGCTTAGAGGAGCTGCTCCACGAGGAGTATTAAGAAGGTATGGTGCTCAGAAGCCATGGGATCCTTGCAGCATAATGATAATAAGAACTGTTGCCATGAACTATGCAGATATACAAGGCAACATTGCCATGTACTGTACAATACCTAAGGCAACATCAAGGGACATGAARCTTCTGCAAGGCCCCAAGCTGGAACATGAGTGGAGTGATGGGAGCAGGGAGTGACAGGGAATGGCTTCCCACTGCCAGAGGGCAGGGGTAGATGGGATATTGGGAAGGAATTGTTCCCTGTGAGGGWGGKSAGGCCCTGGCACAGGRTGYCCAGAGMAGCTGTGWCTGCCCCATCCCTGGAAGTGCCCAAGGCCAGGCTGGATGAGGCTTGGAGCAGCCTGGGATGGTGGAAGGTGTCCCTGCCATGGCAGGGGGTGGCACTGGATGGGATTAAGATCCCTTCCAACCCAAACCACTCCATGACTCTGTGATACCAAGAACACCAGAAGAAGGCTGGGAAATCCCACTGACCACAGGGAGGTGCAGAGTGGCCAATCCCAGATTTTGCAATTTCCCTCAGTATCCTGCAGYGTTTGTTTGCTTTCCAAGCCCCAGCTGTTGGAGTCAGGGGATCACACAAGAACATCAGGGCTCCTCTCTTGAACAAACAAACACAGCAGACTTTACCAGAGGAAAAACATGAAAGTGCAAATCCCAGGAGCTGCAAACCCTCCGGAAGACAAAAGCCGCAACATTTATTAATTTGTTGGATAACCTGTTGGGGCCTGACTTGATTCTCAAACAAATGGAATTAGAATATCAATAGCAGAACRTTGGGTTCCTAAAATATTCAGAGGCAGCTTCCTTTTATGTAGTGCCTTTCATGAGAGCTGCTTCATGAGGTGCTTTGCTGTGCTAAATAATAAATAACAACACACACACACACAAATTAACAGCTGTGGCCAAGGCAGGAAAAGATCTATTTCCAGCTGACATTAGAGAGAAATGGGGAGGCAATGAGGCAGGGAGATACAAGGGAGGTTGGATCTGGGTCAGCTGCTTGATTTTGACCTTGGTTATTATTGGTCACTGGAGATAAAACATAGCAAGTGCTTCTGGAGCCTTCTCTGGGTGCTTGGAATTGCAGGAAGCAGAAAGCACAGAGTAAGAAGGACCCAGCTGGATTCTGAGCAGGGAAGAGGGGACAGGAAAAGATTTGAGCATGGTTTGCACCGAGGCAGATCCAATGGGATTATTTGTATCCCTCTTCTGATGTTCCTGGRATCACAGAATCATGGAATGGTTTGGGTTGGAACGGATCTTAAATCTCCTCCATTCCACCCCCTGCYGTGGGCAGGGACACCTCCCACTATCCCAGGTGGCTCCTGTACATGCACTTAGATTCCTCACAATTCCCAGGATTTATGGCAATGCYAGAAAAATTTAATGCTAAAGCCAGAAAAATGTCCAAGAGCTGATGAAAACCAAGCCAGGGATTAAGGCAGCCGGAACTCAGGTGCACAAATGTTCCCCTTGAACAAAAGGATCAGGAAACGTTTCCCACCCAGTTGTCTCTCCAGCAACTCCTATATAGCAATTTTCCCAGTTCCTTTCCCACACCTGTTGCTTTTGGTGCTCAGTGCCAATTCCTTAGGAATAGATATGTGCTTGCATGGAATTTAGTTCCTGTACTSAATTCATGCTTCTTGCTGGGAGAGCCTTGGAAAGCCCCTTCAGCTTCAGCATTAAACATTTGGCATTATGTGGGGCTGGAAAGCGATCCCTCCCATGGCAGCCTTGGRGCTTCCCAGGTGCTTGGGTTTTTGTCAGCTGAGGTGGCTTTATGGCACTGTGAGAGCAGCAGTTYCATGGTAAGATGAGATAATGATGGATTGAAGCAGTGGTTGTGTACATGGTGAGCTCCAGAACCTCCACACGGCAGTGGATTTATCCTTTATTTTCCTGCCTGTGAACAGGGAATGGCAGCCATTCCCTACCCTGAGGGATACTGGGACATTTGATATATATATTTTATATATATATATATATATATATGATATAGGTGGGAAGCTGAAGTTGAGCAGCTAAAGCTGGAAAATACAAGAGCAACTGGACATGAGTGAGGAGTTGCAGATGGGAAAGTTTCTCCTTTCTTTCACAGGGMTCCTCATTGTGATGCTGAGGAAACCTCTTGATTTTGCCTTTGGATTTGGCRTTTCTTGGAATTCAAAATCCTCAAGTGTGCATATGAGTGAAACAATTCCTGAACAAGTGCTGCAGGTTACAGCAGTATTCCAGAAATCWTGTTGGATTTGCTCTAAAATACAGATTTTCAATATTATTTTAAAAGAAAATCATCTGATGAATCTGAGAGAACTTGTTCCATCCTCACAAAGGCCAGTTCTGCTTTTTGGAGGAAAATCTGGTGGATCTGTGCCTTTGGGATGTAGCTTTGGTTTGGTTCTTTAGGCAGGAGCTCTCCAGGCCATAAATATCTTCCTTTGTCTTTCTCTGAGGGCTCTCCTTTAATGGGACAGGTTTTTTCCAGTTTGGAGTGGAACCACAGACATTAATGGCCCTTTCCCTGCTAATCAGATGCTGTGGAAGATTCTGGGATCTGCTTTCCTMAGGGAATCAACAGTTGTGAGCACACAGAATAGGAGAAAATTAACATTTGTGAGCACACAGACTGTGTAGAAATGCAACAAAACACCCGACCAAAATATTGGCTGTAAATCTTCCTYATTCATTATCTTATTTTGTGAAGTTTATCCTGTTATCTGCTCAGTGGGAGTATTATTCCAATTAAATGTGCTTCCTGGCAATTGCTTGCAGCATTTAAGTCTTTAGGTGCTTTTGGTGCTTGAGGAATTGCTGTTTCTGCTCCAGCACTGGGCTAATTCTCCACAGAAATTGTCCCTCTGGTTTATGCACAGGCCCTCGGGAACAGACTGTTGGGGATGGGGATGCTGCAGCCCCAGATTTTGCTCCCTTGGGCACAGAGCCAGCTCCAGGGATGTGTTCCTGTCCTGGGGAGTGAAGAGGGGACTGATCACCCCCATCCCCTGCTCTGGAGAAGAAACAGAAACCTTTTCTTRCCCTTCCTGATAACAAAGCATCAGTGATTCCTCACTCCCAGGGACAGGCAAAAGACCCAAATCATGGCCAGAGGAAGCTGCTCAAAAACCCACCAGAGAAAATTGTGGAGGTCCTGTGATGTTGGGGAAGATGAAACAGGAAAGCCTTATAAATATGATTGYCTGGCAAAAGATTTTGAGAATATGGAGACTATAAGTGAGATTGAAATGAAAGCAAGCTTTGAGATACCTCAGTTACTGAACAACTGGAAAACAATGGTGTGGCTGGCTGAAGGTAATCCCCTTTTGATGGAACAATACCCTCTGCTTGCAGACAGGCCCGAGGGTCAGAGCAGACCCTACAGCTTGGCAGAAGGGGCCCAAAGAGGAGTTTTTAGGGTTTAAAATGTAACACAGTATGGTAATGTAGTGATTCTTAGGCTGTATGTAAATGCTGTAGGATTTGTATCTTGTACTAGATTGGTTAGTGAGAATCAGAATATTCAACACAGAAGAAGATTTATTGTATTGTAAAGAGAACCTGCGCTCTTTTACCCTTTTACTCTTCTTACCCTCCTTACACCTTTTACTCTTCTTACTCCTCTTACTCCCTTACCCTCTCATCCTCTCTCCCCCTGCTCTTCTTCTCAGGCCTGCTCTGAGCTGTGCTGGGCAGCTACCCAGCAGGGCACTGCACCCAGGCCCTTGTGCAATAAACCCCAAATCCCAGCGGGCCCTGCACCCAGGCCCTTTGCAATAAAACCCCAAATCCCAGCAGGGCCTGCACCCAAGGCCCTTTGCCAATAAACCCAAAATCCCAGCAGAGGCCTGCACCCAGGCCCTTTGCAATAAAACCCCAAATTCCCAGCAGGCGCCCTTGCACCCAGGCCCTTTGACAATAAACCCCAAGTTCCTGACCTTGGCTGCAGAGATCTCTCATCGTCCGTCTGTCCTCGACCGTTTTCTACCCCTGACGTTCCCACACTGTTGTACACTTCAAACTCCTGCGACCCTTCATCCCTTTGAGCTGAGCCCCCACAAGGCCCCCAAGCCCAGGATGAGCTCCTGAGGATGTCCCTTGGGATATATTTCACACATGGGATGCCATGGAATGCTCACATCCCTGTGGAATCCAGCTCATCTTAGCATAATTCCCACTGGCACCTGGCTGTCCCCTCCCTCCTGGAGCATTTCTGTCCTCTGAGCTCTGATGGAGCTTTGGTCCTGCAAATGAGGGTACAGGACTCCTGCATAGGGACTGTAGCCCCACATTTCTCTTCACAGAGAAAAGCAAGGCACAATTCTTCCCAAGAATATTTYYGGGTTTCACATTCTCTGAACATCAGAGAAAGAAAACACAATTCTTATCATTTGCTGTGCCTGTGTTGTGCCAAAGTGAAATGCAATATGGAGATTGTGATAACTTGTTAAGTATAAACATCCTTACAACTCCCTAAAAATTCTCACAAGCCGCTGTGAGACATGCTTGCCATTTCTCTCTCTCTGTCCCATGGCATCCACAAGGGACAGGTAGGTGCTGCTTCATCCCAAATCCTGGATGCATGCTTGGAATGCAGCCCTGGATTCACATTTAGCACACAGTACCTTTCCCAGTGCCACCTCTGGGGTGTTTGCTGCCTTCAGGCCAGCCCTGGCTGAAGCCTGTGCTCCCTCCCTTGTTGGGAAAAGCACAGTCCCAGCCCCACAGCCTTCCACGTGCTTCTCCAGCAGGAATTGCTAAGCAAGGAAAAGCTGCTTGTAGGCAGCAGGGTTGGAGGATCAGGTCTCTGATGGCCAATTTCATTGCAAACAAAGGTTTTATTTTTGCTTTATCTCTCCTTAAACCMGTGAGCACCTCTAAGAGGCAGTGCCAACAAAAACCTGCTGCCTGAACACAGCCCAGGGAGGGGGGAAAGGCTCCACCACGTAAGTGGCTTCATTATCAAATACCTGGAAACCTTTTTGAGCTGTTTAAAGCAAGCTCTGGTCCCGGTGTTTGGTGAAACAATCACCGTGAAGAACTCGCCCGTGTGGCTGCTTGGAATTGTTCTGCTCGGCTGAGTGATCTGATTTGATGAAAAGCTCGGAGTTCTCTGTCTTTATTTCTCTGCTCTGTCTCCTTTCTCATGGCCAGGAGGTGTGGATTTCCCCCCTGCCCTGCAGAGCTGTAATTCCCCACGGGGATTATCCTGTCGGTGTGTTCACAGCTGTGTGTTTGCTCCGAGCAGGCGCCTCCCGCTCTCCCCAATTGTGGAGCTTCGCTGGAGTGGAACAACCAATAACCAACATATGCAGTTCTGCCTCCTTCATTTGCCTTCTGAGATGACAGCGAGCAAACTGAGTCCCTTTTCCTGCAAGCTAGGATGTTTAGAGGGGCAAAACTTGGATTTCATCTGGCATAAATGCAGATAAATAACTGTGACCATGTTCACAGGGGTCTTAGGATGAGGAAAGAGATGAGGATCTGACTCCATGTTTCAGAAGGCTGATTTATTATTTTATGATATATATTATATTAAAACTATACTAAAAGAATAGAAGGAAGGACTTCATCAGAAGGCTAGCTAAGAATAGAAAAAAAAAAAAAGAATGATAACAAAGGCTTGTGGCTCAGACTCTGTCCGAGCCAGCTGGACTGTGATTGGCCATTAATTAGAAACAACTAACATGGGCCAATCAAAGATCCACCTGCTGCATTCCACAGCAGCAGATAACCATTGTTTACATTTTCTTCTTGAAGCCTCTCAGCTTCTCAGGAGGAAAAAATCCTAAAGAAAGGATTTTCCATAAAAGATGTCTGTGACAAATAACCCTTGGGTAGAACAGGGCAAGGCTGTGCTTGCACAGCCCTGTGGCTTCTGACCAGGGGAAGGGAAGGRCAGTGCTCAGGGCTCTGTGCTGGGCTGGCTTTGTCCTTCTCTCCTGGAGAACCCCTTGCCACCTTCTGCTTTGCTTCCYGAGTGGGAAGATGGCATTGTTGGCACTCCTGCAGGGATGAGCTCCCTGGGGAGACTGAGCAGGCTTGGGAAGAGCTGTGCATGCTCTCCAAGTCTTCCTTCTCTTAAGCTTTGGTGCATGAGAGGCACCTCAGTGTGAGCTCCCCTTCCTCCCATCCCCGAGCCCTGGGCTGGCCTTGCCTGGCTGRTCACACACTCATGRRAYCTCCTGAGCTGGAAGGGACCCACAGGGATCATCCAGTCCAACCTGGCCCTCACAGACACCCCAACAATCCCACCCTGTGCATCCCTGAGAGCATTGTCCAAGCTCTCCTGGAGCTCTGGCAGCCTTGGGGCTGTGCCCATTCCCTGGGCAGCCTGGGCAGTGCCCAGCACCCTCTGGGGGAAGAATCTTTCCCTGATCTCCAGGCTAAAGTGCTCCAGCCATTCCCTGGGTGCTGTCCCTGGTCCCGGAGAGCAGAGATTGCCTCCGGAGGCAGCTGCAGCCAGCTGTCCGTGCAGCTGGATGGACCATTCCAGCCGGGATGCAGAGCGGGATGGCCCGGCCCTGCCCAGCACCTTTAGTGCGGTGCTCTGCGAGACAATAAACATCAGGTGAGCCATAAAGAACAGCAATTTGGCTGTTGTGCTCGCTCGATTCGGAAGGAAAACGAGCCCTTTGGGGCACAGAGGGGCAGCGCTTCCCTCCTCCTCTGCTGCCTGCGATGAGGGGAGGAGGAGGGACGCTCCTCCTGGGGTGTGGAGGGCACCAGTTGTGCCCAGTGCAGCCTCTCCCTGAGTATGTGACCCCTCCAGGAGGGCACCAAGTGCCTCAGCAGAGGTCTGGGAGAGAGGCAAACACACCAACACGGCAGGGCTCTGCTTCCTTGCAYTGCTGTTGATGCCCTTGGGCTGGCTGGGGCTTGAGAGGGGAGAGGTGCAAGCTGTGTTCCAGTGATAGTGTTTTAATTTCTTCCTCTTCCGTGCCTGGTTTACACTTACATAGTTTAATTTTAAAGTCTCCTCCGTTTTTTTGGTGGGTTTTTTTTTCCTCTCTTTTTTTTTTTTATTTTGTACAAGGTGAATGTCGAGCAGTAATGTAATGAAAAGTTGACAGGCACAGATCTTTTTTAATAACTCTTATGTTGTGTAGCCTAAATTGGTTTAACTATAGCTGAGCTGAATAATAAGCAGAAGGGAATTCATCTCATGAACCAGGGCTACTTTGTAAGTCTCCTTTGGAAAGGGTTCAGAGCTCTGGCTCTCATTCCAGAAGAGTGGGATTGAGGTTTGTTGTGTGCTTTTGGTCACCAGAGAGCTGGGAATGGCAGGGATGGGACCYACCATCCTCAAGTGGATCTGAGAGAGAAAACAAATCCAAATCCATCCCTCTCCAGGCAGAGCCCATTCCTGATGTGCTGCACAGTGTGGAGCTGCACCAGCTCCCATGGGCAGCCTGCAGTGGCATTTTGGGCAGTGCTGAAGAGCCAGCAGCTTCCCAGCCCTTCCCCCAACACCCACCACGGGAAGCTGTGGTGTAACCCAGCTCTGGGGATGGCAGTGGGAGAGGAGAGGAGCACAGATTGTGCAGCCAGGTGGGAATGCCAAGCAGAGCTGCTCAGAGGTGTGCCAGTGAGCAGGGCTGGTGGGGCTGAGCACACCTGGAGGTTCTGGGGTGCAGCAGGTCCCAAATGGAGARGAGGAACTGTGGAGTGTTTGGCTGTGAGAAGGCTGCCTCTGGTTTGCCTGGCTGTGGGGAAGAGCCTTCCAGAGCACTGGGGGGGATGGAGGTGGAGGTGGAGGGAAAAAAMCTTGGGTGAAATCTGAGAAATGGTTTCTGCAGTCAGTGCAGGGCACACAAATCCCCCCTTACCCCAAACAGAGTGAAAAGCCAATTTTACACAAGCTCTTCCCATCTTCCATCTCCAGGTGTTCCCTCTTTTCTTTTTCCATGTCCTCACTGCTCATACCATTCATCTTCCTTTCAGTCTTGTTTTTTCAGGGATGACTGTTGTTTTTCTCACTTTTGGCTCTCTCTTCCCAATGTTTTGCGTGCATTGACTCCATTCTCTCTCTGTCATCGTGACAGCAACAACACAGTGCAGCATCATCCTGATGTCCCACTGCAAGCAAAACAGGCATGAAACAACTTCTTCTGGGGACCAGGAAAGGTGTGTGGGGCCTGTCACCAACCTGAAACCCTCAACCTCTGCCCCAAGGGTGCCCACATGGAGGAGATCCCTGTGGTGTGCTCTCTGCCTGTGATTTCCCAGGGACTTTCAGGCTGGGATACAGAAAGGCTCCAGTGAAATGCAAAAAAAAAAAAAAAAAGTAACTCCTGTGATGAAAAGTATGATAAATTTGACCTACTGAGGACAGGGACTTACAACCAGAGGACCACAGGATTGTTAAGGTTGGAAAACACCTCCAGGATCATTGAGTACAACCTGTGACTGATCTCCACCTTGTCACCAGCCCAGAGCTCTGAGTGCCACATCCAGGAGTTCCTTGGACACCTCCAGGGATGGGGACTCCAAACCTCCCTGGGCAGCCCCTGCCAATGCCTGCCCACCCTTACAGTGGAGAAATTCCTCCTGATGTCAAACCTGAGCCTTYCCTGGCACAGCTTGAAGTCATTTCCTCTCATCCTGTCCCTGTTCCCTGGGAGCAGAGCCCGACCACCCCCAGCTGTCCCCTCCTGTCAGGAGTTGTGCAGAGCCACAAGGTCCCCTCTGAGCCTCCTTTCCTCCAGGCTGAGCCCCTTTCCCAGCTCCCTCAGCCTCTCCTGGTGCTCCAGACCCTTCCCCAGCTCCTTTCCCATCTCTGAATACACTCCAGCCCCTCAAGGTCCTGGTCATGAGATGCCCAAAACTGGACACAGCACTCAAGGTGTGGCCTCACCTGCCTGGATTTAGGCAGCCTGGGACAGATCTTTATTTTATCTGCTCTCTGCAGGYGTTTTCTTGCACACCCTCCACCATCATGGCCACAAATTATTTATTCTGCACCTTGCTCAGTGCTTGCAATGAGAATGGCTTAGAAACCTTCCTTGCACCAACTGCTGTTGTAAAATAAGACTTGGATTAAAGTGATATTTTTTTTTCCATGTGAAATTGTATTGATGTCCAAAATACCTTTAATCCTGGCAGCACAGGCCTCTTACCATGACCATTCCTCATTGCACCCTGGCTGTGGGGTTGATTTTCCTTTGAATTGGAATGAAATTCACACTAAGGAGTTTGAAACAAAGAGGGTTGATCTAAAAATGAGACCTTTCACTTGACCCCGAGCAGTTCTCTCATTCAGAAAACAACTCCAGCTCTGTGCCTTTCTCATTCCATTTGGATAGAAAAGATGAAATGGAGAGTTTGTTTCATCCTCCAGCAGCTCCATCCTCGGGGCAGCTCTGGATTTGGGGATGTGTGATCCCTGGTGCAGGGCATAGAGCAGAGGTGCCAGGGCCAGGCTGGAGCAGCYTCCTGGGGTTAAGGGAAAATGRGAATCTCTGTCCATGCATCCYCTGTGATGCAGGACAAGGAGCTGAAGGATCCTCACCTTGGGAATGCAGATCCAGGGCTGATGYGGGGAGCTGCAGATAACTCGTCAGGAGTTTACAGGAGGTTTGACTCGATGCAGGCAGGGCTGAGGGATGATAAATGCTCCAGAGTTCGTCAGCCTGGTGACACCTGGAATAGCAAACAACTGCTTGGTATATTCAGGAGCTTGAGCTTTAATCTCTGACTCCTCAGCTTCTCATTTTTATATGTGACATTGCTGGGAAATGAATTTATATATAAAATCATTTCTATCTGGAATCATTTATACATGATGTGCTGAGAAATGAAATATTTTCAACTACATTGTTCAGAAAAGTTGAGCCACATTGGAGAGGAAATGAGCAGTTCTCTGTTGAGACAGGGTTTGGATGTTGTGTAGTAAATAATAATTAGGGTGATAAAAGTCTGYAGTGAACAATTATCCATTCCACAAACAAGGCAGGTGTTTGAGGGGGAAAAAATAGGAGGCAATTGGGTAATGAGGCTGTAGCACAATGTGTGAGCACAATGCAATTTGCACAGACAATTTAAATCTGGCATGGGCTGCTCTCRGAGCACCTGACATGGAAACATGGATATGTCCTGGACATGATTTTTGATGTAACACCACATTAACAATTATGGATCTTTCTGTGCAGAATGACTCAGTGCTCCTGGCTGAGCTCAGGCCCTGGAACAACCTGAGCTGTGGGAGAAACAAAACAGAGGAGGTGGATATTTGGTGTTTGGCTCCAGTTTGGCCACTGTGGCTGCCCTGAGCGAGGGGAGACGTGGCCGCTGCACATTTGTTATTCCASCCTTTCCCTTCACTCCAGCTCACTGACAATCCAGCCCTGCAAGAGAGGCTGCTTTGCAAACAGCTCACTCCTGCTGCTCAGCCAGGTTAAGGAGCATCCTGCCAGCCCTCCCAGCGGCGATGGGGATTTGCTGGTGGATGCTGGTGATTTCCTGGGATGCTGAGGCCGATTCCCAGCCCTGCCACGGTGCTTGTGGGGTGCAGGGAAGGCAGCAGGAGCCACATTGTGCTGTGCTGGGTGTGTGGGCAGCCTGTCCCCCCTCCCCATGGTTTCTGTGTCCCTGCAGCAGGGATGGTGCTGCTCCAGCCCAGCTCCCTCGCCGGGTGAAAATGTTTCATCTCAGACAAACACTTGTCTCATTATCGGCCTGCGCTGGCTCTGCACTATCTGCTCACTGCCTGGCTTGGAGACACCTGTTCTGTGTCCAAGCATTTGAGAGAAAAAACTCTCCAAAGCTGTCAACAGACATGAAAAGGCTCCCAGTTTCCATGGGAACGTGCTCTGCTGAGCCCCGAGGATAATGAACTGCTCCCCGCCTGCGGAAGCACTGCCCGCTGCTCTGCTGCTGGAGAGCTGGGGGAGCTGCTCTGGAGATGCAACCCCTGAGGTGCTGTCCTGTGGGAGCCATTCCCAAGGGGGACACTGTGCCTTGGCAGTGCCCATGGAGGGGGTGGATGTGGGATCTGGGCTGGAGGAGCTGGGAGCAAACCCCGGCTGCTTCCAGCTCATTCCCTCTGGAGCTCAGCTCCTGCAGCCTTCAGAGTGCTCTGTGTCAGGGGTGGAAGGGTGTGGGATAAAACTGTGCCATGGGCTGCTAAAATCAGTCTGGGTGGGAATGTTGAGTCCTGGGATCTACGACTCTTTTCAGTGGGAAAGTGTGGGAAGGATTCTTGTGCTGTGGCTTCGAGGGTGCATCACAGAATCCCAGCATGGTTTGGGTTGGAAGGACCTTGAAGCCCATCCAGTCCCACCCCTGCTATGGACAGGGACATTTCCACTATCCCAGGTTGCTCTAAGCCCCATCCAGCCTGGCCTTGGGCACTTCCAGAGATCCAGGGGCAGCCACAGCTTCCCTGGGCAGCCTGTGCCAGGGCCTCAGCACCCTCACAGGGAGGAATTCCSTCCCMAAATCCCATCTAACCCTGCCCCCTGTCAGTTTGAACTCTGTTCTGAGCCTGCTGTTCCCACCTTTCCCTTCTTACAGTCATGGAATCACTAAGGTTGGAAAAGCCCTCTCAGATCAACAAGTCCAACACYCACCCAGCACCACCCCCATGTTCACCACTTACCCATGTGGTGCCACATCTTCACRTTTTTTGGAACATTTCCAGGGATGGTGACTCCACCACKGCCCTGGGCAGCTGTGCCAGTGCTTTACAAGCCTTTCCATGTAAAAAAATKTCCTAATATCTAATCTAAATCTCCTGTGGTACAACTGCTGGAGGTCCAGAGAATTTGGAAACTTGAACTGGGATAACTGGGAGAAAGGACAGGATCAACAGGTGCCTGGATAAGTGGGACAGGATGTCCTCCATAAAGGGCAGGCATCAGGCTCCACAGATGTCTTCAGGAATCTTTGAAGGCATCACAGGCATGTAAAGAAGGTAAATCCAGTGGACAAAAATCCACTTAGATTTCTGGAAGGCTTTTGATCACTTTCCTCAGGAGAGCAGCTTAAGGACACTAAGCCCCTGTGGGCTAAGAGGAAAGGTCAYCCCATGGGTAAATGCTGGAAAGGCAGGAAGAGCCCCTCATCCAGGGAAGGAGGGAGGCCAGCAGTGGTGCCCTGCAGGGATCTGTGTGCCTGCAGCTTGTTCCCTGTTCCCTGTGCTCATTAAAGGTCTGGAAGATCAGTCAAGATGGAATGGAAATGTAGATGATGCTGAGAACAGGTGGTCAAGAAGGGAAGCAGCTCGTGGGATGGAGTGACCAGGAATGAACTGGAGAATGCAATGCAGAGAAAGGCAGGGATGCACGTGGGGACAGGCAATTGTCACTGCACATGCAAATGGGGAGTTCTGAGCTGGGACACCCTAAATTATTCTATGGAAATGGCATGGCACAGCTCTGCAGCTCTCTCAAAGCAAGAGGATCAGGGAAAAAGGATCAGGGAATGGAACAGAGCCCACAGCCAGGGCTCTGGGACTTGTCTGCTCAGTGCAGTTCCACACACCCACCTCATAAAGGACTTCCCACCTCATAAAGGACTTCCAGGAGCTGGGAAAGGCACAGGGAGGAGCAGCAAGCAGCAGCAACATGGGGAGAACTTGAATGTGAGGATTCATGGAATGGTTTGGGTTGGGAGGGACCTTAAATCTCAYCCTTTTGTGGGCARGGATGCCTTCCACTAGACCRGGYTGCTCCAAGGCTCATCCAACAAGAATTAGGGGCTTAACAACAGCAGKAGCAGAGGGAATATTCAAATGAAGATGATACTTCATAATTAAACACATAATTGCACACTGCTCCTTGCAGGATCCCTCAGAATGGGTGTCTACATTGACAGACCTCCCACGGGATGTGCTGTAGCCATTCTTCTGGAAATGGAGGGGAAAATGAGATGTTTATTCACCTTGGGAGGTTTCTGTTTCCTACTGTGGTGTCTGATTGTTAACAGAGAAACTGCACACGGCACTTTGTGCTGCTCATTGGGGTTTTGGGCTTTTTAATCTCTGCATTCATGGCTCTTTAAAAGCTTAAGAAAACAGGTTCCTCTCTCCATGAGGCTTCTGGTTTTCCTAAGGGGGATTAGACAAGGTGCAAAGGCATCAGTGAAGTGTCAAGCWGGGAAAGAAGGAAAACCCCTCTTGGGAGCCCTTGTCACTTCCCTCTGTTATTTCAGGTGTCTCAGGCTCCTGCCATGGCATTTCAGAGTGGTCTGCTCTGTTTATTTGATGTTCTGGACCAGAGGGAAAGGTCAGCTGAGGAGGTGACCACTTGCATTGGATGGCCATGATCCCACAGGGGTGATCCCACAGGGATGATCCCACTTGCTTCCCAAGGCCCATTCCCAGCCCAAAGAGAGTTCTCAGCAATGCATGTCACCCAAAATACAGCCAGCAGGAGCCAGCAGCCAGCTTAGTGGCTGAGCCTGTAGCTGGAGTGCTGCAGGGATGATTCTCCAGCTTCTCCAGGTTTTCATTAGGAATCTTTCAGCTCTAATGCCCGGGAGCCACTGCTGAGCACTGCCACTCTCTTATGTTACACGCTGTAGGAGAGTGAAAGCAAATAAGTCTAAAACTGTGGAATAAGTCATCCTAATGTCAGGGATATGAGGTGTAAGTGCCCTGCTGATGGCAGAGATGTGATTAGCCCCGGGTCARGAAGGTGTAGGATCACACAGCCAGCACTGCTGTGTGCTTAATTTTGGCAAGGTGCTTCAGCACTGCATCATTTATCCCTGTTCCAACCTCTGCAGCTGCCTGCAAGTGCTGCTGCCTCATCCTGGGCAGCCCTGAGGGCTGGCTGGGACACTGGGAATCTGTGCTTCCCAGAGCAGGACTCTGCTGGGGAAATTTGTTATCTTACCCTGCTCTTTCTCTTTCAACAAGGAGAAAAAAAATAAAAAGAGCCACGGCACAACAGACCAGAAAATTTAAATACAATAATGAGAAAACAGGTAATAAAAGTTAGTTTGGCAAGAGGCAGCCAGGGCTGGCGGGGTGTTCATTATGTGCTGGATCAGGAAGTCTATGAAATGTCAGTGTGAAGGGAATTCATTTCCCAGTAACAAGCATGACAGAGCAGTGAATCGAGCAGGAGGCTGTCTGCAGGCACCAGGGTGCTGAAGCCTCATCAGAATTTCACTTCCAGGGACTTTACTTGAAGAGCGTGTTCATTTGAGCTTTGAAAAGTCCAATTTTTTTTTTCCCACAGCAAAGATTGGTCCATGGTCCCTGCATGGRTGTGCTGCCAGGAGGAACATCCCACCTGGGAACAGCCCACCTGGGGACTCCTCACCTTCACTGCTTGGCCACAGGGGACCATTGTCAC